>JARHVA010008289.1:297500-400000 GCA_037957365.1 Torreya grandis
CCAATGTTTGATACCATATATAATTCTTATTACCATGCTATGTACCCATCTATAAATCTAGTTTCATCTATTTATGACCTAACTAGTAGCTCCTCATGGTTTAGCAATATCTCCATAGGATGAGGCTCTGGTAATAAGATCTCTATATATTCATGCCTATACCTCAAAAATGCACCTAGAATACCTTGTACTAAGCCAAACTATTTGTGCACCCTATCAAAATGGATAAGCTCCACCTCTCCATCCCTTTGGTTGAATATCCATCTATAACTCTATAAGGAGAGCATTTGTCTCTTATAGGCAGGTCATACTAGAAACTAAACATATGGTCTCTAGGTGATATCTCCAATCACTAGTGTACCCAACACACCCATCAACCAATCAACATCATGGGATTATCACCCTACACTTGAAGTGGTGAAGTACTCCCTCCACCATAGAAAGCCTCAACACTCAGATGTGATCATAGGCCTAATAATGTAGAACTAGGCCAACATTGATACCATACCACCTATGGTCCCTGAACCCCCATAGCTCCCTATATATCTAGACCAATAAAATAGGTAACTATCTAGATATAATATTCCCTAATAATATATCCACTAATACCCCCAATAATAAATATGGGAACCACCCATGACTCAAGTAAAGAAGAGCAAAATAGGATATGGCCATCATGAACATGATCATTAGTCTCCTCTTTCCTAGATCCTTCACATAAATTCCACTATAGTTGAACCCACTATCATGCCATCAGACCCAACCACTGTCATCTCCATATAATAGCTCAATATACTCCTCATGCTTCTCTCACTCTATGTGATAGATTGGATCACCCTAGAGTAGCAATCATGTGATCCTATGAACATCCTCGTGTAAGATCATCATCTCGTTAGTTAGAAGTATGAAGGTGTTCATAGAAAGATCCCATCTCTTGATGAGTGATAATATCATAGAGGCATACTAAGGCATATGTTGATAGTGCCTAATCACCCCCAACCCAACCTCCTCCATGTGGGCCCAGTTAGCTAGGGCCATCCCCTGATGGATCTCTAAAAAGATGAGTGGCACTTGGTTATGCATCTATATTTTCTCCCTATCCTGCACCAAGTTATAAACATAGCTTAGTCACCTACTCCATTATTTCCTCCCTATGCCTACCCTACCCTAATTTAACTTATATAAAACTAAATTATTTTTCTAACCCATCCTACCTATCTACCTAATACTTACCAAATTTAACCTCTAAACCTGCAATGTTAGCCTATACTTAACATCTAAACATCTACTTGGCCTTATATTTGTAAACACTTTCCACAACTATCTTTTTCCCTAGTCAATCATCGATGGTCATGGTGATTTTGGATGTTCAAGCACCCTTTTTCTAAGGATGTTGATCATTAATGATCAAGCATGACTATTGACGGTCACTATGGGTGTTATACGAGTAGAACATATAAAACCTACCCTACCTTAAAAACCACCCAAAATGTAGACTAAACATCCTACATTACTACCTAAAGGTACTTATCCACCCTAATTTACCTATCCACCTAATTAATTTCCCCATTCACCCATAAAATTTCTTGAATTCCATAAAACACTAACTAGGGCATCATAGTTCAAAACCCAACCTACCCTCTATTCCCAATATGATTGCCAAATTCAAACCAAGATAACCTATCAAATTAAGGGTACCCATTACCTCATTTCATGACTTTCACTATGGAGTCAGCCATAGACCTAGTTATCCTCATTTGTACCCATGTGCTCCCTACATCCTAACTAGTCTCCTAGGTCCTCTCTCCACCTCAGCTAGTAGTCAAACTCCACCTTAGTAGTTATCATCAGTAAGAGTTTTTTACCCAAAATCATAAGCACTAGAGATCTATGTCAACAATATCCAAAGTAACAATGAGTTACAAGTGAATAAAATTTCACTTTTATCTTATGGAATTTTAGGGTTTCCACCCTAACCATCGATGATCAAGGTGGTCATCGATGGTCACCCTTGGGGACCCTAACCATTGATGGTTAGGTGTCCCCACTTTTTTTATCTTCCCTTAATCAGCCATCTTTAATAAAAATCAAAACAACCCACCCACCCATGGAGACTACATTCTCTACCCACCCTGACCACCTCATCATCTCACCATTGGTCTACTTCAGCCTAATTAGCATGCATTTTATGATGACTTTTTCTTGGTCCTTTGATTGTAGTGAAAAAAATTCCATGATGACCCTTTTTGAGCTTGAACCACCTCACACTTACCTAACCCACTTGTGTCCTCTTAGGAACAATTCCTACCTTAGATATTCATGACACTTGAGTAATTTGTGTTTTCATCAAGAGCACTTCCTACTTTGGATACCCACCAAAACATAGACATCATCTAGAAACTTGATAAGAATAACTTGATCAATTGTGCCTAATGTTATGGCCCAATTACCCCATCACTAGTCCTTTTAGAGATAACATTTATTTTTACCAACTAAAGCAACCTAGTTTATGCATAATCTTAGCTATCATACTTTTTGTTACACTTTGTGTAATTATTTGCACTTAGTACCCACTTCTCACCCACATTCATGATGTCCACCTTCATCATCACCTTCATCCACCTTATCAAACACATACCTAATTTTATTTTACCTCATTGACTATTGATTTGAGGGGGAACACCTCCTCTCATACTTGAGGAAATTAGACCTTAGACTAGAAATCAATTTTTATTTTGTAACTTGTTAAATCAAGGCCACATAACAAAAAGGGGGAAAATGTAGACATCAAAAATCTACACACCATGATTTTGAATGTCATTATTCCCCTAGACCCCCTTGGGACCAATCTAACCTTTTAACCCCTAACCAAGCCTAACCCATGGTCAATTGGCCAAACTAACTTAACCTAGATTTTACCCATTTTGACCCTTCACCCTCAACCATTGATGATCAGGATGACCGTCAATGGTTAGGGTGAAAATTCTTACTCACCTAACATGCAATTCACCTTACCTTGATTTTATAAAAATAACTTGTCTCAATCCATGTATGATCTATTGCATGAGAAAGTTATAATTAGGAAGCCTAGTTAATGACTTGTTGTAATTTTATTTCCTTTCCTATAAGAAGAGAAGAGTAGGAGGTGAAATAAGTCTATAATTATTATCAAGATCTGGTGCATCTAGAATTCCTTTATTTTATAGGTCAATAATCATCAACAATCCAATGATCTAACCTTTACATCAAAGAGTGAACTTGCCACCAGCCACCATCGCTCTACCAAAGTACCAAGTACCATTACTCTACCAAAACCATGTCAGACTCCACCAATGAATCAATTATCTCAATCAACCACTTGATCAGCTCTTATAAGATAAGTACTTATTTTCTAATATTTAATTACTTTATTTTCCTTTTAAACTCAATCCAACACCAACCCATCTCTTTAAATCCAACCTTGTGATCCCATAAATTAGCTATTTATCAACCCAAATCTACATAGTAACCATCGATAGTTTTCTCAACTATCGATGGTATGCCTAACCACCGATGGTCACCTTAATCGCTAAAAATCATCCCAACCACCAATAGTCACTATGGTAAGAAATAATAGCAAGTTATTTCCACCTACCTTCCCTCAACCAAATCTAGTTTCTTATGCCACTACCTATTCACAGACCCCTGCTTGATTTTTTAAAGCAAACCTAAGCCATTTAGCACTATTATTGAATTTCTTATCACTATATTAGTCATTTCTAGTCTATTTTTTTATCAAGCATTTCTTGTGTTTAATTTTAGTACCTTTTGATTATTTATGCAAGTACTTTATATTCTATTTTATAAACTTAATTGTTTAAAACATGTAGATTGATAGCCCTCGAGGAAGCTCTTGCTTTTGGGATCTAGCTAATGCTAGGCAATCCACTCAGATATCTATCTAAAAACCATTTTTTTTAGTGTTGTCTTATTTGTAGGTCATCCTCCAAAGATAGAAAGGAGTTCTTCATAATCATCTTATTTAACACATGCACAATCAAACACGTTTTTCAACCATACATGTATTTAGTTTCTTCTTCTTCCCTTCCAAAATATAATCTAAAATTCACTGAAATAGGAAACTATAATTATTTTTAAACCATCTTACATTGATAGGAAAACTCTTTTATAATTATATTTTCACCATTTTATAATGATGGGAAAACATTTTTTTTTATTTTTTTTACATTATGTTGTTTAGATGAGGGTAAACATTTTTTAATCTAGAGCTATAAAATAGACAAGAAGATCTTGATATGAGGTCCCACAACCTATATAAAGGTATAGAAAGATGAGATAATAAAGCTCTTAAAAACACTTCTTCTAGTGGTGAACTTAGAACCATTAACAAGTAATATTCAACACACTAAACCATGAAACATTCCTAAGAAATAAAAAATAGTGAGATTGTAGTAGAGAAAAAAATAGGCATCAAACAATCATAAACTAGACCCAAAATAGGATCAATTGAAAAAACTAGGGCCTTTTTTGAGAACCCTCAATAAAATGTTGAAAAGTCCTCTGTAATAAGGTACCTACTAAAGACAAGTTTAAACAATAGTAAACTAATGTGGAATAATGAGAAGTCAATAGTCCCTTAGAATATTCAAAGAGAAACAATCTTGAAACATTTCTATCCAGTCATAGACCAAAACTCACAACATCTATAGAGTTCTCATAGAACATCCATGAGATAAATAATTCACAAATATTACATGATGAAATATCACTAAAGGATGGGAGTGCAAATCTAAGCTTTAATGAGGATTTCAAACATATTTAACTCCATATAAGGGGTAACCTTGAATGGTCCACTCTATTATCCTAGACAAATGAAACTCAGACATTTTAGTGAAGACTCTATCTTACATAAAATAAATTAAAACAAGGAGACTATCTTAAATAAATAGGGTCTCTCTAAAATAATTAAACCATCCCATAAGGCCATCTTCATCTTTGAGGGATCACACCATATTACACAAGTCTTGAAGGATCCATAGATATTTATGAGTGGTGCTATAGATTTGAGAGTCAACATAAAACTCCAAATATTTTCCTTTAAAATTAAACTAGCTCATTTGTAAATTATTTCACCATCTACCAGTTGTGTTTATTAATGATACCATCCAATGAATAATAAATCTCCATACAAATTTTTAATATGTGAAGTAACATTTATGGATCTTGAATGTGGATATGGGTTGCCTCAGTCTGGCTATGAGACTACAAATAGCCAAGTATCTACCTACATAATGAGTCACCATCTAAGTTAGGTCCTTTATACTAAATAGAGAATAATTTCTTTGACTTGTAGACTCAGACTAGGTAGGATAAACACGACAAAACTAATAAAGGGTGAGTTGATTATCCATGAGCTTTTCAAATACTAGGCTCTTCTTATTATCAATTAGATCTTACACCCATTTTATGTTGTAGTACATTAGAAGTTGCAGTATGTGGGAAATATAATGACATAAAGATATCACCTCTAAGTTTTGGGACCTTATAAAATTGAGGTGAACCTATAGATAATGATATCTTCCTTTCACTAAGCTTAGTGCAACTGATACATGATGAGTTCACTTCAAACGGCATCTTCTTAGTGATCTTTCTCCTCATTAGGGTTTTAACTTGTAAGGAAATAGTTTAAAAGGAATTTTAACACTAGAAAATGGTGATGCACCAAAGGGTTCTAGTGGAAATTAATGCTTGATTTGATTTAACATAGTTGAACAATAATATATATTTAAATCTCTTGAAGCATAATCTTATATGAATATGAAACCAAATTTATTATTGGGAATTTATTAGAGAAGAAATAAAGTTCTTTATTTTTTTCCAATAATTTTTCAAAAGGCAAAAATGAATACCAAAAATGAATATATATGAATTAAATATGACTTATATCATTCAAAAATGTAATACATAAAGATAACACTAGATAAGGAAGGTATAAATTTAGTATAGTAGTATTCTCCAGGTTACAACATGTAAATAAACTTCTCAAAACTAGAAAAAAAATGTCTATCAACAAAAATATCCATTGGATATGTAGGAAACCTATATTTATATAAAAAATCACTCCCTTGAGAGAGAAGAAGTCATAAACCCTTACGCTTAATTCTGGAACAAGAAATCAAGGAATCTCCATACAAATGTCATCATTCCTAGTTTGAAAAGGCTTGTTTGGTGGAGTAGAAGGAAGAAGAGGACTCTACAATGTCTAGGTGCTTCACCAAGTGTTAAAAGAGGAGAAAAATATATTGGATTCATCTAGTTAAACCATCTCTCCTTGATTTATATTAAATAAATTTATCCCAAGCAAAGGGGCACCAAAATGAACATCATGACTTGGTCAAAAATTGAATTTTTTAAATATTTAGATATTTAAAAATTAAACTTACAAAACCTAAATTTCACTTTATGGTTGACACTTTTAAAAAATTTAAGATATTTAAATTGAGAAAAAGAGATGTGAAAAATATAATGTGAGATTTTACAACTAAACCAATTCAACATGTTAAAAAAGAAAAGTCCAAAATACAAGTTGCACATTTTCAATTAAAGCCTGACAAAATGATAATTGAAAATCACAAGTAGTTATTTTTAAAATTAAAGTTAAGGCTTGTCAAAATGATAGTTACAATTTTCAAATTGCAAATTTTCAATGTATCTTACAAGGCTTGTAGTTTATAGAATGCATTTTTTCAAATAATTAAATAATTAATCCACAACAGTGACTTCTAAGGATTCTTTGTCCTTTTTTGCTTGTATATTCTCAATGTAAACATCAAAACTACCAAATATATTATGTAGGCACTTTTTGTCAGGCCCAATTTTGTAAAGATTAATAATATCACATTCTATAGTTATCTCAATTAACTCTCTAGAAGAAGCTTTGTAGACTTGGATGTCCTTTCCCATCTAATCAAGTGGATTATGATACTTGATGAACCAGTGGATGGAACTTAAATTGAATGTTATATCATGTGTTGAATATTTTTTATTACCTATTTTAATTTGTCCTAGACGTCTTGAATAGGAAGAGTCTTATGTTGGTAATTTGGTACCTCAAATGACAATTTGTAAATTAAATCTTCAATGTCATATATTGCATCTATGGCCTTGTCACATGTGATATTGGCCTTATCAATATTTTCACTGAGTATTCTAATTTTGAATTTGGATGCCCTTTCCATCTCATCATGTTCTAGAGGGTTTTTGGTTATATTTTTAGAAATGAGGGTGCCACTCTCTATCTGGTCGATGGCTTACAATTTAGGAATGTAGAGGTTTAGACTTTTAACCTCTTCTTCATATTTACTTATCTTTGCCTTCAGAGATGCCAGGCCATATTTTCATGTTTTCTATTTTAATAATTTTTACAATAATTGGGGTTATAATCCTAATTTAATTAAAGGGTATGGATTGATAAATCAATAAATAATATGTGGTAAATAAGCTACTTGTTTATGAAATTTATTAGTAATTAGAGCTTTTCTAAAAATAATAATAAGAGGGAGAAAATAAGACTTAGCTTAAACTATGTCGATCTGACTAAGACAAGATCTAATATTCTTTATACAAGCATGGGAAACTATAAAAAATAAGAGTCTAACTTTATTTTTTTGATTGGAAAGGAGCACTAAAAGTGGATAGGAGTGGCACCAACACTGTAGTCCTTGTATGGCATTGTTGTCTTAAGGATCTGAGCTTTCTAAGTTTTGTTTGGTAGGTTTGTGTGACCTTGTCGCTAAAGTTTTGATATTCAAAAGTCTATGGAGATTTTATAACAGATTTTATCTTCAAAACCCTATCTTGCATTATACTTTGACCAATTTCAAACAAGAGGGGGGGGTTAGTGTGTGTAAGATTCACAAAACATGGATCCACACCCATTGTGTGGGTATGTTGCCTACATACCAATACTCCAAAGAGGGATAAATCCATATATAGTTCTCCATTTAAAAGTGCTTGGTGAAATTTTGATATGAGAATGCAAGGAAATGATAAACTAGGTGTGTTTGAGATGACTAGGGACTGTTATAAAGATTTGAATAAGTTAGAAATAGTATTAGATATATGTATGCAGAGAATAAGGAAATAAGCTTGAGTACTCTTGATTTTATTCTTGATTACTTTGTGATACTTGAAAACCCTTTCCAAATGATCTTTGAGTGAGATTTTATAGGGATTTATTGGTCATGAATTGAATTTACTCATGTTAGGCTAATAAGGATAAGGATGGCAAATCAAAATGAATTGACCATTGGGGATAGAAATGAGTTTGGATAATAGTGTCTAAAGTAGATAAGATTGGTATTAGTGCTATAGTCATAGTGTGGTGCTATTATCCTAAGTAGACAAGACTTGGGGGGATGGATTGGTCATGAAAAGAGGGTATTGACATAGCTAGGATCAAGTTTAGAAGGATATGGATGACTAGCAATCAGTGAAAACAAGCCTAAAAGGGTCATAAGAACAAGCAAGAGGGACCTATGGGTTGGATGTCATTATCCATGCTCAAGTTACTAACTTTTACATTTTATATGACTACATTCACCCCCCCCCATTGTTATAGTGATACAACAAAGTGAAGTACTAGGATAAAGGAAAAATAGAAAGCATACCCAAACTTACCTACAAGGGTGAAGCTCATGATGTTGTTATGATGTTGGGTTGTGCATAGAGAGAACACATTATGAAGTGTGAGTTTGTAATAAAAAACAAGAGTAAATCAGTTCTTACTAGATATGTTATATCTAAAATAAGAATGTACAAATCTAAGTAATAAAGAGAGGATGAGAAAGAATAAATACACCTCATCAGGTACATGAACCAATAAAAAGCCTATTGTGTTGTTGAGTGATGTTGGATGTGTGCTGAACTAAGAGTAATATTATGAATAGAGCTAAGTGCTCAATTACCTAAAAGTGGCTCAAGAATTCAAAGGCTAGTCCTTTGGCTCCATCATTACCCACTAAGTGAATATAAGTGATCATGCATGTGTTGATTGATATTTGGACTGTGTGCTCAATCCCTCTGAATAGGTGGCTCAAGAATACAAAGGCTAGCTAGACCTTTGGTTACATCATTGCCCCATGAAGTGAAGCTATGAACTGATATCAATATGAAATGTATGTTCTATGAGATAGCTCATAAATCCCATGAATATACTATGATATGACAATGCTGATATGGATAGATAAATGTATGATGGTAACTAGGCCACTCTTGGTGACTTTAAAAGATGGAGATTAGGCTTATATGAAAGCCACTTTGAAATTGAGAATCTAGCTTATGTGGAAGCCACTTGAGAACTCAGGAACTCAAGAATGTGGAGAGTATGATTGTATGAAATCCACTTATAAATGATGCCAACCACCTACATATGGAATAAGGTACGCAACTACTTAGAATGTATGGACAATGTTAAACTAGGAAAGAAAAGAAATAAATGTACTATACACATTTCCCGCAATCACTAATGTCTAGAACATGGATTTTGATCTAGAAATTATACTACTACCATATCTAAAATTGGAAGTGAGAGCCATCATGCTACACATGGCACCCCTAATATCTAGATTATTTGTGTAAAATGTGTACTAAAACTATTGACTCTAAACTAGTCTAGTTTTGCAAATATG
The DNA here is from genome assembly GCA_037957365.1 of Torreya grandis. Lineage (NCBI taxonomy): Eukaryota > Viridiplantae > Streptophyta > Pinopsida > Cupressales > Taxaceae > Torreya > Torreya grandis. The sequence goes on from JARHVA010008289.1 coordinate 307,190, forward strand.
TAGCTAAACCTACTTTTCTACCTAATTCTAGATTTTTTTTTTGTTTTTTAGACACGAGCACTAGAAATGGATAGTAATGCCATCAGTGCTATAATATAATCTTGACACTATTGTATTAGGCCAAATATGATGAATATTATATATTCTTCAATGTTTTCTTGGTCTATTCTAACTAGTTTGATGTTTGGTTGTTGTTTTGAGTGTTCTAAAAACTACTATTTTGACTGTTAGGATCTCTGATCTCTGAGATAAAACCTCAATTTATTACCCCCTCTTTTGAGGGTAGGAATGGATACCCTACAATTAATTCCCTCAAAAAAAATCCCTACAAGTGTGTTATGTTTCAAATATATGATATAGTAATGATAATTGACAAGATATCCCAAGATATAACATAGTTTGTATTGAGAGATTGTTAGATCTACAGGGGTATGCCTAGATAAATATAACAATGTAAAATCATGTGTAATGTACCAAATTAGAACTTGAAGTATTATTTGTTAGTTTTCATGGAGGAATGGAAGATGATGTCCATCATGGCATCCAAGAAGCAAGATAATGTATGATTTGGATCATGACATTGTAAACAATCGAAAGCAATTAAGAACAAGCATACAAGGTAAGAAGGAAGAAGAATATAAGAGTGGACAAGGGGCCAAGTAAATAAGGTACATGGGCACATGTCACTCAAACTATGAATCAAACATATAATACATGTTTAAATTCCATAAACACATACAATTGAAACAAGGAAGTTGGCATGAAATCCATAATCATATAGAATAGTACAAGCAAAGGACATTGGAAAATTTCCAAGGACACACACATGAAAAGAAGAAAATAACATTCGAAAATGTCCTAAGGCACATATCAAAAATAAGGAACTAGGAATGCAATCACATCAAGCTATTCTAAGTAAGAAGATAAAGCATGTAAAAATTAGAAAATACAAGCACATCTAACTAATCAAAGCAAGAGTATGAAAGTATGTAAGACATGTTAGTACAAGACTAGGTATATGTAAAGAAATGCACAAGTGCTAAATACTAGTGAGTTTCGATAGAGTAATCTATGTAAACTAGTAAATAATGTACAACATGATAACTAGAGTGTGTGGTATAGAAATGACATAAATTGGATAGTGTAGTCATGCAAAAGATGCCCCCAAAGGGAAGATATATTAATGTGTGTCTCACATGCAAGAGTAGGATGCCCCCTCAATGGGTAGAGTAAAGCAATAAAAGTTCTATAATTCACTGCACACACTCAAAGAAGTTCAAGTAAAGCATGGTAATGTAGATAAATTGACAAACAATGGAATATAACAACAAATGTAAGTCTAGCATATGAGTATAAATGTAAAGCATGGAGGATGCATACAATCAAGATGTTTCTGTGTTTGTGACATATTTGAATATTTTTGGATTTTGAAATTTTGTATTTTTTTTGGTATTTTTGAAATGTTATATTGTTTTTGTATTTTTTGAATATTTGATCTATGTAAAATCAATCATAGGGAAATTATATATAAATAAGTAAAGGAAATAATGTACAAAGTGATGTGTGGAATGCCATACTATACATAGAATTTGCATAGATGCATAGTATTCATTATATTTTTGAGTTTATTTCCTTCAAATGAAGCTACAAAATACACTTTAGGGATAAGCTTTTTAGTAATGATGTATGGACCTAGCCAGTTTGGTTTGAATTGTCCTTTGATTTCTTCTTTGGTATTAACATTGTGAAGATTTTCTTTGAGAACAAGATCATTAACATCAAATTCTCTGGTGTGAACTCATTTGTTGTAGGATAATTATATATGTTGCTAGTAGATTCAGAGATGTTTGGCTGCTTGAATGCATGTATGGTCTAACTACTCAAGAATAGAAATTATATCTAATGGGGTGCTAGCCTAAGTGATAAAGCTATAACCATGGGTGTATTAAATTTGCCTATCTTCATAAAATTGGGTGATATCATGGAATACATGATTTGATATAGGCATAAAGCTAGTAGTAGATGTGGGGTGAGAGCTAGATGTACCAAGTGTTAAGGGAGGAGGGATAGATACAACCGCTAGTGTTTGCTTGTGTCTTGTAGTGATAAGGAAATACTCAAAAGTAGCCAATGAGTTATATGCATTTAGGTAGAAAAAATGAATGTATAGTGAAATTCATGAATTTTGAGTGATGATTTGTGCAATAATATGTTTATAAAGAGAATTCCATTTGAGAAATAACAAACAAGAAATATAGAGTATGAAATTGTGCATGAAGGCATAGAAAATTTTTATATGTAACATAACATTTCAAATGTGTTTGACATGATAAACTTGAAAAAAATTCCACATGAGAAATAGAAATAAAAGGATAGAGAACATGAATTTTTGCATAAAGGCATGGAAAATTTTGACATGTAACATAATATTCTTAATGTGTTTAGCAAAATGGAGTTGGAAATTATTTCGTATGAGTAAAAGGGAGTATGCAAAAAGAATATTACAATCTTGTGCATGTTTGGAAATGAAGTTTGTAATATCATCTCTTATTATGAAAATTAAGCATGAGAGGTAAATAATAAAGCTTTGTAATAACATATTATATACTTCATCATTCATGTACATGATAGTACCAATTATGGTGTCCTTGTTATTTACAATAAATGTAAAAAGAATTTGTAAATAAGTGAGATTCATTTTTGAAATTTGATTATAAATGTAAGGAGATACCTCAAGAATCAAATAGGAGCTATTACATGCAAGTAGGGTTTTCATAATGATATATTTGTAAAATACTATGGAAATTTGAAAATGAAATTAGATTTTTGATTTAAATATGCAACTAAATTTTTTAGAAAATTATTTGAAAATGCTTGATTGAATAGGACCTAGTATGTGTAACTAGGGTTTTTGAGTTTTTTTTTTTTTTTAAATTACTATTGAATTTTGAAGGGATTTTTTCATTTTAATATGCTATAAAAAATTTAGAAAATTATTTTAAAATTACTGGAAAAATACTAGGACCTAGTATGGGCAACTAGGGTTTGAAAAAAAATATTTTAAAATTTATTACTAAATTTTTAAATATGAAATGAATTTTTGATTTAAATATTCAAGTAAAAATTCAAAAAATTGTAGTAAAAATTAGTAGGAATTTTACCTAGGGTTTTTACAGTTTTTGTGCACAATCAAAGTAAGTCAAGTTCACTAAATGATTTAACAATTTTGGGAATAATAGGGGTTTTATTCCTAATTTAGTTAAAGGGTTTGGCTTGATAAATCAATAAATAATATGTGGTAAATAGTAATTAAATCTTTTATAAAAATAGTAATAATAGGGAGAAAATAAGACTTAGCTTATTATGCTAATCTAACTGAGACAAGATTTGATATTCACTATACAAGTGTGGGAAACTATCACAAATAGGATTCTAAATTTTGTTTTTTAATTGTATAGGAGCACCAAAAGTGGAAAATAATGGCACTGACACTATATTCTTTATCTAGTGTTGTTGTCTTGAGGATATGAGATTTCTAGGTTTTGTTTGGTAGGTCTGTGTGACCCTATCTTTGAATTTTAGGTAGTTGCAAGTATGTATATCTCCCTATAAAGCATATTTTCTCTTAAAATACATATCTTCCATTGTACTTTAACCAATTTCAAACAAGAAGGGGGCTAGTGTGTGTAAGATTCACTAGACATGGATCCACACCCCTTGTGTGGGCACATTGCCTACATATCAATACTCTAAAGAGGGATCAAGCTATATGTAGTTCTCCATTTAAAAGTGCTTGGTGAGATTGTGATATAATAATGCAAGGAAATGCTAAACTAGGTGTGCTTGAGATGATTAGGGACTGGTGTAAGGATTTAAATAAGCTAGAAATAGTATTAGATGGTTGTATGTAGAGAATAGGGAAATGTGTTTGAGTAGTCTTGCTTGTATTCTTACTTGCTTTTTGATATTTTATAACCCTTTCCAAATGATATTTGAATGGGATTTTATAGGGGACTATTGGTCATGGATTGAATTTGCTTGCATTAGGCCAATAAGGATAAGGCTGGAGAATCAAAATGAATTGACCATTAGGGCCAAAAATGAGCTTGGAAAATAGCACCAACAATAGATAAGAGTGTCATTGGAACTATATTACTAGTGTGGTTATATTATCTTGAGTAGACAAGACCTGGGGGAATAGATTGGTCATGAAAAGAGGGTCCTAGCTCAGCTAGGATCAAGTCTAGAAGGCTACAAATGATTAGGAATTAGTGAAAACAAGATTAAGAGGGTCATGAGAGAAAAAAAGAGGGACCTATGGGTTGGGTGTAATAATCTATCCTCAAGTTACCATTTTTTGCATTTTATATGACTACATTTTGTAATAGTCCACAACTGACCCTATCACCTTGTTTCCTTCAATGATTAGTTCTTCAGCCCAGTCTTTTATATCTCTACCCATTGTACCATTCTTTGTCATTGTATCAAATATTTATTTATCAAGGAAATGAGAGAGATATTGAGTTTTTTGAGTTAATTCAAATTGAATTATTGGGTTGATAACTTTTCTTAATCTAGTTTTCAACTACTCAACCTTATTCTTCAACTCATCTTAAGTGACCTTGTCACTATCCATTTTATCAAAGAGAGAGCTTATGTTTTTATAAACATCATATTTTAGTCCTTCTCTTGTTGGATGACCAAGGTGTACTTTGGATAGATGATAATCCTCCACTATTAAATCTTACTTTTTGTTTGTTAGGTGGGGGAATTGTTGTCTCCACATATTTCCCCTATTGCATCATATGAGATTTTGGAGATGGCCTTGGGACCTCTCTTTTGTAGTTTGGATACTTCCAATAGACCAAAATCTAGAGTTCTAGGAGATATCATATGTTTCCTCTTTTTGGATATTGATTTTGTTAACAAACTTGGAGTGGTTACTAGTAAATCTTATGTTTTTCTAAAGGACATTATTACATATAGTATGCAACGAAAGTTGATACACTATTGGTTACCACAGAAAGTGTCATATCTACCACTAGTGTTGTCATTGAGTCCTCGAATAATTAATTAGATGTCTATCCCCATTGGTGGGTTGAGTGGCCATAGTTGTGTTAGTGGGCATCTCTATTTACACCTCCTTGGTGGGAGTTTTAGTCAATGTGAGAGTGGAAAAAGGAAAAGATAATTAGATGGGTGGAGTGGGTGTGCTTACAAGGGATGTGGATGTTAGAAGTGACACAGGTAGGGAGGTAGGCATGTGTGGTTTAAATAAGGGAAATTGTGGAAGGGTGGTGTCCAAAGTAATAAAAGAATATATTAATGTAGTGGGAATGGCTAGAGTGGAATAAATGGGTAGTGTGATAGAAGATGAAGATGAAGTTGTATCCATCCCAATGTATTTGATGGCTAGTAGGACTAAAATAATAATGATTGAGTTTTCATCCATGTACTATTGGGTGGTGTTGGTGATTAATGGGGTAGTAGTGTATATAGGGGATGAATTGGAAGTGATTGAGAAATAGGGAGGTGAAGGTGGAGTTTAAATAACCAATTGCATTGATTGGATTATTATCAAAGGAGTCACTTTCATTGGTTCATTAGATAAAGGAGTAATTAGTTGCATTGGTGGGATAGTAATAAAAACAAAAGTAATTATTTTAATTGATGAGCTAGTAAAAATAGGAAGAAGGGTTACCATAGTTATGTCCCCTATAGAAATTGGCAATGCTTAGTCTATTAGCTAGGTTATAATTGTTTAGGTGCTGTAATAAGCCCTTATTACCTATTTATTTTATTTCCCTTTATTTGAGATAATTGACCCCATATATTTATCTACTTAAATCCCACTATTGGAACATTTTTTTGTTATGGCTTCTACACCCTTGTCCTTTACCTTTCTAAGTTTGTCTATTATATTTAGGGTCTCTTTGGTTATTTTAACCCATTGATTATTAACCAATTAAAAGTTACATTTATAATTAAGGTGGTTATATTTAATAATGATAAGGATTTAGGTGTAGACCACTTGACTTGAGGAAGAGGTTGGAGGTATATTTGATTATCACAATACACCCAATCTATTGGCTATTCCTCATCTTTCAAATCTTCTAGAACTGGTACCATATCATAAGCCTTAATTTGTTCCAAGGTCATTCTAAAATAATTTCTCAACCTAACCTCTTATTAATCTTGCATATCCTCCCAATAATCTTAATAAAAGGGAATGTGAGAATATGAGGCACCCAATAAACTAGTAACATAACCAGTCACATCATAGAAAGGCCTAGCATAAAGAGATCTTAAGGCCATCTGAGTAATCTCTTCATCCACACATTTGGAATTAGATAAAGAAGGGAATTTATATCTCCCTATACTAATAAGGAAGTGTATGCATGTCTTGTATTTACTTGATAAGAACTTGTGGGTTTCCACTAGCTATCTCACAAGTTCCATTAAGGCCCATTTGTCACTTACATATCTAGAAAGGGTGTAAGGATACCCAATGAAACCACTAACTCTGATGTATGAATATGTAGGAAACTGAATAAAGTATGACCCCCAATTTTCAATATTTATAGTTATGGCATAAAAAAACCTTGTTTTTATTAGATCTTGTTCAAACATGGTTATGATGTAGTAGATGAAGGCATCATTAAATCTTCTAAATTTTTGTTTACTCCCTCAAAAGTGAGATCAAGTTAGTAGTTATAAACTTTATTGATCTGAAATGGAACTATATTTAATCCTATGAATTCCCTCCCTCTTGCTACAAATAGATGCGGTAGGAGGTCATGTAGAATTTTCTAGTGGTTTAAACCTCCATCAATTATCTATGAATATAATTACTTATCAATTGGGACAAATGAATGTATTATTTTTCTATTAGATTGCCTAGATATATTGGTAAATCTAATCTCAGTAGTTATTTACATTAGGGTTCCTTGTAACTCTATGTAAGAGTATAATGATATATCTTACCTCATATTTGAAGTCTATCCTAGCCAAGGTCTTAGACATTCTTATGGCTGAATACTTAGGGGTCTTTAACTACTATTTGTTTATAACCCATAAACAGGTTGAGATATTATCCTAATAGAACTTCTTAGAGGAATCAGGAGTAATTCCTATGTAAATTTCAAATTCCAAGATCAAGAAAATAGTATCAATAAAGTCTAGATCTAGTCTCAAAATGTTATCCCTTTTATCATTTACTACTTCTCTCTTCTTCACATCATAGTGATTAGCCATGGTCAGTCCAATCTTGGGGATTTACACTTATATTGGGGAGGTTTTATCCTAGGGTAAACCACTATCATAAATGCTCTAAATCTAATCATTCTTGAATTTTTCATTAACTCTAGTCCAAAAGTCTTCTAGGTCTATATGACCTAGGTCTATGTGAGTTATCTCATTGATGTTGGAATCTAAAATGGAAGGGATATCAGGTCCATTTGATTTGAACTTCATCTCTTTTCTATACATATGTACTAGGAAAATAAGTGTGGGAACCAACTACAAAGCTAGTCAAGATTTGGGCTTGTAATTATAGGTATTTAACCACTTTGAACTTGGAGGGGTTTAGTTATGCTTTTGTATGGGTATTTATCTAATAGGAAAATGGTGTGAAATAACAGGTATAAAGTCCAACCAAATGGTTTAGAGGGTTTTTAATTTACATTTTCACTTTTAAAGTCTAACCAAAGGTCTAATGGGGTTATGGTTTGTAATTGCACATCAAAATTTTGATGGGAACTTAGGGTTATAAAACAAGGTTATCCCCACCTAGATTTAAGTGGGGATTTTAAGTGTTTCTTTAGTTAAAACTTCCATAGGATTTTAGTTTAAAAAGGTAGGAGGAATTTCTACCTAGATTTGAATGGGAATATTTTAGGAAAAACCTAAGGCATAGTAATAAACACTTATGCAAAACTAATAGTAAGATTTAACTATAAGAATGTAAAATCTAGAAAATTATGAATAGATAATGATGCTTTTGACAATCCCTGAGGAAAACCCTAAGGTAAAGTAAAGGAAAATGCTTAAAATTTACAAAAATATAAAAATAGAGGTGAATATTGAAATAAATTTGTAGGTGTCCTAAGAGAATACCAAGGATATGTGTGAAGGTTTCTACAAGTTGGCAATGTAGGTTGTCTAAAGTCTGGTTCATAATACATCATTGGAATTTGAGCTTTGGTTCACAATATTTATTTGACTTTATATTTGGTTTACAATGTTGATAATGATGGAAAAACATAAATTTTATATTAACAAACTCCTGATTAAATTTCAAGCATGTTGATTAGTGGTGGTAGATAGATTAATAGGTGAAAAAGCGGGTCGATAAGGTTACTTTGCAATTTTATAACTTGTAAATTTGTAATGTGTTCTACAATTTTAATTTTACACTTGCTTTGATGATTAGAGATATGAGAAACCTCCTCTTATTTTCAAATTTTTAATACGTTTCTCATCCGTTGCTTTCTACTCACCTTAGTACTTGTAAATTCTTTAGGAAGCGAGGAGTGGAATTCAGTTTACACTTTGAAACTTTACAAAGTTACAAAATGTAGTGCACATTTTTTTTTCCACTTATTCTTGGTAAAATTTAAGAAGTAGAGCCTACATTTCACTTCACAACTTTACAAAGATACAAACTATAATGTGAGTTATAATTCCTACTAGGGACTCGATAAGAGAGAAAGTGGAGGTTTGGGTGCATTTTACAACTTTTCAAAGTTGAAAATTGCACTAGAATATATGATTTTTGCTTTGGTCTTGGGAAAGGGGTTTTAGGTCATTTTGAATCTTTTCTCAAAAAAATTTAAAGGTCTCCTCTAAGGCACAAGATATTTTGAGGTTTTTGTCATAAAAATATCAACATTTTTAGACACCTTTGTGGGTGATTACTTGTTAATAAATTATTTCCTAGTAGCCTTATAGTTCATTGGTCAGGAGTCATTTTAAATTTATCACATCCTAATTAGAGAAGAACAAAAATTAGGAATTTCCCTAAACATGAAACAAAATAGGGAAAAAAAAACTAAAACAAACTAAGAAAACAAAACCCCTTATGAGTTGTAGAATGTGTGAAAACACTTATTTACAAGAGAAAAACTAATCCTAATATGTACAATTTTTTTTGGAAATAATTCCAACCTTAAAAAAATGCTTTGAGGTATATCCCATTGATATGGATAGGTAGTTATGATCCATCAAGCCTAGATAACTAGAATGCATTGTCTCTTTTGCATTGGGTTATTATGTATGAACCACTCTATATTACATCAAACTTTATTTGTTTATCTAGTTTTTCCCTTTTAATATCCCAGTTAAGAATCATGTCTCCTTCATTGAAGATCCTATCAGATAATCTCCTATCAAAATTCCTCTTTACTTAAGCCTAACTTGCTCTAGAACTTGCATTTAATGATTCCTAACTTCTAACTCTATGAGTTCTACCAACATCATGATCATTACATCATCTTCAATTAATTTAAAGTGATGATTGAGTTCCATAGATGGTAACTCTATTGATAGTGGAAGTCTACCTTCCCTTCCATAGACCAACATGAATTGAGAATTGCCAATGGTTATTTTGGGAATGATCTTGTTAGCCCAAAGTGCTAATTTCAACTTAGTGTTCTAGGTCCTCTAGTTATCCCCCATTTTCCTTTTAATAATCCTTGTGATATTTTTTTTGGTATATTTTGCCAAGCTATTATCTTGCAGGTAATAATTGGATGAGGTCTTTAGGTAGATATTATGTTTCACTACCCATTCTCTCACTTGAGTTCCCACAAAATATTTGGAATTATCCAAGATAATGGTGTAAGGAACACCAAATTTAGTGACAATGATGTCTTTGAATTCTAAAATAGATGCTTCTTTAGCATCTTTTAATCCAACTACTTTAGTCCATCTAGTGAAATAATGAGTTACTATAAGGACCCATTTATGGCCCACACTTGATGGTAGATTGATCATGCCAATGAAATATAACCCCTACTAATCAAATGATTTATCAACTTGGATTTGTTTGAGAGGAAGATCCACTAATATTTACTTTCCTACAAAATAATCACATTTCTCACAATTTTGTACCCATCAATGTGAATATTTGAATAGGTCAGGCCAATAGTAGCCTAGCCTCATTATTTTCATGGTAGTGGTCCTTATAAAAAAATGGCCACCTGATGAGCCATCATGAAACTCTTAAATCACTTTAGGGATTTGATCGTGCTCAATGCACGTCAACATAACTCCATTGATATATTTCCTAAACAAGATCCCATCAATAAGAGCATAAAGAATAGATTGGTTCCTAAAGTAACTCTTTTTGGATTACTAGAGTTCATGTGGGTATTTATTGGTTTACAAGAAGGTATCCATGCCATTGATCTAGATATCAAGTAGATGAGGATTGGTTGGTCAGAATGCCTATTAAATGTAAACTATATCACCAGCCTTAATATCATAAAAACGTTGCTCACATAAGCCTTTTACTCTTATGAGTTTGGTTATTTTAATGATCACATCACATTCCATGATTTTTTTGATCCAACCTACTCTCTTTTTATTTATTTCCCTACTTAGTAGAACTCCTTTATGCTCTAGTGAATAACCATCAAATTAATTTTGTTGTTTGAGAGTATGCACCTGAACATTTTGAGATATTTTATTATTGTATACACTTTATTCTCAATAAAACTATATCTTTATTCATAATCCTTTAAGGATTGATTGAAAAAGGCTATAAGTTGTTCCAACTTATCCTTATTTTATTGGGTCAAAATAGATGATATGCTACCTTCCCCTCCAAAAGTATAGAGAATGAACTGATTATCATAATTAGGATTTACAAGGGTTGAAGGTTGAGAAACAACTTACTTAATGGCTTTAAATTTATCCTTTCCTTCCCATTTTAAGCTAAAATTGACCCCTTTCTAAATCATGGAAGTAAGAGGCTTGGCCATGGTGGTAAAATTCAGAACAAACCTCCTCATGAAGTTGATCTTCCCCAAGAAACTTTATAACCACTTTTTATGGCTTGGAAGTGCTAGTGAAGAGATAAAACTTACCCTCTTTAGATCTATTACAATACATTCCTTTGAAACTATGTGTCTCAATAGTTTCCCTTCATCAACTATAAATACACATTTCTTTGGATTGAAGGAAATTCCAAACTCTCTGCACCTTTAAAAAACTTCTTTGAGGTGATCTAGATGGTCACCAACCTATTTTGAATAAACAATGATGTCATCTAAATACACCAAGATTATCTCATTGATAAAAACATTGAAATTCATATCCATGGCATTTTGGAAGGTAGCACCAGTGTTGGTTAGACCAAAAGGCATATTTTTATAGGTGTATGTACCTCATTTTGTAGTGAAAGCAATTTTGAACTAGTGAAATTCTTGAATGAGGATTTGGTTATATCTAAAATAACCATCTAAAAGAGAAAACCTCTTGGATCTAGCTAATTTTTAGATTATTTTCTCCATGGGTGGAAGGGGATAATTATTTTTAAAGGATGCTTTGTTTAGGTCTCAAAAATCTACACAAAGCCTGATTTCACCATTTTTTTCCTAATAGGGACCAAGTTAGCGACCCAAGATGAGTGTTTAATGGGGAAAATAATATTTTCTTTTATCAAATTAGATAACTCATACTTCATTAGAGGCTCTATTTTTGGGTTTATTGGTTTTTATTTTTTTCTAATAGGTTTAGTATTCGGGTCAATATCTATTGTGTGTTGGGATAAACTAGGGTCAAAGCCCCTTAGATATTTGTAACTTCAAGTGAAGTTATCATCAAATTATTAACACAATCTAATAAAGCCTTACTTTCTAAAAGTGTTACATACTTTTAAAATCTTCAAAGTATTTCCTTTTGACATGACTACCAGCTTGTAGTATTCTTCCTTGATTGTGAGATTTTTTTTCTCACCCTTCAACTGATCATCAGAGTTGAAGATAATTTCTAAAGTAGCAAGACCCATGCGCAACTTGTTATTCTTCAGCTAAATTATTTTCTCCCAATATTATTCTTGGAGCCTTGACTAATTTTTGTTAGATAATTTATCCTCACCTCATAAAAAGAAAATAATTTATTCATCATTATCAAAAACTTTCCAATTGGTTACATTATCAGGGATAGATGATATCACTATTATCTTTACATGTTGGTTATTATCCCTTTTAATCTATTTAGGTAGATTATATTAAAAACCCACTAAGTCCATGTGATTATCATCCTTATTTTATGTTCTTGATATTGCTTAGTTTAAAGTGATAAAATCTTCAAACAAGTCCTAAACCCTATGTTTGTAAGATCTCAATGAGTTATTCTTGGTTTTGCTTTTTGATCTTACATCATGAATGATTAGTTCACTATGATTGAATACTTGTAGTGATTATATTCCCCTTTCCTTTGTAAATAAGAGACCTCAAATCAATGATTCATATTCTACCACATTTTTAGTGTAGTTAAACTAAAGTTTGAAGGAATATAAATAACTCTCATTTTTGGGAGAGACTATAACAATACTAGCACCTGCACCATTCCTATTCCTTGAGCCATTAAAGTATAGTTAGAATATTCCCTTATGATCATCAACTAGTTTCAAAATATTTGGGATTATTCATCATATTCATGACTGTAATACATACCTAACCCCATTTACTTAACATAGTCATAAGGGTCAAACTATGAAGTTGACCCCCATCAGCAAGGTGAGTGTCTATAATTTATTCCATAGGTGTTACAACTTCATGGTCAAGCTCCTCTTCTTGGCCTTGAAATATTCAATTAATATCCATATGGATAGGAGTGTATGGTTCAATATGATATTTAACACTTGGTGTTAGCATAGGTTCCTAAAGCATCATAACATGATAAGGATGAGGATATCTAGGTTATACTTTAGTACACAACATAGTGCATCATATTCATTCAAAAGGTTAGAAAATAGAAACATGGCAAGGATGAGTTATTGTGCATTAAGTAAGATGTAGGAATAACCGGTGATTTATTAACATATAAAAAGTATTTAGATTAATTTAGATAGAAAGTAAAAAATATATATACATGAAAACACATGCAAATAAAAAAATAAGAAACACAATAGGTAACCATAACTAGATAGTCTCTATTGATATATTCAAAAGTGGAACTATATTATTCTTACAAACATAAGTATATATAGACATTTGCATTCTATGACTGGTCATATTCTTCTTGTACTTGGCACCAAAATTAGAATATTTACATATTATAACCTATTAAAAGTTGTGGAGATAGGATAAAATAGACATATACGTGACAAAATCAATACATAATAGACAAATATCCTACATAGGTTTACTATCTAATTTCTTCTCCTAACACTTTCTTGGACTTAAAATGTTCTCTCATCCCAAGACAACATTTTAGGATCTTCTAAAATTGAACAAAGGGTAGAAGATGAAGAACTGGTTAGACTAGTAAGAGTTGTAGTAATCACTCAAGGCATTATTTCTAGTTTTCACCTCTTGCACACTACTTATCCATCCTTTCAAGTTTTTAACTAACATACCAACCTGCCACCCTATTAGGTTTTCAATAAGATGGAATAACCAGGTGGCCACCCTTTATGGGTTTTTATCCATCTTATCCCTACTTGTCTTACTAAGTCATCCCCAATACAAGATGGTTATACAAAAAATTTACAAAATTTGTACTTTAAACTATACTTAACTTGATGGAGGTGGCATGGTCATAAATGATGACTAGATAGAAGAGTCCTTAGCCTTGGAATGTATAGCCTTGCACTAAGTGATGATCTGATAGATCTAAAATAGTGGATTATATATAGGTTTGTTGAAAATCTAGGTAACATTGCTACAAAATGGATACAGATCAATCTTCTAAACATGCCAGTCTAACATGACTTCTTGGATCATGTGTATTAGGATACAAAATAGTGCATGATATCCAATGATCTACTTGATATTCAAGTCATTAGTGATGCTCATGGATACCTTATTTTTGGTGACCCTCATCTAAATATCACCACTCAACTTATTTAGTTTGTTTATGTGAAGTTGAGCTTGGACATTGGCAAAGGAATTGCATAGAAGTTAACTCTACTAGTTGAGGATTTTATCATGCACATTGTCCCTATTATTGAGTAAGTCCTAAAGTGATCTATCATTCTCATCCACATAGGTAGTGTGGTTGACCATAGTTATATTGACAATTACAACCATGGTGAAGTCTACACTAAAACTGGATAAAGAATCATCTTGTTATTACTTCTAATATAGTAAGTTCCACATGACCTATTGTGTTTGTAGTGTAATAATGTCTATCATACCTTGGTACTCCTCCAATAAGGTAATGAGTGTGGTAGTATTAGTCTTCACATCTTGACCTAATGTGTTTATTACATGAATTTGATAGGCTATGTACCATTCCTTGGTTAACTTACAGATCAGAGTCTTGAGTCTTCATTGGTCAGACATGACTAAGTCCCTGATTACTTAAGTGACAAACTCTAAATAGGCATCTTGGATGAGTTTGGTAGATTCATAGAGGCTAGCCTTCAGTCTAATATTATTAAACTCCTTTAGTCTGATATTATTTAACTTGGAATGATCCCTTTCTTGCTATAAAGTGGTGGCCTTATATGCAATTGACTCTTGAAATGTTGTTGCACCTTTAATTTTTTTATTTAGTGGGATCTTGGAGATGTCTAATGAGGCTTCTTTCTTGAGTGGGAGTGTGGCCAATGTGATCATAGTTGTTAAAGGTTTTGATCATGGAATTGTTATAAGTGGGAGAGAAATAGTGGTAAACCAAGCACTAATAGTTGAGTTATTCTAAAGCTAAAATCTTCCCAAGGGAAATTCTAGGAGGTAAGGACTTATTGTAGCTAAAACTAGGGATTTTTCTTATTATAGCTGCACTACTTTTGCTTGTGGTTGCTTGGGTGCATATTTTCTATACACCATAGCCTCTACTACTAGCTTGAGTTATTTCATATCATCTTTAGCCTAATTTATTTTTAATTCCTCCTCCTCATATGATTTCTTGTTCAATTTTTCCTATGTATCTTATTGTTTAGCTTGTGCTTCTCCTACCTACAACTTTTAAGCACATTTTTCTTCTTTATTATATTCTATCAGGGTTTTATCCTTAGATTTTTCATCCATAACATGTGCCTATACTTGATCATGGAATTGTTGTAAGTGGGAGAGAAATAGTGGTAAACCAAGCACTAATAGTTGAGTTATTCTAAAGCTAAAATCTTCCCAAGGGAAATTCTAGGAGGTAAGGACTTATTGTAGCTAAAACTAGGGATTTTTCTTATTATAGCTGCACTACTTTTGCTTGTGGTTGCTTAGGTGCATGTTTTTTATACACCATAGCCTCTACTACTAGCTTGAGTTATTTCATATCATCTTTAGCCTAATTTATTTTTATTTCCTCCTCCTCATATGATTTCTTGTTCAATTTTTCCTATGTATCTTATTGTTTAGCTTGTGCTTCTCCTACCTGCAACTTTTAAGCACATTTTTCTTCTTTATTATATTTTATCAGGGTTTTATCCTTAGATTTTTCATCCATAACATGTTCCTATAATTGAGCTTGTGCCTATGCCTACTATTGGCATAGGGTTTTATCTTCTTCTTCCTTCTTCTTTACAGCTTCCTTTACTTCTTGTTTTATGTGTTTGGTAATTTTGTTGGCCTAATTTACTTATGCCACTATGTTTTATTTCTATTTTTCTTTTTCTTTTGCCATAGCCTTAGTAGCAAGCTCAACTTCTTTATCTTTATATACTTCTACCTCCTATGATTTCTTGGTTGTGTTGGTATCTTCTTATGCCTTCTTAGCCACTTCAATGGGTTTTTATTGGTCAACCTCTACATCCTTAGCCTTTTGCATGGACTTATCTTATTTGGATTAGTTACTTGTTTATTGTTGTTATTGTTGTTGAGCCTGTTCCTTTTGACACTTATTTTCTTCCTTTCTAACTCATCATTTTGTTACAATATATACTTCTTCCCTTAAGGCTTATTATTATTATATTATGGGTTACTCAGGTGTGAGCTCATTGACCTCATGAACTTGTGGTGATGGTGGTGAATCACTTGGTTGGACCATAGAGAAAAAAACTATGCTTTCTTTGATTTGAGGGTGACTAACCTACATTTGGGTTATGGTGAAGTGGAGGATGGATTAGGTTGTATTTCCTATATTCATCGACTAGATGTGCACTCCTCTACTATAGGCAAGACCCTATCCTCATGCCTAGTTTGGGGTCTATTCATGAGTGATTATGGTGGGATTTTTGGTAGTGGCACAAAGACATCCTTTGTTGTGAAGGTAGGAGTAGGTTATTGTTGGAAAAAAAATAATCCTTTACTATAGCTAATTTGCTTCTTCTCACATGGTGTTGATGATGATAAATGTAGGGCATGGTTGGGGTTAACCCATAGGTTTAAAAGAACATATTTATATACTTGGACTATGTGCACAACCTTCTAAAATAAAAATTCATTTTCCTCCTTTCTATCATAGAAGTATCTATCCATGTCTGTAATCATTACTTATTATAATTCTTGTTTATTCATGCCCATTTATATAAGGTCACATGATCTTGTGATTTTTGGCACCTTAAGATCACCTATCTAGGTCATCATGCTCCTTATCTTGCACTTTAATAGAAGAGACACATATTGATGACTGATGGAAATCTTGCACTTGCCCTTTTATGGTTATGAATTATTGGCTTCTTATAGTTATTTCACTATAGGGATGGATGCATTAGGTGGTATGGCTTGAAGTGGAGTCACACACATAGATGAGAAGGATTTATATTTGACAACTTTTGATTATGCCATGTCCATGGTGACAAAGAATTGAAGAGGTGCAAAGGGAGACCTCAGTAGTTCATGGATGTTTATGAAGATACCTTTGGATAGAAGGTGACAATAACATGTTGGCCTAAATATTTCATGACATCTGGTGGCACCCAAGGATGTGTATTGATTAACTCTAGACACTCTTCCCACCATGATTTGAATTTTTCCTCATGTGTTAGGTATTCATGCTCAAGTGTCTAGATAAAGTTAGGGAATTTTTGTGCTAGCTAATAATCTATGTTGTGGTGCACTTTTCCCTCTTGGGACTTCTATTGTGTAAAGAAAAGGATAAATATGAGGAACTAAGCTAGAATGTCTACTTTAGAGATGTGTGAAACTTCTAAATATGTGTGAGTAACTCTTGAATGAAGTACTCTAGCTAATTGAATTACTCAATCTAATAGATCATGTAGTGGGTGATTTCCATGACCACTTTTGGAATTTGTTTCATAGACTTGGTCATCTACCAAAACCTCCTTGTGATGCATTCAATGAGGATGCATATTGGCTCATCATGGATTTATTAAATTGGGATCCCTTTTGATCTTTAAACATATAAATCATGGATCTCCTAGAGAATAGGCAATATTCTCATATTATATGTTGAAAGGGAGTCTCCTCATACATGCATGATCAAAGCTTAGGCCATAGATTCTATGTTGATGGCATGTTGAAGGTAGATGTCACCATTATTTTATCATCTAATAATAACTTGTACAATATCACCTAGGTTATCAAAAGTATCCATTTAAATTAGTCTCTTGACATCTATATTATGGAAGTGGTTGGGGGATGCAAGAGCAAGTGGTTTCACAACATCAATAGGGTTTGAATGAAATAGATTCTACTTTGCTACTCAAAGGAATTCAAACAGATTTGGATCATTAAATTTGGTCTACTTGAGATCCATATCAAATCCCATTACTTATTTTTGAGTGTTGATTAATCATATGATAAATAATGAAGTATCCATGATGTCTAAGTGATGAACTTGAAACTCTAGTGGATATTTTTGCAATAAAATATGTACACGAATGAAATGCTAACTTGATTCATGAGCTTGGACTTTATATATTTTTACCTTATTGGTTTCTAAATAAATGTTGCATTTATCTATCTATTTGACATGAATTTAATGGTTAATGTGGAAAATCTTATTTGATCTATAAATTAAGACAGTCATTGGCACATGTGTGGAGATACACTCTTATGCTTTTTGTTGTCCATATCAGATTACAAATGGATGATGTTGATGGGTTGGTGATTTGTTTAAGATTAATTCAATCAAACCTTAGATCTAGTATTAACTTCTAATGTATGACCATTATACAATGAAGATCTTGTTGATGTGGCTTATCCTTAACTTTCTCAAACATAATTACTTTCATTTACTCTTGTTGACATCCATGATGGCACACATGAATTTTCTTATACACAATTGGTGCATACTATACTTTCTATCTTGGATGTCAAATGGTAATGAAGATATCATCTATAGACACACATGGATAAAAATAAACACACGAAAAACATGTAGATAAGAGAAATCTTTACCTATTTAGTGTTACTCAGCACCCACTCACTTAGTAGAATGAGATCAATTAAGACTATTAGCAATAAGTCTTAAGCCTACAACCATTTACACACCCTAGTAAAATGATTTCCTAAATATATCTCAAAATAAGGGTTCCTTGTTGTGATATTTCATGTATAATATAAGGCCCTTTCCATCAAATCTATAATTTACCTAGAAATACTCTAAAATGACTATCATTTAATAAAACTAGTTGATCTTTATGAAATTCTTTATGGCATAGATTCTTATCATGCCATGCTTTATAGATTTGTTTTTGAACTTATTATGTCCAAAATTATCTGGATCTATACTCATCCATCCTATTCATTTTGAGAAGTTTGTTAGTGAGAGACTCATAATCCCCTACTCTCATTACCATTGCAATGTACAGATTGAGTACTAAGTATTCCATTGGCATAACTAATTTAATCCCATAGACCAATTAGAATGGATTAAAACTTATGAATCTCTTATATTACATATGCTATGCCCATTAAATCATAAAAATATGATCTTCCCAATCATCCCTCTTGACATCATAGATCTTTGTCAACATTTTCCCCAACACTTTGTTGGAAGCTTCAGTTTGGACACTAGCTTGTGGATGGTACATAGTGATTTTATGATGATAAATTATAAATTCATAAAAAATATCCTTGATGGTGTTGTTCAAGAAGTGTGTCCATCAATTACTAATGATCTTAAAGGGGCATTCAAACCTTGTAATAATATTCTTGTAGAGAAACTTTGTTGTGTCCTTCGTACCATAGTTGGGTGTCATAACAACTTTAACCCATTTGGTAAAGTAGTCAGTCATAGTGATAATATACCTTGATTTACTATGTTTACTTAATGTATTGATAGGTTTGAAAAATTCAATGTCCCATTTTAAAAAAATTTATTCATCTAATAAAATATGCATGGGCATTTCATCTTTTTGTAGTGGTTTACCCATGTGTTGACATACATCACAGTGATATGTTAATCTGTGTGCATCCTAAAATAGATTTGGGCACCATAACCCACTCTATTACAAATTTATAAAATCATATTTTCCAACAAAATATTCTCTTGATTTTCCTTGGTGTGCCTCCTACAAGAGCTATGGTAATTCATATTCCAGAACTACCCTGCACACTACTTCATCCGTCCCCAAATGATACAAAATATCATTGATGATGGTGTATGGTAAAGTTATGGTGACAAACTTATTCTTATCTCTTTCTTGGTATTATATAGGGAATACTCCTTATTCAATAAAGTTGGTGATTATTTCAAAAAAATGAGGAATCATAAAAATGAAAAATAAATGAGCATAAGAAGAATCTTCCTGTAATTCTTTTAGTTATTTTCCATTGGGAATATGAGTGAGATGATCTAGCCCCATGTTTTCTCTTCCTGGTTTAACATTAATTTGAAATTGGAATTCTTTAAATAATATCAACCACCTAGATATGCATCCTCCTAGCATATACTTATTGACAAGGTAGTGCATATATTGATGATCTTTGAAAAATTTGAATGGTGTCACAAGAAGATAGTGTCAAATTTTATGTAGTGTGAACATTATATTGAATGCTTATCTTTTAGTTTTCATGTATCTCTTTTTTACATCAGATAACTTTTGACTTGCAAAATTAATGGGGTGATCTAATCCACCATCTCCTAGCTACACATGCACAACACCTATTTTGATACCCAAAGCATCAATGTTCATGTGAAAGGGCTTGATCCAATTTGGATATACAAGGATAGGTACAATAACCAATCTTTACTTTAGCTTGATAAGTTTGTTTGGTACTCTGAAGTCTAGATAAGCTTCACATTTTTTTGCAATAAATATTCCAATAGAGATGAAATTATTGCATATCCATTGATAAACTTATGATAGTACCTTGTATGGCCAAGAAAATATTGCACTTATATGGAGCTTATTGGTGGGGGTATACTCAAAATGATTAAATTTTTTTCCTAGTCTACCAAAATGCCTTCATTGTACACTACATCACCCAGTAGAACACCAAAAGGAGTATAAAATAAGCATTTATTTAAATTTAGATCAATTTACATAGATTGACAATGTTCTAACATGAGGTGAAATTCAGACAAATGTTATTTGAACAAAGAAATGACTTCCCAATCATCGAGATAGACTTACAATTTTTTTTAATTAAATTTTTAAATGTAATCACCACTATGTAAGAAAAAACCATAGGTGTGTTCTTAAGGCCAAAAGGCATTACCTTGTATGCAAAGGATCCCCATTCTATGGTAAAATCCATTTTATCTCTATATTTTTCTATGATGGGTATTTGTTGATAGACATTGAAGCCATCTGTGAAAGAGTAAACTTCATGGCCTATTGTAGATTCCAAAACTTCATCTATGAATGGAATTATGAGTGGATCATTCACACATTCATCATTAAGAGTGTGATAATACCCATATACTTTGGTCTTCCCTATTTTACTATGATGCACTACCATAGAGATAACCCAATCTACCTTTTATATAGGATAAATTAAACATGTTTCTTGCATCCTATTGAGTTCAACCTTCACTTTTAACTTCATGTTTGGATTTAATTTTTATGGATGTTTCTTTATGGGTCATGCACACTCCTTGAGTTTGATATTCATTTCACCTAGAGATGGATCAACTCCTCAGACCTCTAAAAATTTAGTGGGAAATACATCTTGATAATCTCACAAGATTTGAATAGCTTCAGAAACTTCATATTCTATCCAATAATCACATATATATGCCAATTTGAGAACCTCCTTAGCTTTGATTTTTTCTACATAATTTTTAATAAGATGCTGGTAGATATTATGTTTTTTTATCATAAATAGATTCTTTTATCATGTGTTACCCTTCTTGTTCTATAATTTTTATCATGTGCAGCTTGTTTTCTTTAGTAAGTTTTGCACTAGAATCCTTTACTAGTTCTACTAGCTATTTAGATTCAAATAAATCAGTCAAATCTATATCATTGTTAGTATTTGAATCTTTAATGTACTATTTTTCATCTTATATTTGGTGGCATGGCTATGAAAGAAATTTTTATTCTTTCTTGAAATATTTTTATCTTTATAATGTTGTATTTAGATCATAATCTATGTTCTTTTATGTAGTGGATTTCATCATAGTGCTTAAATATTCTACACACCATGGCATAACAAATGTTTGATTTTAGTAGTGTATTATGAACTAGAGGGTTCTCATATACAAAAATAAACATCTATATGAAGTCATTTTTTACCTATGCCCAATTATTTATTTCCCTCATGTGTTCTTGATGCATATACCATGTTGATGGTAGAGAAGCAAGTGTATAGTGAAAGATGTAAACCTAGTACTTTGAAGCCACATGTTCCTTAGTCCAGACTTCAACACATTTGTGAATATGTATTTTAGGGAAATCACCTTCCTAGAAGAAATGCCAATTGATTTTGATGACCTATGATAGTTAGAATATACTAATAATGAGCCTGTATGCATCATCCCACTTGAGCTAATCATTTCTATGAATTTCTCGCCATGTCACTATAACTCCCTTCAAAGCATAATTTAAAGCATTGACCCACTGGTTGATGGTAGGTATATGAGCTTGTATTCATATAATTAATTTATTAATATATTCCATTTCATAGTACATAATAAGTTGTATTTCATGTGTAAAGAGCATTCTCATAGGTTGCAGTTCATGATCACCACAAGCCCAATTAAGTAGGTGCATTTCTAAGTATCCACTGATAAACAAAGATATTTCCCAAGGCAAAGTGCCTTCTCTATTTAGCTCTATATAATCCTACATATGATCATCTTCTTGATAGAGGAAGCCAAATATTGAATGAGTAGAGGATTTAGTAGACATGGACGCACAATCTTATATGAAAAATTGGATTGACAATGGTTGAGTAACTTTTAGTTTAGGCCTCCATTATTCATATGTCTTCAAGTATTGAGTAAATATTGTACCTAAGGTTTAGTATTCTCATACAATAATTTACACTTGGTTAAGCATAGATCTTTTAGGGTTTCTTTAGAGTTTACCTTCATCCAACTAGTTTATTGTATGACATATGGATATTCTAGTTCAACTAGAATGATGTAAGGTTTGTGTACCCTATTCAAAGTAATGACATAACCTTATCCCCATGGTGTACCTCTAATTGATTTTTTATATTTTTGATAGTAAATTGACCCTTTATTACCAACCAATATAGGGTAATGTGTTGTTGTTATCTTCATATTAATGACTTCAAATTCACCACATAGTATTAGTTCTATGAATTTGATCTCAACATCTTATAATCTACCAATGGGATAAACTCATCCATAATTAGATAAGTTTAAAGTTATTAGAATATAACTTATAACGAATCATCTAATATCCTCCCATGTAGACCAAGGAATCATGTTGACTAAGTTTCCAAAATCAAAGACAACATTTAGAATTTCATAGCGTATAACCTCAATATCAATTCATGCATCTATATCCCATGGATTTTTTGTTTCCATATACCAAACAAGCTTTTATATCTTCTATTTCCTTCACTACACACACTCTAGTAGATTATATAGTAATTTTATGATGTTCTAAGAGATGTCTTTATTATGCAGTGTGCTTAAAAGTTTTAATAGATCTATCAATGGAGTAATAAATTTGTATTGATGCATAATGTGCATAATCTGGCCATACATTTGGGCATCTATTGCTGCATCATCTCCTTTAGTAGTGTCTAGATGTTGAATCTTTTTCAACATATGCACAACTTCATACATGAGCCCCTTTTCTATAGCTAGGCCTAGGTATTTGTCCTATTTTGATTTTTGGATTCCTTAATTTTGAGGCATTTCAAGAGGAGGTAAACCTCTTTTTGTATGTTGGTGTCATGTAATAGTGTTAATGAAGGCATCCTCCTTAGGATGTCCATTCACCATATTCACATTCCTAATGGCCTTATCCTTTCTTTAATTTTCTAAGATAGGACAGTCTTCTATCTCATGTTAGTCATATATTCTATAGTATGCATAGTAAGACTATCTCTGGGGATTCAAAGGGTAATAGTGTTACACATGATTATACTCTCCACATATATAGCATTGTAAAGGAGGCCACTGATAGTTATTTCATATGATACCTTGGTAACCTCCTCTGTATCTACTCTTAGATCCTCCTCTATAGGAATGATAACCTCCTCTATACCTTCTTTGTTGTTGTGTTGTATTCTAATGTTGATGTTGTTGGGTATTATCTCTAATTCTAAATTGTTATTTCGCAATTGATGGGGTCCAAATAATTTTTTACTATTATGTCATGGGTGAGCTCCAGGGTGATGCATATTGGTATTGTAGAGATGGTGGTGTCCAATTTGATGAAGGAGGAGTCTAATAAGCCAAACCTTAAGGCTAGTATTATGGTGAACTAGGAATACACTACGAACCTACTTGGGTTATAAAAACTTTATCAACCTTTGGGCTCATCTACTTCATTGATGACACTTGCTTCATAATTATGGAAAATACATTTTTGGTGATGTCTCTTTTAAACTCTTGCAAATCCCTATAATTTTTTTCATCGCCATTATGTGACTTATAGAAATTGTAATATAAATTATGTGGGTTCTTGACATACTATTATAGGAGATGGAATTACATAATTTCATTCCCTACTACTTGACATATTTCACAAAACTCTATCTTAATCTTAGGACAATTGTTCCTATGATGTCCTTTTCCACAATCCATACACCATAGATTTAGCTTAGGTTTTTTTGTCTCATGATATTGATCCATTATCTTCATAAAAGCTTACAATGTATTTTTAATATTAGAATTTATGATAAGAGCTTCCCCATAGTATTCAATTTGATCTATTCATAAGGTATCAACTCTAGCATCTACTTTAGTAGCATATTTAGTCTACACAGTGGAAAATATGATTCTATAATGTAGTTATTTGACAAACCACATAGATTTATCTTTGTTTGTTAAGGAAAATTCCACCTTATTCATAACATTAGAGAATCTATGATCATAATCACAAAATTATTCTCCTAACTTCTACTTGATATCTTTCAAGTCTTGAATAGTTGTTTAACTTGTATATTTATTTATCTTGAACTCTATGATGATCCATTCCTTAACCTATTGTAGACTTGCTTGATAAATTTATCTATGGTATATAAATTCAAGTGCTCTTTTGGTTAGTTCCCCTACTAAATTTCACCTTTTTATAGATTCATTATTAATCCCCTTAGCTTACCATCTCATTTCATAGGTTAGAAAGTATTGTTCAGGGCCCGTAGACCCATCATATATTTATAGATTTACAAATCCTCCTACATGACCCATTGTGTAAACTAGTGTTAATGGGATATACTATACAACTATTACAAGAGGAGGATAAATTATATGGCATCCTATTTGCATACTACATAGATTTATGTACACACTAGGAGAGTTAGCTTACACACTCTACTTTTCTATGTTTTAATCTTTTCTTTGCTTGGCTTCAACAAGACTTATGGCCTTTAAATCATTTTAAATTTATGTTGTTTTAATTTTAGTACCCTAATGATGCACTTGTTCTAAAAATGGACCTTCCCAACTACTATATTCACACCTACCTAGTTGAAAACTTCTACTAGAATATAAGAAATTAGGCTACAGGGACATGTGCTCTTATGATGAATGATTCTTTCCTATGACTTCTTATTTTATGCTTTAACCTATGACTAATTTATAACTATGTTATAATTATTTTCTTAAATACTCATGTCTTTCTAATAATACCCATTCTTGTAGTTACACAATACATATATCATCTAATTTCTCTATTTATACACTATTCTTTCCTTTTTCTTCAAACATCTCTTCTTCATCTCATTCTACATCACTTCTTTCTATCTATTAACATTCATCATCTTCTTTATGTCTACCATCATTTATCATCTTCTTTCTTCATCCTTAATTATTCATCTCTCTCATTTTTCTCATCATTTCTTCTTACTCATTCATCACTTATTTTACTACTACTCTTACCTATACTTGCATCTACCAAGGTATTCTTCTATTTATTGCATCTATTATATTGTTGTAACTCATGTTTTGAATCCAGACTTTTCTTCTAACTCTTATTCCCTCATGTCTCCATTATAAATTCAATTTCAATACTTATCTACTCATATAATCATCATTCATGGTTATATCACACACACTCCCACATGTCCAGAGTGACTACTCCATATTGGTTGGAATATGAACCATGGCCTTATCCATAACCAACATATTCTCAAGGATAAGTAGTCATTAAAACAAATTCCCTCTAACTCCTCTAACAAACAAGTCTTGTGAAGCTTTGAAATATATGTATCCTTGTAATATAAACTCAGTTATGTATCCATCTATGGTAGTATGAACCCAATAATCTATTGCTCTTTTCCAGTTAGTTTCTAATTTTTACAGCTGGTATATCTTTTCTTCAATCTAGATGATTATTTCTTCCATTCTTAGGTTAAAGCAATAGTATTCCAACCCTAATAACCAATTAGCTAGAAATTTAAGCATTTCATACCAAAAAAAATCATAAATATCTCTAAATATATGCTCTTGAATGATTTATTATATGATAAGACTAGTCCATTTTGATTCTTCTTCTACAAAATTATATACTCTTTAGTCTAACCATGTCTCAATATGTCTCTACCCTGGTAACTATCTTAGCATAATTTATTCTAGAGTGTTTCCATACTCACTACACCATTGTTATCAAAGGTTTATGAAGAATCAAAACATGCTTAGTATGACAATAGCTATGTTACACTTTAGTGCATAAGATAGTGTGTCATATTCATTCAAAAGGTTAGAAAATAACAACATAACAAGGATGAGTTATTATGCCTTAAGTAAGAAGTAACAATAACTAGAGATTAATTAACATATATAGAGTATTCTGATTAATTTATATATAAAGTAAACAAACATGTTACATGAAAACACATGTAAGGAACAAAGTAAGAAACACATGTAACCATAACCAGATAGTCTTTATTGATCTCTTCAAAAGTGGAACTCTATTATTCTTACAAACATAGATATATGTAGACATTTTTAATCTATGACTATTCATATTCTTATTATACTTGGCAAAAAAATGGAGTCTATTAATATTCTAACCTATTACAAGTCATGGAGATAGGATAAAATAAACATATACAGGACAAAATGAATATATAATGCATGAATATCATGCAAATATCTAATGTAGCTTTACTATCCAATTTTTTCTACCAATAATTAGCTCTAATATTATGGTCACTCTAATCCCATATCTTGTTTTGAGAAACATATGCATCCAATCATTAGATATGTATCCTCTTATTTTTGCAGTGAAGTCTTGAGAAAGGTAGATAAAACAATAGGGGGAGGTTAATAACCAAGATGTCTTAGGATACAGATAAGCTTGGACATGAATTAATAGTGAGGTTTAGACCTTTTATATCACCAATCATTTGAATAGTATTTCCATCCAATTGAACCACACCATTTATGATGGATTTGTATTTAATACCTAATGGATTTGTTATTTTCCTAGGTATAACAGAGTTGCTAACCCCTGAGTCTATCATACAATTATGGATAATATTTTTTCCAAATATGAGGGAAAGGTAAAAGGGGGAAGATTACCATTTTTACTTACTTTTGTGTTCATTTTAGGCTAACAAGTTAATCATAATAGTAGGTCCCTTAATTGAGACTTTAGTTGGAAGTTTTTTAGAGCTTCCTAAAGCAAGTCCCTCTTTGTTGGTATAGATAGTGCTTCCCACATGGTAACATGTAAGTTAATATTTTTATTTTATTTTATAATACTAAAAGGAATTCTACCAACCTTTATTTGTTCCTTTGTGGGATCTATCTTCTTTTATGATATTTAGGGTCAATAATTTTGACTTTGGTTGACCCATTAGCACATTGGGTGGATTTTCAACTATGTTACTTTTTTCAATATCTTGTAAAAATTTATAAGTTATAGCTTGATCAAACTCGGGGGGTTTATAACCTTATATTTCCCTATTATTAGAGTATGTATTTTATACCACTAAACTACCACCATTGGTTGGTGCTTACTCCTAGTTTACACTGTAAAAATCCTCTTCTTGCCAATGCAAAAAAGTGGTGTCATTTTGAGCAAACACTTATACCTCTTCCTAGTGATTGATAGCTTCCTCTTGCTAAACTTAGGGTTTGATATGCATTTTACCATAAATTATTAACTGATGACACCATGAGGGAAATAATTTTGATTATGTGATTGGGAATAATGATATAACCACTCATATTCCTAGGCTAGGTTATTTTAGATAGGAATGATGGATTTAGAAGTACTTGGGGTAGGTAGAGCATGGATATTTGGGGGTTTTGCTTGCATGATTTAGATTTGGATTTGTGATTTACCTTGGTATGGATGCCTATTGGGTTGATATACTTGGTTATTTGGTTGATAAGGATTGTAATTTTTGGAATGTTGCCTTTTCATGGCTACCAACTCATTGCCAAAGATTTTAAGCAATGACTTAACTTTGTACAAATCATCAGAAGGGACATGAGATAAATTTGGTTGATTGTTTTTTGTAGGAGTTAGGGCTATAATAGGTTGAGTGGAAGGAAATTATAATAAAAATAGCATTAGAGTTTGAATATCAATTTTTCTAGCTTGAATAAGGTAATTTTTAGCTCTTATTGTTATGTCATAAGAATCAGGGAGTGTGATGCCACTCATTGACTAGATCATGATAGCTATATCACTATTTAAAGTTATTAAATAGTAAAAAAAAACATTTTTCAAGGATGTTTTAACCAATACTAGGATTATATTCCACATCTTTTAAAAATGGAAATTAAAATCACTCTTGAACTCATAGGGAGCCCATTTAATAATGGTTAGTTGTTCAACTAGTGAGAGCTGGTCACTCTTATCCTCAAAATATATACATCGAGTAGACCCTAGATCATATAAAACATGAATAAAATTGGGAAGAAGACTTATATACCACTGTAAGGATTTACCCTTAAATTAGGAGGCAAGAAGTCTGATAGAAATATTTTCTTATGTTATGTTATGAACTAAACAAATGTGGGCAACATCCTAAATGTGTTTGATGGGTGTAGTGGAAGTTTCACTAGTAAAATATGGAAGGATTTTTAGAGCCAAGGTGGGTATATCATTAGAATAGGACAACAAAATTGGGTTTCCTCCATTGAATGGTACAAAATTATGATTTTTCTAGGTCATAGTGTGAGGTATGAAATAACTATGGTTTTTTGTGGGAGATGTAGATAGATTTGAAAGATTTACTCTAGGGTTAAGTAAAAGTGACCTTTGTTTTATTTTTATATAGAAAATAAATTTCTAGAAAGGCTTTCCTCTTAACTGATTTATATATTGTTTATATATTTGGCATATGTAAACATGAATTTACTAAATTCATAATCCAATGAAGTCGCTAGGTGTTTTTTAAATGTGTATAAATTTTGCATAATGATTACTAAGAATACCAACAAATTCTTATTTATGATCTTCAGGTCCCATTGGGTGTGCTATAAGTTGTTATCAAATAGATTTTACTCCCATTTTGTATTGTAGTATAGTATGAGTTATAGTACATGAGAAATCTAAAGATATAATGGGATCACCTCCAAGCTGTGGGACCTTGCCAAGTTTAGGTGAACCTCTAGAGAAGGCCAAATTTATTTCACTAATCTTAGTGAAACTAATAAATGACCAATTCACTTCAAACTATAGTTTATCAATGATCTTCTCCTAACTAGGGTTTTAGCTTGTACGAAATTTTTTTTGAAAGGAATTTTAAAATTAGAAAATGGTGATGCACCAAAGTGTTCTAGTGGAAAATAATGCTTTCTTTGATTGAAATTAGTTTAAAAATAATATATATTGAAATCTCTTAAAGCACAATCTTATATGAATATGAAACTAAAGGTAGTATTGGGAATTTATCAGATAAGGATCAAAGTTATTTATTTTTCCTCGACAAGTTTTTAAAAGGGAAAAATGAATACCAAAAATGAATCCATATGACTATAAAAAGACTTATATCATTCAAAAATGTAATAAAAATACATACATAAATAAATATAATATAGATAAGGAAGGCAAAACTTTATTATATTAGTATTCTCCAGGTTACAACATGTAGATAAACTTCTCAAAACTAGAAAAAATTATCTATTAGAAAAAATATCTATGGACTATGTGGGAAGCCCATATTTATACAAAATATCACTCTTTTGAGAGAAAATAAGTCAAAAACCCTTACACTCAATTTTGAAACAAGAAATCAAGGAATCTTCATATAAATGTCACCATTCCTAGCCTAAAAAGGCATCTTTGGTGGAGTAGAAGGAAGAAGATGACTCTGCAATGGTTGGGTGCTTCAGCAAGTGTTAAAAAGAGGAGAAAATATGTTGGATTCATTTAGTTAAACAATCTCTCCTTGAGTTATTTTAAATAAATTTCTTCCAAAAAAAGGGGTGCCAAAATGAACTTCATGACTTGGTCAAAAATTGAATGCTCTTTAATATTTGTATATTTTAAAACTAAACTTGAACTTTATAGTTGAGACATTTACAACTTTTAAGCCATCAACTTGATAAAAAGGGATGCAAAAATTAAAATGTGAGATTTTACAACTAAAACCATTTAACTTGTCAAAAAAAGAAAAGTGAGAAATACAAGTTGCACTTTTTCAATTAAACCCTGACAAAATGATAATTGAAAATTATAAGTAGTTATTTTTCAACCTAAATTTAAGGGCTGTCAGAATGATAATTGAAATTTTAAACTTACAACTTTACAATGTTTCTTACAAGACTTGAATTTTATAGAATGCATTTTCTCAAATAATTAAATAATCAATCCAAAATAGTGTCTTCTGAGGATTCCTTGTCCTTTTTTTCTTGTATCTTCTCAATATAAGCATCGAAGCTACCAAATATTTCTTGTAGGTGCTCTTCATCAAGACCAATTGTATAATTTTTACTAATATCACATTCTATATTTGTCTCAAATAACTCTCTAGAGTAAGCTCTATATACTTGAATATACTCACCCATCTGATCAAGTGTATTGTGATACTTGATGAACCGATGGATGGAACCCAAATTGAAAGTTGTATCATGTGTTGACTCCTTTTTTATTAACTCTTTGAATTTTTCCTAGACATTTTGAATAGGAAAATTCTTATCTTGTTAATCTACTGCCTCACATGAAAATTTACAAATTGAGTCTTCAATGTCATACATTGCATTTATGGCCTTATCACATGTCCTCTTGGCCTTATCAATATTTTCATTGAGTATTTTGATTCTAAATTTCACTTCCCTTTCCATATCATCATTTTTTAAAGGGTTTCTATTATATTTTTAGACATGACAGTGTCACTCTCTATCTAGTCAGTGGACTACAATTTAGGAAAGTAGAGGTTTAGCCTTTCAACCTCTTCTTCATATTTACTTATTTCTACCTTTATAGATGTCAAGTCATATTTTAGTGTTTTTTAATAGTCCATGGACAACCCTATCACCTTTTTTATTTTCATTATTAGTTCTTTATCCCAATATTTTATGGCTCTACCTATTGTACCAATCTTTATCATTGCATCAAATGTTTCTTTATCAGGGAATTAAGAGAGAGATTGAGTTGGCTGAGTTGATTCACATTGACTTTCTAGGTCTATAAATTTCCTTAAGGCATTTGTCAACTACTCAAACTTATTATTCATCTCATCTTTAGTGACCTTTTTCACTATTCATTTTCTCAAAGAAAAAACTTATACTTATCATAATATCATATTTCAGTCCCTCTCTTATTGGATGACCAAGGTGTACTTTGGATAGCTGATAATCCCCCACTACTAAATCTTATTTTTTATTTGTTAGGTGGGGAAACTAATGTCTCCACATATTTTTACCATTTCTAATCATATGTGATTATATAGATGGTCTTAGGACTTCTATTTGGTCATTTAGATGCTTCCAATAGACCAAAATCTAGAGTGTTGGGAGATATCATTTGTTCTTTTTTTTGGGCACTAATTATGCTAGCCAAATTAGAGTGGCCACTATTAAATATTGTGTTATTTTAATGGATATTATTGTATATGAGTCTACAACTGAATATAATATACTAGTAGTTATAGTAAAAAGTGTCGTATTTATCACTAATGTTATTATTGAGTCCTCAATTGATGATTTGGTTATATATTCCCCATTGGTGGGTTAAGTAGCCAAAATTATGTCAGTGGACATATCTATTTACACATCCTTGGTGTGAATTTTATTCAAGGTCAGAGTGGAAGAAGTAAAATACACTTGGATAGATGGAGTGGGTGTGATTACAAGGGTTGTGGAAGTTAGAAGTGACACAAGTAGAGAGGTAGGTATGTGTGGTTGGAATAAGGGAACTTGTGGAAGGGTGGTGTCCAAAGAAGCAAAATAATCTATTAATGTAGTGGGAATGTATAAAGTGGAAGA
The DNA here is from genome assembly GCA_037957365.1 of Torreya grandis. Lineage (NCBI taxonomy): Eukaryota > Viridiplantae > Streptophyta > Pinopsida > Cupressales > Taxaceae > Torreya > Torreya grandis. The sequence goes on from JARHVA010008289.1 coordinate 339,242, forward strand.
AATGGGCAGTGTGATGGAAGATTAAGATAAGGTTGTATCTATCCCAGTGGCTATGATGGCTAGTCAAACTGTAGTCAAAATGACTGAGTCTAAGCCATGTATTATTAGGTGGTGTTAGTGATTAATGGGATAGTAGTGGATTTAGGGGATGAGGTGGTAGTGATTACAGAAGGAGGTGAAGGTGGAGTTTTAATAACCAACAATGTTAATTGGATTACTATCAAAAGGAGTCATTTTCACTAGTTGGTTAGATAAAAGAGTAATTGATTGCATTGGTGGGTTGGTAGAAATAGGATAAGTAATTGCTTACACTAATGAGCTATTATAAAAAATAAGAGGGGTTATTGTAGTTATGTCCCCTATGGGAACTAGAAATGCTTGGTCCATTAGCTAGGTTGATAGCACTTGGGTGCTAGAAGAAGCCATTTTTACCTTCTACTTTTGTTTCCCTTTATGTGAGACAAATGGCCCCATATCCTGATCTACTTGAATCCCACTACTAAAATATTTTTATATTGTTGCTTCTACACCCTTATGCTTTACCTTTTTGAGTCTGTCTATTATATTTATGGTCTCTTTGGTTATTTTAACCCCTTTGATTCTTAACCAATTCAAATTTTTGTTTATAACTATGGTGGTTCTATTTAATAAGGATAAAGATTTAGGTGTAGACCACCTAGCTTGAGGAAGAGGTTGTAGGTAGAATTGATTATCATAATACACCCTATCTACTAGCTATTCCTCATCTTTGAAATATTTTTTAATTGGTGCCTTATCATAAGTATTTATTTGTTATAGGGTCATTATATAATAATATCTCAACCTAACTTCTTATTCATCATATATATCCTCTCAATAATCTTCATAAAATGGAAGGTGGGAATATGAGGCACCCAATAAACTAGTAACATAACCAATTACATCATAGAAGGGCCTAGTGTTGAGAGATATTAAGGCCATTTGAGTCATCTCTTAATCTATACATTTGATATTAGATAAAGAAGGGAATGTTTAAATCCCTATCCTAATAGGGAAGTCTATGCATATATTGTTCTTGCTTGATAAGAACTTGTGGGTTTCCACTATTTGTCTCACAAATTCCATTAAGGCCCATTTGTTACTTACATATCTAGTAAGGTTGTAAGGACACCCACTAAAACCACAAAATCTAATGTATGACTATGTAAGAAACTAAATAAAGTATGACCCCCAATTAGTAATTTTTGTAGTTAGAGCATAAGAAAATCTTGTTCTTCTTAGATCTTATTAAAACATGGTTATGTTTTAATATCCAAAGGCATCATTAACCATCTTTTATTTTTGTTTACTCCCCTCAAAAGTGAGATCAAGATAGTAGTTATAAATTTTTTTAATTTAATCCCAAAAATGTCCTCTCTCTTGCTAAAACATAGACAAGGTAGGAGGTCATGTAGAATTTCCTAGTGGTTTGAACCTCTATCAACTATCTATGAATAGAATCACTTATCAATTAGGCCCAGTTAATGTATTTCTTATTTTTTTGGATTACTCAGATATACTAGTACATCCAATTTTGGTATTTATTTACATTAGGGCTCCATATAACTCTATGTAAGAGTATAATGATATCTCCTACCTCATCTTTAAAGTCTATCTTATCTAGGGTCCTAGGCATTTTTGTGGTTGAATACTTAGGAATGTTCATCCACTATTTTTTTATAACCCATAAATAGGCTGAGGTATTATCCTAATAGAAATTCTTGAAGAATCAAGAGTAATATCTATGTATCTTTCAAATTTTAGGATCAAGATCAAAGTATTAATAAAATGTGGATCTAGTCTCAGAACCTTCTCTCCTTTATCATTTAATACCTCTCTCTTCTTTGCATCATATTACTTAGCCATGGTGAGGATAAGCTCTGGGATTTTTAGTAAGAGTGGGAAGGTTATAGCCTAAGGTAAACCATTATCATAAATTCATTAAATCTAATCATTCTTAAATTATGCATTGAATCTAGTCTAAAAGTTTGATAGGTCTGTATGACCTAGGTCTATGTCATTTATCTCATTGATGTTGAAATCTAATATGAAATGGACACCAAGTCCCTTTGAATTAAATTTAATCTCTTTTATAGACATATGCACTAGGAAAATAGGTGTGGGAAACTAACTACAGAGCTGGTCAATATTTAGGCTTACAATTATAGGTTATTTTCCTACTTTGAACTTGGTGGAGTTTAGTTATGCTTTTTTAGGGGTATTTCTTTGATGGGAAAATAGTGTGAAATAGAAGATATAAAGTCTGACCAAATGATCTAGTGGGGTTTTAATTTGTAATTACACTTTCAAAGTCTAACCAAAGGTCTAGTGGGGTTATGTTTTTGAATTACACATCATAACTTTGATAGAAACTCAGGGTGATAAAACAAAGGGTATTCCAAGTGGGGATTTTAGGAGTTTATTTAGTAAAAGTTCTATGAGCTTTTAGTTTGAAAAGGTAAGATGAATTTCCACCTAGATTTTAATGGGCATATTTTAAGAAAACCCTAAGGTAAATCAATAAGCACTTAGATAAAAATAACAGTAATATTTTAACATAGTAATGTAAAATTTGGAAAATTGTGAACAAATAATGATGCTTTTGACAATCCCTAAGAAAAACCCTAAGGTGTGGCAAAAGAAAATGCCTAAACTTTAAAAAAACATAAAAATGGAGGTGAATATTAAAATAAATTATAGGTGACATAGGAGAATACCAAGGATATATGTGCAAGATTTTGTAAATTGGCAATGGAGGTTATCTGAAGTCTAGTTCATAATGCATCATTAGGCTTTGAGCTCTGGTTGACAATGTCACTTGGAGTATTTTTAGATTTGGCTTAAAATGTTTAAAACGATGTAAAAAATAGATTTTATATTAACAAACCCCTAATTAAATTCCAATCATGCCAATTAGTAGTGGTAGATGGATAAATAGGCAAGAAAGTAGGTTGGTAGAGTTACTTTGCAAGTTTACAACTTGTAAATTTGTAATGTGTTCTCCACTCTCAATTTTCCACTTGATTTGATGATTAGAGATCTAGAAAACCTCCACCTATTTTCAATTTTGAAATATGTTTCTCATCCTTCACTTTTTACTTGACTTGGTAGTCAGAAATGCTTTAGGAAGTAGGGAGTGGAGTTTGGTTTACACTTTAAAACTTTTCAAAGTTTTAAAATGTAATTTGATTTCTAATTTTTGCTTGGTCTTAGTGAGAAGTGAGAAGTAGATTCTGCATTTAAATTTTCAACTTTGAAAATTTTCAAATTTTAATATGAGTTTTGATTCCCTCTATAGACTCAATAAGTGAGAAATCTAAGGTTTAGGTGTACTTTACAACTTTACAAAGTTGTAAATTTCACAAAAATCTATTATTTCTTCTTGGGTATTGGAAAAGGGTTTTTATGTCATTCTAAATATTTTCTCAAAAAAAAAAAGTTCTCCTCTAAGGCACAAGGTGTTTTGAGGTTTTTGGCTCAAAAATATCAACACTTCTATCTATCAAAATCCTCATAAATAGTTATTTTATAGACAAAACAAACCCATATATTAGTGAAGGAGCCAAGTGGAATTTAAAATAGTATTATGGGTTGGAAAGGGAGTGAGTTTATGATGGGGAGTGGAGGTTGACTCTCATTGAATAACAAAACTATTTTTTTTACATTATGCTACATTGATGGGAAAATTTAATTTTTTTAAATCTTAAATTGATAGGAAAACTCTTTTATAATTATTTTTTCACCATGTTATATTGATGGGAAAACATTTTGTAATTATTTTTACCTTATGTTACATTTATGTAAAATTTTAATTATTTTTAAACCATCTTACAATGATGGTAAAACTCTTATATACTTTTTTTCACCATGTTATATTGATGAGAAATTTTATATATATATATATATATATATATATATATATATATATATATATATATATATATATATATATATATATATATATATATATATATATATATATATATATATATATATATATATATATATATATATATATATATATATATATATATATATATATATATATATATATAAAAATATAATAATACAAACCTCTTATAATAATTTATTTCAACTAGATTTAATTTTAAATAAACTATTTTATTTTATTTTTTTAATTATTACAATCAATTTAATTTTATGTGACCTTGTAAGTGTAGATCATTAAAAAAAATTCTTATATAGTTGATCTTTGTCAAATTCAATGAAATCCATAATTTAAGAGGTCTATCAAAGGTCACTTGACCTAGTTAAAATGGAGAAGCTACCTCATTTTTTCCCTTACAATCATTCAAATCTTTTTTTTATCTACATAAAAATTGACATTTATTTTATTGTACATGCATAAGCATATGTATTGGCCAGTTCACCACTATCGACTACACACAAAGGTGTGTAAAAGTATATTTACATGTTTTATTTTGAAGATTATTATTAAGTGATATTTTAAGTCATAATAAAATGGCCTCACAAAAATTTAATATGGATAAGTCATAAATGTTAAATGGAATTATCTATAACATTTGTATTTATTATCAATCAAATTTTCACACTTTGGAATTTAGTTCAAGCCTTCCAAATTTTATGTAACATGGAAGCACCTCAAGGTTTTGGGTAACCTATTAGAGAAGTGAATCTCTAGGTTAAAGTACTAGCTCCACTTGATGAATCACTTAGGCTCAAACTCTACTGTAACACTTTCTAGGAAAAAGGAGAGAAACCTACTCTAATGGAGGTGATACAATAAATATGTCTAATCACTACCAACTAAATGAAATTTCACTTCAAATAAGAGACTAAACTACACATGATACTAATTCAAATCTACCTCTCTACATCAATTTTTCTCATGAATGTTTGTGAAGCAAGCTTGAGCTAGGAGGACTAGTCAATAGGTCATAACATGATACTAGTGAAAATAAAACTCACTAAACCATACATACTCCATTTGAAAACTTAAAGAGACCAAAAAAAAGGATTCCAAAATGAACATGAATGCTAAACAAGGAAAAACATGTTAAGCAAGTAAGACTATCATTTAACAAGATCAACTAATCAAGCATACATATTGAAACCAATCCATGGAGAAGGTAAGACCATGTTATTATTTATTTATAAAAGGATACAAATGGGTATGGATTTTCCATACCCAGGTGGAGGATACAAACTTATCCAATTAAGGCTCAATATATAGATAATCTTATCCAAGTAAGGCTCAATATATAGAGAATGTGAGAAAATGAAAAGACAAGGGTGAGAGAGAGAGAGAGAGAGAGAGAGAGAGAGAGAGAGAGAGAAGTGTCCAAAATGAGTTAAAATAAGAAAGGAGTTTTAATCCACCCCATCATGTCCTAAAATACAAGTGTTAGTCTTTTGAAAATGCTCTTATATTCCAAGTAGCATGGAAGTTTCAAAATTTACCTGACACCTTGATTAACTCTCTAAAAATTCCCTTTGCCTTGGCTTGTGGAATGACAATTAGCCTTTTTGATGATCATATCAATTTAAGTTACATATTTTTTCTACTCTTGACACCTTTCAATTGATCTTTAAAGGTTGTCTTTGACACATTGCTTCATTCTCTTTTTAGGTGTCTAGATGTCTCTTCATCTAATCAGGCCAATCTTGCTTACAAGTGTCAAAACTTGAATTCATCCTCTCCAACTTGTTCTCTCTCCATATATGACCTATTCACACCATACTAGACCTAAAAAAACTAATTTAAAGGTCTCAAACTACCCTTAAAAATTCATTTTATGCCAAAATATCTACATTGGCTTCATTCTTAATAGCCCTAAAATCATGAAAACCTACTTTTTTATATAAGTGTATGGAAGGTACTAAGAAATCAAAGGCATATTTGAGGACCCAGTATGTATTTATAGATACGTGCCAAGTTTTAGGTCTTGAGAGTGAGTGAAAGTGCTCTTTTCATTTACTTCTCTCTCCTAATTAGATATTAATTAGGCCTCCCTATCTAGATATTACATTTAGGTTCCACAGGCTTCCCACACATTTTAAACCTCAAATAAACATTTGGTTCAATTTTATAAATCCTTGAAGATCATCTATGTCATTATTGAACTTCTAACACCTTGTACGGACCTCCCAAGTAGCTTAAAATAGTCCTTTTTAGCCTATTCCATACAATTTTGTACTTGTAAGTACCAACCAATGGCATGGGGTGATGTTTAGGAGCATTTTATACATGATTTGTTTCATTTCAAAGGTCACCATCTCATTTTTAGGCATTAAAATCCTTTTACAACCATGCAATTTGTCATGGAATATCCAAGCAAAATATAGTGTAACTCAGGTGACATACTGTGCATTTATGAGGGTTAAGAGAGAAATGATGCCTATATGTGGCATCTTGAAGTTTTTTATGGATATGAACACTTTAATAATATCAATTTCAAACTGATTGACTTGTTTTTATAGTTCTCCAACCCTTTCTATCTCTTCAAACCTATTTTAGTCTTCATTAACTCATGTTAGGGTTCTTGAATAAATTAATGCTAGTGACCCTAGCTAACTATGTTCACTTCATTTTATCTAATGTCAAAAGGTTATAAACTTCATGGAATTATTTAATATATATTTCAACACTACCTTAGGTCTCTAGGTCTTCATGCCATCCCTTTTCAACCAAAATTCCTCTCTCATGACTTCATATAGGCCTATGTATGTAGTTAGACTTATTAGGCCTGAATAGATTTTGTTAACATTTACTTTACTTATTACTTGAGTCTTAGGGGTCTTATGGAATCATGTCATCACCATGAACCATATCAAGTGATTCACCTCTCTTTTAACCTCTTTTCCCCACTTTAAATAAATAACTTTATCTTATCAAGTAATCATATATATACAATGATTACATAGGCAAGGTTTAGGGATCTATTTTGACTAGTCTCATTATTCATTCCTTCATACCTATTTTTGATATCCATTTTTCCCAAAATTATCTCACCTACTTAGCTATTCACTTGTGTTGGCCTAGGTAAGCCACTTGTTTCATCCTTCACAATGTACACAGATAGCTAATTAGACATTTAGGCATGGTTGTAGATGACCATCAGATGTGGAGACCTCTATATGTGGTCATTTTGCTCTGAGAAGATACATTTTACATTTCCTTATGTTCCCTAAGGTACTTAGAACCATTTCATACCTAGTTGAAGTTAACTCTACCTTGATAACCCTGTATCTTCCATGACTAGATGTAGGTAATCATCTCAAGGTTTTAGGTTTTCTTTTAACATTTAACACTATATTTTATGAGTAAATTCATCAATATTTTAAATTCATTAAACACCTATCCAACTATCAATTATTCTTATCCTACTGAGCTCCTCCATATATTGAGATTGGCATTAGGTCTTTGGTATATGAAATTAGGTTCTTTAACTCATCTAGACTTTGTAGGATTTATTCATGAGATGCTACATTATGAGGCCAATTCATCATTTGGAGATATTAATATAAATTTTACCATATTTATAACATTTATAAAATCTCTTTATCACCCCTAACTTCAAACCAAGTAAACAATCTCTATTTGGATAAGCAGGTAGCCTTATCATCATTTGTTTAGTGTATGAAAAGTTTCAATTACCCTTGTTTGTTCATCTTTATAACTCCCTTTTTCAATTTTATTAGACACTATATTACCTCTTGGACTTATTCATATCATTTACCAAAGTATGTTCTCACCATTGTGCCATATATCCTCTTTTCACTATGTACACCAACTTGTGGGTCTACTTTTGCCCATTAAGACTTCTAAGGAATAATAATCTTGATTCTTTTTTTTATATTATATAAATATTGTCTAATTATTTTAACCTACCTCAACACCATTTTTAGACTTCAATTAATCACCATGATAGAGAAAATTTACCTACTCATATGTACAGGGTTGTGAGTATGTTTGTTAGGTGTTCATTGATTGTATGGAGCACTAGGTCTTGATACCAGACCTCCTCCACTAGCCTAAACTTTTAAAAACATGATTACACATATTTCTCACCTTAGTCACCCCTATAGACACCATTTAAAACTATAACTATTTCAAATTTTATGAAAAAGAGACTTATAGGCCTAAGCAGACCTATAGGTCTATAATTTGATACAAGAAACCTTTGTACGGTTTTTCTTCACCTTTATAGAATATGAGTTCAATATTTATTGAATTTTCATGAATTATATAGTATATTAGATTCTTAAACTACTCTTGAGCACTATAAAACTAGATCTTTTAGACCATTTTCATGCAGACAACCCTCTCATAGTCTTAAATTGAAGAACACTAGATGTTGCTTGGAAGAATGGTATGAGAATATTTTATAGAGATGTGGGGAATTATAAATAATTGAATAATGATGGATAACCTTCATCAAAACTCCTTATTTACTGAATACTCTGAAACATTCATGAGACCAAAATAACCACCTTACAAACTAAGAATAATGGAGATTTACTTTCAAATAAAGGACACAAATGCCATGTAAGTGTTGAAGGATGTTATGAGAGTGACTTATAGAATTTTAAGGATAATTAAAAACTATTTCAATGCTTCAATGAGTTCATTCCTTCATTTGAGAGATCTAAAACTAATCGTATCATGGTTTTACTCCTAAAAAAAGCACCTTAGATCCTTAACGATTGTTCATAAAGATAAAGATCTCAATACAAAAACTAATTCCATAGATTAGAATCCCATATGGGTCCCCAAATATATCCAAATTCTTATCCTCTAAATATACCAATACAATCTAGACCATTCATCTGAAAATAATCTTCTTGAGCTTATGAAGGGAGTGATGGAGGAGAGAGTTTAATTCATATGTTGGACTTGACACTTGATACAAATATGGAATATGACTTGTGAAATCTAAAAGGATGTTATAAAACCCTTTATAGCTACAAGTGATCTCAACAAGTCTATAAAATCACCTTAACTCCATTCTTTGGCATTGAAACTCAAGATTCTAACTTTTATTTGACCTACTAACATTTTGGTAGTTATGTAACTGTTCCAAGGTCCTTAGAAAGTATATTGTACATTAATATTGGAATTTTAAAGATTTATTATTCATGAAAGTTAGCAAAATCACATTTTTTATTACAATACCACTATAAGACACTACCTTAATTTGTCCAAATAAACCTTAAACAACATTAATAAGGCTTTATGAAGACCTTTTGAATAACACTAAGGCATGTAAAGGAATTTTAAAAATGTTATCAATGCATGACAAAAAAATTCACTTATAGGGGTTGACATTTTTACCTTGGAGGTCAAATTTGGTTAAAAAATTAGTGATTCATGGGGGTAAAATTTTTGTTATGCTAAATAGACTAGTAGCCTTATCCTTTCATTGGGTAATGGAGTCATTTTCACTCAATTTTAGACCTGAACATAACTTGACCATGACAAGACAATTTGATTTTACCTTCAAAACACATAAAATAAAGATAATACACACAAACCAAAGCAATAAGACTCACACATGTGCTATAAAGCACTTATGGAACACAACAATAACATTATAAAACTAACTATATAAAACTAACTTGAAAATAATTTCTTCCTCCTAAATCAAAGGGGAAGATTGTACAATATCTTTCTCCATGAGGTGAAGAAAGGCATGAGGCAAGTTGCCTCTTAGAATTTTCTATTATTGTTTTAATCTTCATTCTTTCCAATCCTCTTTGCATTCTCTCAAAAGAATAAATGGCCTCTTCAAACCAATCACCTATGAAGGTTAATTCATATTATGGCTCAAGATCTTTTTCATACTCTTTCTTGATGCTTGTGTCTATCTCAAACATGTTTATCTCTTGGTTCATAGAAGTAGTTTTAAGAATGGTACCTTGGAAATTATTACCTTGCCATTTAAGAAGTAAATCAACCTCTATAACATCCTTAATCTAACTAATAAGATCTATAAACCCTTAAAGAGCCTCAAATTCATCACAAATCTCTTTGAACTTATGCCACAAATCATCTTGGTCTATGAAGGTAGCAACAACTTCATCCTCTATTGTTTTTTCAAATTCAATCTATTGATCATGTTTAAGAGTGTTATAGTAATAATATATTACTCCATCATGGACTTGAGACTCTTGGTAGTATTCTTCAAGACATGTTTCATCACTAGGAGCCTTACATTCCTCATCAACAATATTATTTTTATCTCTTAGAGGTGTTATCTTCTCAAAATCTTTATATTCTTTAAACATATGCAAATAGGTCTACCACATGTCCTTAAAATCTTCTTAAACGTGCTCATTTGACTCAACAAGGTCAATCCACATGATGTGTTTCTCAAGAGCCTTTTCTTCCATGTCTTGATCAACCTCTTTATTGGCCAAGGTATAAATCTTGACACTCTCTTCATGGGAAGATATAACATCATAAATATCATCTCTTTATTAATTCAAGAAGACTTATTTGTGTTTATCTTCACTAAGGAGAGTAATAATGGTGAATTCTTCATCATATACACTTGAATCATCTTCATCAGCTACAAGTATAGCTTGATCTTCTTCACTTATCTCTGATAAAATAGGTTCCTCTTTAAGGTGTGTGGCGAGAGGTTAATGGGTTAGTAAATGAGTTGTAGAGGGAGTATGAGATATGATGAATGGCTCATAAATGGGCTTGGGAATGGAGGGAGTAATTTTGAAACTTGGGGTCTTGGATATGGATTATTTTTGAATGAACTCTTAGAGAGATAGAAAATTGAGCTGGGCAATGAATGCAACATTATCTTCAACAAGCACCTCATCTTTCTCATGGCCTTATTTAGGCTCTTCAATAGTTTAAAATTTATCTTCAACCTTATTAATTAGAGTCTCATTATTTTATTGAAAACATTCTTGGATAGACCTCTAATATGGACAAGCTATAGGTTCTTGGGGAGAGGGAAATGGAACTTGGGTAGGCACAAAGATTTCTTTGGTTTTAAACTCTTGATTTTGACTTGATTTAAGTCCTTTCATGTTAAACTCCAACTCTTTCATTTACCTATCTATACTCTATTATAATATCTTCTCTTGAATGTGGTTAGTGGATTCATGAAGATAAGGGACATAAAAGGGCTAGTATAATGTACAAGAGGACTCTTGAGGAGGGATAAGAGAAAATTGCATAGTTTTAGATTTTTATTTGAATTTAACTCCCCAATCTATACTTGTATCACCTTGTTGACTCGATGACTTCACCATTTGATTCCATATTATAATCTTGAAAGAATTTTTAGGGGGTTATTTAGGAAGAGAAGTGGTATCTTGGATTTCAATAATAGGTTTCTCAACACCAGTCTCCTCTTTCCTTTGAATTCCCTATTGGATGGAATTCCAAGAAGGAAAAGTTTGAGGAACACATGAAGGACTTACAACATTTGGAAGCTCACTTGGAAAGGTCTCTTGGGAAAGAATGGATTTAATATACGAGGGATGAGATGGTGTACATGAATACACATAAGTCTGATAGAGTTGGACTTATTGTTCTTAATGTTTACTTACCTTATCCTTAATTATTTGAATGAGACCACTTACATCCATCATCTCACTTGAGAAGCTTTGTCAATTTTCTCTCTCAATATGTGTTCATTATTATTTCATTAGATGTAATGAATCTCTCATGTCATGAATAATGTGGTTAGGGATATCTTGACCATATTACCTTTGTGTATTAAGGCTAACATGTATCTCTCACAACCTAAGAGAATTTGTTTCAAACATAAAATGGATTGGTTTGAGTAGATAGGAACACCTTGAGATTAAAAAGGTTGATCATATACAACATCATGTTCATGTAGAGGGAATGCAGGTTGACCATAAGAATGATATGACTCATGAAAAGGTTGATAAAGATTATAAAAAGGCTGGTATGGATGACCATAGGGTTGAGATACTTCATCAACTTGCATGAAAATGAAATTCATCTCAAACTGAGCCATAATAACTTCATCAAGATAATGTTGTTGATCCTAATATAGTAACAAAGGTACATGAAATAGATTTCAATTGCAATGGAACTAACGTCTGGAATTTTTGAATTCAGTTTGAGCGGGAAAAGAATTGGGGAGAATTTGGCAGGAGGAACAGATCCTAGTGGAATAGCAGAGGAAGGAGGAAAATGCGGAGGGTCGGGTTTTCTAACTGATGCAGACACTAAAAGGCCTTCAGTAGTTTCTGAGCCCTATAGTGGGGCCAGAGATTCTCCATCGAAAAAAGAATTGGAACAATCTATGGAGACAGCAAAAGATAAAACCGATTATAAAATAGAAAAGAACTCTGAAAGATAGAAAGGGGCCCTCGTATAAAGGACCTGGTCATCGCTGCTTGGGAAAAAATTGACTGGGAAATCCCTCCTTCCCTCGGTGACATCTAAATCTTGCTAGGAGAAAGGTGAGTTCCAAATTTTCATCCCAGATCCCTTACTTGATTTCTCTATTTCTTCAATGGATCTCACCCTAGTAGGAAAGTTTCTAGGAGCAAGACCAAATATAGACTCACTCAGGTCTATGATCAAAAAGAACTGGGCTATACGTGGAGAAGTTGACATTGCACCAATGGTGAATGGTTTTTTCTCTTTTATCTTTAACTGTAAAGAAGATCTGAATAAGATCCTGAATGAAGGACCTTGGACATTTGGAAGAAGTACCCTTACTATCAAGAAATGGGAACCTAAAATGGATTTAACAGACTCATTCTTCTTAACAACCCCTATTTGGGCTAGACTACCTGGGCTCCCATTAGAATTCTGGCATGAGGACATCTTCAATGGTATAGCTAGTTCATTTGGCGAGTTAGTGGCTGTGGACTATGCCACGGCTTCAAGAACTAAACTCCAAAGCACTAGAATTTATGTTAAAGTGGCGGACCTAAATCACCTCCCCAAAAAAGTGGAACTTATCTCCAAGCTTGGCAAGAAAACCCAAGTGATTGTCTTCGAAGACCTGCCTAACTCTTGTTATGTATTCAAGAAGCAGGGGCATTGGGCTAAGAATTGCCCCAACAGGGGAAGACCCATTTCAAGAAATTTCCAAGAAGGAAAAAATATTAAGATCCAACAAAAGAAAATATGGAAGGTAAAAGAAGATCCTCGAAAGATAAGGAAGCCTCAAGATGCCTTAGCTGACCAACACACAGATAAGGCTATCTTCACAGCAACAGAAGAAGCGGGTGACCCTATTGTAATAGGAATAACAGATCCTCTTTTAAAGAATTCTAATGCCCTGATGGAAGAGAAGGGGAAGGGAATAGAGGACAATGAATCAGATCTTCCACCTGAAGAAGAGGTTAACGTCCCTATTCAGAACATCCAAAGTATAGAAATTCAAGTAGATCCTCTTTTAAAGATTTCTAATGCCCTGATGGAAGAGAAGGGGAAGGGAACAGAGGACAAAGATTCAGATCTTCTATCTGAAGAAGAGGTTAACATTCCTATTCAGAACACCCAAAGAATAGAAATTCAAGAATTAGAGGAAGGAGAAGTAGAACCTAAAGGGGGAAACAAAATAGAAGAAGGAGAGGTTGTTTTGTGTGAAGATCAGTTAGCGGAAAAGTAGGAGGAACCAATAGTTGAATTTATTACTTCAGCGAAAGAGCCCCTCAAAGTAGAAGTAATGGTAGAGGGTGGGAAAAACTCTAAAAACCAAAAGATTAAAGGTGAAATAAAGAACATTACTAACCACATTACGACAAGAAATGGCGGTGCGAAAGCTAATAGTCCTCTAAGGAGTAAAGGAGGAAAAGGATCTGAAGAGTAAGCCAAATTTAAACCGGATGTAGGATTCTTAGATAAACCTGGGAAAAAATATGCAAAGAAGAATAGAGAACTGGAAAGTAAGCTCAATATAGCAGATGGAAAGCAGATAACTCTGCGGCAATGTATCGACAACAATAAAAATAAATGAGGATTCTTAGTTGGAATATAAGGGAGCTAAATAGTCTTCTTAAAGTAGATTTTGTTAGGAATTTTGTTAGAGAGCAAAAGCCAGACCTCCTTCTACTTCAAGAAACTAAAATGAGTAAGGAGAAAGCTGAACAGATTAAAGATTTTAAAAATTACACCATTAAAGCTAGTAGCTCTGAAGGTGCCTCGGGAGGTACAGTGATATTGTGGAAAAAAAATCAATTTTCTGGTTTTATTTTGATGGAAAGTAAAAATCTTTTGGCGATTAATTTAATTAGTGCTGACCAAAAGGAAAGTTGGTATGTTGTAAATATTTATGCTCTTAATATCAGGAACAAAAGGAAAAAGGTTTGGGAAACTCTTTCAAAACTCAGAAGCAAAGATTACTGTGGGTGATGGATTATAATGGGAGACTTTAATGTCCCTCTCTATGATTATGAGAAAATGGGTGGTAATACTATTCAAATGGAAGGGAGAATTGATCTCATGGAGTTTATAAGCAAAGAAGGTCTAATGGATGTGGAGTTGCAAGGAATTCAGTATACCTGGAGCAATAAGAGACTAAACAAGGAATGTATACAGGCCAAGCTTGATAGGGCTCTCATCTCCCCAGACTGGTTAAAAGACTATACCTGTAAGCTGGAAGCACGCCACAGAATAGGCTCAGATCATTTCCCTCTTATATTCACAGCAGACAAATTGATCCAAAAAAACAACCATCCTTTCAGATTTGAAAAGATGTGGCTGCAGCATCCACAGTTTGAAGGCAAATTTAAAGAGTGGTGGAATATTCCTATAGAGGGATCAGCTCTCTTCTGAGTTGCATCCAAACTCAAAAATGTTAAAAAGGAAGTTAAGAAATGGAATAAGGACTATTTTGGTAATATTTTTGAGAAAAAGAAGACCATCAAGGAGAACATCAGAAGAATCCAGGAAAAAATTCAGCAAGATGGATATACTTTAGAATCTCATAGAGAAGAAAGTGAGCAATTGGTACAGTACCAAGACATAATAACTAAGGAGGAAACCTTTTGGAGACAAAGATCAAGGGTGCAATGGTTGAAAGAAGGAGATAAAAATACAAAGTTTTTCCATATCTCCACTTTGAAACATAGAGCGAAAACACATATTCATCATTTGAAAAAAGGAGATCAGAAGATAACAGAGGAAAAGGAAATTAAGGAGGAAATGATTTCATTTTTCTCCTCCCTGATGAAGGTAGATAAAAACATCAACTTGAAAATCCAGGCTGATATTCTACGAGTGATTCCCCCTTTGATCTTGAAGGAGCAGAACAATATGTTATGTTCTATACCTAAGGAGGAGGAAATCTTCAAAGCTGTTAGATCTCTTGGAGGAGAAAAAGCTCCAGGCCCAGATGGTTTCCCCATGTTCTTTTTTCAAAAGCTTTGGAAACTTATAGGTAAGGATGTCAGTAATGTGTGAAGGAGTTTTTTGGAGCTAAATAGATGCTGAAGGAAATTAATGCCACTTTTCTGTGCCTTATTCCGAAGAAAGCAGGAGTAGATTGCCCTGATCAGTTTAGGGCAATTAGCTTGTGCAACTCTCTCTATAAGATAATTTCCAAAGTTCTCATGACCAGACTAATCCATGTGATCCCTTTGATAATAGCTGACCAGCAAAATGGATTCATTCCTGGCAGACAAATCCTCAACTCAGTTATTATGGTGCATGAGAATATTCACTCACTGCTCAAATCCAACACTGAGGGGTTCTTAATGAAAGTGGACATAGCAAAAGCATATGATAGGGTGGACTGGCTATTCCTTTCTAATAGCCTTATTGCCTTTGGATTTGAACAAAGAGTGGTTGCTATTATCAAACAGTTGATATCCATAACTTCTATAGCCGTGTTGGTAAATGGGAGTTCGTCTCATTTTTTCAATCTGTCTAGGGGATTAAGACAAGGGGATCCTATATCCCTGATTCTATTTATTATCATGGCTGATAGTATGGGGTGATACCTTAGGGACTTAGTTCGTAGAGGTTTATTTAAAGGTCTGAGACCCTCTTCGCATCCTTTAACTTGCTCCCATGGTCAATTTGTGGATGACACTATTTTCATGGGACAGTCTGAAGTCACTGAAGCTAGAATTCTAAAGGAATCTATTAATTTGTATTCCTCAGCCTCAGGATAGCTTATAAACTGGAACAAAAGTGTAGTTTTCTTTACCAATACCCCAGGTTATAGACAGAACAAAATTGCAAAAATCCTTGATTGCTCCATAGGTTCTTTTCCTTCCACATATCTTGGCCTCCCTTTTGGGTCGAAAGCCCCTGAAGCCTTTTGGGAAGGTCTAATCAACAAATTTAGTAAGAAGTTGGTGGGATGGAAAGGCAGTCTTCTTAGCCATGGAGGCAAGCTTACACTCCTCAAAGCTAGTCTTCAAAGCATACCAACGTATACTTTGAGCCTTTTCAAAATCCCCACTAAATTTGCGGAAGTAATTGAAAAAATTCAAAGAAACTTTCTTTGGTCAGGTACTGAAGAGAAAAGGAGAATGCCTCTTATTACATGGGATAATATTTGCAAACCTGTCAAGGATGGCAGACTTGGTATAAGGAAAATTAGAAGTATGAACACTGCCCTTTTAGCTAAACATGGATGGAGGGTCTATCAGGAAAACAAAGAATGGAGTAAAATATGGAAGCATAAGTACTTATTTAAGGCGAAGTCACTTCCTGACTTCTTTACTACTCTGGATATTTCCCATCCTTCTGCCATGTGGGGGGCAGTCCAGGGAACAAAACATGTTCTCGAAGAAGGAAGTTCTTGGAAAGTAGGAAATGGTAAAAAAGTGAAATTATGGGAAGATATTTGGTTAAGAGGAAAACCTTTACAGGAATGAATCCAAGATAAAGATATAATAGAAAGATGTAAGCAAAGAGTGGGAATAATGGTTAATCAATACTGGCAGAACAACACCTGGGTAAACCTCACTAACTATGATCAAGATCTCAAGGATATTCAATTATCCCTAAATGCAATATCTCTATATCCCAATCAAGAAGATAGAATTGTTTGGCACTATGAGCCAAGTGGACAGTTTAAAGTCTCCTCCATCTTCATCTCTAAGGGAAATGGTAGAAAACCGTTATGGACAAGAGCCTGGATTAAGGGGCTCATCCCTAAAATCAAGTTCTTTTTCTGGACCCTTCTCCAAAATAAAATTTTGACTCTGGATAACTTACAAAAATGCAGAATCAATATTGTTAACAGGTGTATTCTTTGTAAGAAAGACCTTGAAGATAGAGATCATTTGTTCATGAATTGTTCCTTCACTCAGCTCATTTGGAAGGAGGTTCTCTATCTGTGGGGCATTACATGGATTCACCACAAAAACATGGAACTTTCTTTTAAAAGCTGGTATTGCCCTTCAAAGAATCTTGATGTTCTCTTCTTATGGAAAATTACTCTTTCCCATACTTGGTGGGGAATATGGAAGGAAAGAAATAACCGAATATTTAGAAATAAAGAACTTCCTGGATGGGTGGTAGGACAGAATATCATTAGAGCTTTAAAGGAAAATTTTGCTTCTCAAAAGAATCCAAGCTCTACTCTCAATGTGGATAATCCCCTGAGGATGGATATTCCTCTTGGTAAACCTGAAAACCCCAGATCAGGTGTTACTTGGAATGTTCCCCCTCAAGGTTGGATTACAGGTAACTTTGATGGTGTTGCCAAAGGGAACCCGTGGAATGCTGGTTGTGGTGGTGTCTTGAGAAACCATATGGGTATGGTTATTGATGCTATCGCAACCCCCATTGGTATATCTAATTGCCACATTGCCGAAGCTACTGCTGCCCTCCAGACCCTTAAATTAGCTGTGGATTTGGGTTATCCTAAATTGTGGCTTGAAGGGGACTCTTTGAATGTTATCAATATTCTCAATAATAAGAATACTGTATCTTGGACCATAGAGGATAAGGTAAAGGAGATGAAAATACTTTTGAAAAAATTTGAAGATATTAAAATCACCCACACCTTTCGAGAAGCCAATGGTGTTGCTGATTGGCTTGCTAATTATGCTATCTGGGAAGGTCAAATAGTGAGGTGGTATGAAACTTTAGAAAGGAATGTGGATTTAAGGGCACTCATTCTTCATGATGCCACCCATGCGAAAGAAGGTAAGATTGGAGTATAATAAAACTATAATGAGTAGGAGGAGTGGCAGCACGGGGAAAGGAATTAAAAGAGCAAGGCCCTCAAGAGGGATAAGCGGATCATGAAAAAGCACATTCAAAGTCGAATTCCCAATCAATATGATAGCAGGAGGTTTCAAGGCAAAGTCCACAACAAAAGGGATTTGAAGAAAACGAGTATGGCTCGTGAAAGGAAGGGAGAACCCCGTAAACAGGAACCCAAGAGCTGTGAAGTATGGAGAGAGAAGCATGAAGTCTAGAGAATCTTATAGAAAGGAAAAGTTACGAGCTACATGGAAAGACTCCATGGCTCAAAACCGCATATCGCGATGGCCTTTTTCAAAAATTGGTCTGATGAAAGGGTCACTTTGCATGGTATATCAGTAAACTTAACAGAGGACTTTATTGCTGAGGTGACAGGGTTGCCAATGGATGGACTCAAATTTTCCAAGCAAACAAGCATTTCGAACGAGGCTTTTTGTAAGTTCCCCAAAATGGATGAGGAAGAGTAGAAGCTGGTCAAAAATGGGGATTTCTATGAGCTGGACCAGATTAAAGGGATATGGAGGGATGTCTTAAGCTGTATAAGGGAGTACTTCATCCTGGATGGAAGAAGCAAATGAGTGCACAAGTTCCATTTTGTTTTCCTCAACCATTTCAAGCATAAGGTTAGTCTGTCTTTTCCTTTTTATCTTCGCTATTCCCTTGTCCAAAGCTTATATGCACATAGGAAAAAGGAAATGCGCCCTATCCTCCATGAAGGCCTTATTCTACTTATTGAAGGCTACTGTAAGAATAGGGCACTGGTTAAGTACCCCAACCATGGGGAAAATAAGGTGTCAAGAGATAA
Organism: Torreya grandis; assembly: GCA_037957365.1. Lineage (NCBI taxonomy): Eukaryota > Viridiplantae > Streptophyta > Pinopsida > Cupressales > Taxaceae > Torreya > Torreya grandis. The sequence continues at coordinate 358,228 of JARHVA010008289.1, forward strand.
AAAGAATGAAAGAGTAATCAGGAGAGGCAAATTCAAGTCCCCCAGTCCTAAACAGCAGAATGTAGAAGAAGAAAGGGGACGGGAGAAAATTGAAGAACCCGAGAAGGAAAAACTGGAGGAAGAAGAAGGAACTGAAAGCTGGGATACTAACTCAAGTGATGATGAAGAATGTTCTGAGGAAATTGAAAAATATAAAGTGAATACTGAGGAGGATTCTGCTAATAGAACTATAGATACGGAGGAAAACCAGAATGTGTCGGAGGAAGAATTTGATCAGGAAGATCCTGTTGAGGACCCAACTTCTAAGAACGAAAAGGAAAAATCTGATTAGGATGATATTCAAAATAAGAATATGGAAATACAATCTGGAACCAAGGAGCGAGAACAAAAGAGTCAAGAAGATATCTTTGAAGAATCCAGGAATAATCCTAATAAAAAGCTTGAAGACTGGAGAGGGAAGAATCAGAATGATGAAACATACACTCCTATGACCTGGGTTAACTATAAGGCAGAGGCTTCTTCCCAAATCAATTCCTGGATGTGCAGGGAGATCATGGATCTCAAGAGAAAAGCGGAAAATTTGGAAGATTCCCTAAAAATTGCTTGGAACAAAATAAACAACATGGAAAATCAGTTAAGCGAGATCCCAGTCAAGCTCAAAGCTTATGCAAACAACCTTCGGGAACTTATAAAGGACAATAGGAAGAAAATGGAGGAAGTAACATCCAACTTTTATGCTGTTGCTATCAATATAGGTAAACGAGCCAATGAGGAGACCAAAGCACTAGAGGGTCCTAGCAAAAGGACGAGGCAAAGCTCTAGAAAGAAAGATACACAAAAAGGAGCTCTGATGGAGGCTACCACCGAGGAAACTGTTTTGAAAGGAAAAGAAGCCATGAACTTGATACTGGAATTGGATGAATATTCTGGTCCTTCTTGTTGGTTTTGAAACTGGTACTGTTCTTTGTTTTCTTTTTGTTATCTGGGTTTTGATCGGATGTTTATCTGGTGGTTCCAGGTCCATTTAAAACCTATTTTTGTTACTTACTTGTAGTGTTTTTTAGGCTTTGCCTGTGGTCTTAGACGTTCTCTCTTTCGCTCTTTATAATAGGGTTTTGGGGCCCCTTCAAAACTTGCTTTTACCCTCAATCTAAAACTTCATCAAGATAATGAAATGAAATAAAACTTACTTTTAATAACTGACTAGACTACTAGAACTAGTTGATTATGAATGAATTCACCATTGGTGTTTTGAATGCCTCTAAAGTCTGATAGGTAGAAGAACAACACCAAAAATTCTTCCAGAATTTTGGACCTCAGTCCCATCAGACATGTCAAAAATATTATCAATCAAATTTGCACCTTTGGAAGGTAGTTGAATCCTTCCAAATTTGATGTAACATGAAAACACCTCAAGGTTTTGTACACCCTATTAAAGAGTTGACTATCTAGATTAAAGGGCTAGCTCCCCTTAATGAATCATTTAGGATCTAAAACTTACTATGAAAGGGGATATAAACCTACTCTAATGGAGGTGATGCACCAAATATACCTGATCACTACTAACTAACTATAACTGCACTTCAAAAAATAAACTAACCTATACATGAAAATAATTCAAATTTGCCTCCCTACATCAATGTTTTTCATGAAGGTTTGTAAAACAAGCTTCAGCTAGGAGGATTATTCAAAAGGTCATGACATGACACTAGTGAAAATATAACTCACTAAACCTCTAAACACTCCATTTTAACACTTCAAGAAACCTTAGAAAAGGATTCCAAATATAACATGAATGTTAAACAAGGACTAACATACCAAGAAATTAAGACTATCACTAACCAAGATAAACAAATCAAGCATGCATATTAAAACTAGTTGATGGATAAAATAAAAAAGGTTATTATTTATTGATCAAAGGATAAAAATTGTTAGGAATTTGACATACCCAAGTGGAGGATACAAACATAGCCAATTAAGCTCAATATATAAAGAAAATGAGAAAAGAAGGAGAGAAGGGCATAGGAGAGAGAAAGAGAGAGATAGGTTTCCAAAATGAATTAAAATATGAAAGGAGTTTAAAAATACCCCATCATGTCCTAAAATAAAAAATTTAGTCTTCTGAAGATGTTCTTCTACCCCAAGTGGAATAGAAGTTTTAAACTTTGCTTGACACCTTGACTAGATCTCTAAAACTACCATTTACCTTAGATTATGGAATGATAAGTGGAATTTTTAATGGTTATATCATGTTTAGTTACATATTTTATCTTATATTCACACCTTTCAATTGATCTCTAAATGTTCTCTTTGACACATCACTTCATTCTCTTGCTAAGTGTTTAGGAGTCTCTTCATCTCACTAGGCTAATATTGCTTATAAGTGTTAAAACTTTCATTCATATTATATATCTCAATGTATCTCTATTAATGGACTATTAACACCATAAAAAACATTTAACTCATTTAGAGGTCTTAAACTACCCTCAAGAATTCATTTTGCACTAAAAGATCTAAATTACCCTCATTATTTGTAGCCCTAAAATCATGTAAACATGCTTATATAGAGAAGTGTATGGATGGTAATAAGAAAATTAAGGCATATTTTATGACCCAATATATTTTATTATCTCCATGCCAACTTTTAGGTCTTACAAGTGAGTGAAAGTGCCCTTTTCATTTGTTTCTCTCTCCTAACTAGATCTCAATTAGGCCTCCTTGGCTAGAGACTAAATTTTGGTTCCAAAATATTCCCACATGTTTAAAACCTCAAATAAACATGTGGTTTTATTTTATAAGCCCCTAATGATCATCCAGGTCGATTTCTAAGTTTTGACACCTTATACAGACCTCCCAAGTAGCTTAAAATAGTCCTTTTTGGCCTATTCTATATAATTCCATACCTATAAGTACCAAACAATGTAATGGGGTGATGATTAGGAGAGTTTTTTACATGATTTAGGTATAGGTCACCTAAATTATCTAAAGGCATTAAATTTTTCTCTCTCTCATCAATCAAATTTGGTCTTCTAAATAGCCTAAAGGTGTCTTTGGGTCTTAGCAATGATTCATATAATACAGTCTACCAACTTATGAAAAAATTCCCAAGTATGAAATTTTATGATCCTATCTACCATTCCAAAACTCCTTTTCCACCATTCACTTTGGCATGTAAGATCTAAGTAGAAGATAGTGGCACTCAAGTGACATATTGTGTATTTGAGAGGGTTAAGAGAGAAATGAGGTCTATATGTGGAATATTGAAGTTTGTTATGGATCTAAATACTTTAGTAAGATAAATCACAACCTAATTGACTTTTTCACATGGTTTTCCAACCCTTTATATATCTTCAAACCTATTTTAATCTTCATTAACTCATGTTAGGGTTCTTGAGCAAGTTAATGCTACTAACCCTAGTTGACTATGTTCACTTCATTTTCTCCATTGTTAAAAGGTTATAAAATTAATGGGATGTTTTAATATAGTTTTAAACACTACCTTATGTTTTAATTTCTTCATTACATATCTTTTTAACCCAACTTCCTCTGTAATGAATGCATATAGGTCTATGTATGTAGTTAGGCTTGTTAGGTCTAAAGAGAGTTTGTCAACATTTGATTCACTTGTTGCTTGAGTATAAGGGGTATTATGGAATCATGTAATCACCATGAACCCTATAAAGTGATTCACCTATCTTATTATCTCTTTTATCCACTCTAAAAAAGCAACTTTATCTTTCTAAGTATATATATATATATATATATATATATATATATATATATATATGTATATATATACATATATGTATATATGTATATATATATGTATATATATATATATATATATATATATATATATATATATATATATATGTATATATATATATATACATATATATATATATATATATATATACATATATATATATATATACATATATATATATATATACACATATATATATGTATATATATGTATATATATATATATGTATATATGTATATATGTATATATATATATATATATATATATATATATATATATACAATGACTATGTAGGTAGGGTTTAGGGATTTTTTTTTTACTAGTCTCATTGGTCATTCCTTAATAACTCCTTTTGATCTCCATTTTTTCCTAAATTATCTAAATTACCTAGCTATTCACTTGTGTTGGCTTGGTTAAGCTTCTTGTTTCCTCCTTCACAATGTACATAGTCAACTAACTAGACATTTATAATAAAACATGCAAAATAATGCATATGAGAAATGGATATAAATATGAGATCAATAAAAAAGGCATACATGAAACCAACACAAGATATACATGGAAAAACCTCCAAGAGGTAAAATACCCAAATAAATTATTCATATTATGAGAAACTAATAAGTACCCAATACAATATTTCTTCCTCTCACTTATTCTTAATAAATCTTCACATAGCTTGAAAATGTGTTCTCCACATTTACTCATTTTTCTCAACTCTCCCTTTTTCATTTCATATTAAAATATAAACTCTTTATTATATAGACAAGGTAATCTAACCAATATAATGTGACCTTTTCTAACCACCACATTAATGGGTCTAACCTCTCCAAAGGTCATTTAATTTAATTTATTATTTATTTACATGAGGATAAACTCATGATAAATAATAAAATATATTATTATTTAGCCAATGTAATTTAATGTATTAAGGGTACATAAATAAAACCACTTAACCATTAATTATTCTAATACTCCCCCTTAATGTTAAGTGTGGATACATGGCATAATCACCTTTATAACAATGAAGTTATACTCCATGAACCATCCACATGATGATTTTTAGGAGGTGATAATTGAAGGAAACATCCTTCATCATGATATAGTCACCTTTAATAGAATTATGCTATGTAAACATAGTAAACCAAAGGTATTAAACTATGTAACTATAGATACCCAAAGGTATTACACTATATAATTGTAATTACATAGTCACTTTTAAAGGAATTACACTATACAACTATATATACCCAAAGGTATTACACTATGTAACCACAATCACATAGTCACATTTATATGAATTACACAATACACCCATTAATACCTAAAGATTTTGTACTATGTCCCCATAGTCACCTTTAAATGAATTATGAGTTTAGGCTAGCATGATTGTGATACTACATCTCATAATGAGAATACATTACAAAATTTATCATGAATAATCAACCAAGCATATTGGAGTCTTTTATAACATAAAGACCTTAATGCTACTATGTATTGGGTAGAATGTAGACTTCCATATGAATTTTACCAAAATCACATAAAGTGATATATTACAATGTTTTAAAATGAGAAGTATAGAGATATAGAAGGAAAGACATGACCCACATGGTTGTTAAGAAGTGATATTGTCATACACACTCTCCCTCAATGGCAACTTCAATAGGGCTAGTATTGAATGAACTTCCATAAGATTTAATTTATTGGTGTTGCATTATATTTTTTTCCAAATCTATATAACTTTGACTATCACCAAGAAGGTTAGTACATTGAAGAACTTACACACAACATTCTTCTATCATCCTTCATAGCCACAAGGCTTCTTTAACAACATACACATGAAGTGTTCCAAGTGATAGCACCTAAAACAAACATAAACACATATACATAAGTAGACTCATAATATCATTGTATGGTTAGAATCACAAAAACCAAAAAAATTAGCACTATCAAAGGAAGAATAATATAAACCAAAGTTTACATTTTCTTTTATATCGAAGTGTCTACTTTGCTAATTTCTAATGTTTCAAGTATGGATCATGCATGAATCTAGAATCAACAACCACAACTTATGAAATATCTATCCAAGTAATGGTTTGATTAAAAAAAATACCAATAATATGTTTTTAAATAGGGGTTATCTTTATCACACACAACTTTTGGATCAAAATTTAACATAACCTTCAATAGGAGTATATGTAAGCTTGCAATCAAGCATGTTAAATTTAACAAGAAGGTTATGTGATGCACATATAATAAATTCACTAATAATATGACACTAAGTTATTAAAATATTATATATATTTATTATAAATAATTTATATTTTAATTTGAGTCATGAATATTTCTTCTTCCTTTTAAAGTCAACACTATAAGTTTTCATTTTACACTAAACTAACAAAAAAGGTTTAGAAAGAATTTTTTTTAATGTGTTTCATACTTGATTTTGAAATAAAAACAAATATTCTAATGAATAAACAACATTATCCACTTAGTTGATTGCAAAATAATTTAAAAAGAAAAAATAATTGTAATAAGGGTGAAAGTTTTAAGTGTCACAAAAGTGGCTGAAAGTGTCATAAATAGTGTCACAAATTATACTATTTAACCAAATTATTATAAAATTAATAGTAAGATGTTTCAAATAAAATAAAAAACCTTCTTAATGTGTCTGGAATGTGTCAAATCCTATAAATTGATTGGTTAGATGACTGTGGTCGACAAATATTTCATAGGGTCAAATATTAAACAAAGTTGTTGAATAAGGCACAAGTTCCCATGTGAATGAGCACACAAATTAAAAAAATAGTTTTTAATAAAAGGTAATTTTGACCAAAATGAAGGATTGAAGAGATTTGAACACAAGACCTACCTCATACATATGTACTAGCAAAATTAGGCTAGCAAACTCACCACTAAGCCTTGTTAGCAATTTTTATTTGCTAGATTAATTTTAATCCTTTTTAAGTTCTATTTTTATTATTTTTTTAAAAATAAATAAAATGGAATTAAATAATTGAATGAAAATAAATAAATATATGAAAATATTTTAAATTGTAAAAAGGATTACAAGAACATAAGTGGGATCCATATGCTTATGTGAATAATATAAAATTAAATAAAAAGCTTATTTTTTAAAAATACTTTGATGTAAAGCTTTACTATCTATTTTAATTTAGTTATAGCATAGTATGTAGAAACATGGTGCAGGTAGAGAGTAGAGGAGGGTAAAAAATTCTCTAGATGACCATTTTAGATGAACAAAAGATTGAAACTGACTTGAAAATGCCTTTCAAAGCATCCTAGAGCATCAAATATGAGGTTTTATACCTACATAATTATATTTAATTATTGTTTCTACTATGGCTCATTATGGTGCCTAGGTAGATGGAAAAACTTAAAACTCTTCTTTGATCATTTAGATGACCTCTCTAATAACCTTTAATGGCCAAAATACTAAGAAATCACCTTTTATAGATCTAAAAGAGATTGAGAATTGATTTTTGTTTTTTTTAGGAGTCATACAACCAAGAATATGCCAAAAAATGGCACTTGGTGAGATAAAAAAATAAAATGAGTTAAAATAGTGCTTCATAGAGTCTCTAGAGGCTTTAGACTACCAAATCTACCTAGTTTCTCCCTTCTAGGCCATAAAAAGATCAAAAATATGCAAGTATTAATTTTTTTTAAAAAATCTACCTCACAGGGCATTCAAAGACACTTAGAAGGAGAGATAAAATTTGAAATCACTTATAGGTGTCCAAATCAAGTGAAATAAATGTCAAAAATGCTTAGAAAAGGAAACAATAAGTAGATGGATTCACTATAATAGATATTTAACACCCAAAAATGTTTTTTCTACTCATTTTTAGCTTTTTTATGCTAAAAAAGGCACCTCAAGATGACATAAACTTCCATATCTACAACTAGTAGCTTCAAATATTTATGTAGGAGTGTGATCTGGCTAAAACATAGAGTTTTAGCATTTAGGAATGAATTTCAATCTATAAAACTAAATAAAAATGATTTTTTTTCTAATTTTTATGAGATTTAGACCTTTAATAGACAAAAAAATGGTGTTCAAGACTAGTCTTGCTTTGAAATGCTTCTATTTGCTCAGATCTATAACTAGAGAGCTTCGACAACATTCAAAAATATCATAAGACTAGCATAGATAAACCATTTATAATAATTAATGCTCAAAGAAGCATTTATAGCCTATTTAAGATACCCAAGTAGATCTATGTTATGAAAATAAGCTTGAAATTTGATAAAATACATAGATCTAAAATCTTTAGGCTCTAAGAGGAGAAATAAATGAAAGAAATTACTTTTACTAAAGAGGAAGCCAAGGTTTTTTTAGTGATGAATACTCATTAATTCATGATTATTCTATTTTTAGGATTTTGGTTTTGGTGATTTTTTAGTGTCACAGATAGAACCAGATCACCAAAATTTTAGGGATATATATTTTTTAGGAGTCGGCTCACAAACCTTTATAATAATTTATAATATTACAATTCAATTCACCACATATATATAGTACAACCACCTCCTGATATCAAAAAAGCTAATAAATAGATCAGAAATAAGGATCACAATACCAAATTTAGTGTTGAATGGACGAACTGAATGACAGTGCTAAATAGAGGAACCAAATGATAGTGTCAAATGATAGTGCCGAATGATAGTGCTTAATGAAGGAATCAAATGATAATGTCAAATGATAGTGCTAAATGATATTGTCAAATGATAGTGCCAAATGATAGAGATAAAGAGTATTAAAAAATTCCCAAAACTTAAATATTATTGCATATTTTAATTCCTCTTAAAAATATATGCAATGTTTTTTAAAAAATAATCATAATTCAAGTCTGTATGCAAAAGTTATGGCCTCCAAAAGTTGTCATTCGGTCATGTCACATGACCATGTCATTCAGTCATTTTATATGACCATGTCATTTGGTTATGTCATACAACATGACCGAATGACATGGTTGTGTAACATGACTAAATCACATAGTCATGTGATACGATTGAACAACTTACAGAAGTCATAACTTTTACATACGGATTGGATTGCGATGATTTTTTTTTAAAAAATCATAGATCTTCAAGAGGAATCTAAATATTCAATAATATTTAGGTGTTATAAAGTTTTTTATTTATTATTTGTTACATTTAATATTTAAATCCATTTAGTTTATCCATTCAATCCAACTTATAGATTTGTTATTGCCCATAGAGGATTCACCAAAAATTTACAATAGGTTTTCTAGAAGGGCCTATTAAAATGAACCATAGAGGAAGATTAAAATTCCTTCATGAATATACCATGGCTTGAAAATCAATGAATCTAGGCTTGAAAACAAGCCAAAATTCTGATCTATGATCTTCTCACTTGATCATGCATCAACTAGCTCTAATACCATAATAAAACATGTAAAATAATGTATACAATAAATTTATCTAGATATGAGATCAAAATCAAAGGCATACATGAAACCAACACAATATATATGTGGGAAAACCTCCAAGAGATAAAAAACCCACAAAGATTATTCATATTATGAGAAAATAACAAGTACCCAATACAATCTTTCTTCCTCTCACTTCTTCTCAATCAATCTTCACATAACTTGAAAATTTGATCTCCATATTTCTTCATTTGTCTCTTCTTTTTTCATTGTATCTTACAATATAAACTCTTTATTATATAGATAAGGTAATTTGACCATTATAATTTGACCTTTTCCATCCACCACATTAATAGGTCTAACTTCTCCAAAGTTCATTTAATATATTTTACTATTTATTTACATGAAGAGAAACTCGTGATAAGTAATAAAATATATTATTATTTATCCAATGTAATTTAATGTATTAAGAGTACATAAATAACACCACTTAACCATTAATTGTTCTAATAATTTAGGCATGGATGTAGATGACCATCAGACATGGAGACCCTTGTAGGTAGTCATTATGCTCTGATTAGTTTTATTTTACATTTACTTATGCTCCCTATGGTAATAATAATCATTACATACCTAGGTGAAGTCAACTCTACCTTGAGAACCTTATATCTTTCATTTATTCCATGACTAGTTGTAGATAATCATCTCAAGGTTTTAGGTCTTTTTTGACATTTGAAACTATAGTTTATAATTAAATTCATCAATATTATAAATGCATTGAACACCTATCCAACTATTAATTCTTATTAGCCTATTGACCTCATCCATATAATGGTATTGACCTTAGGTCTGTGGTATATGAAATGAGGTTCTTTAACTCATCTAAACATAATAGGCTTTCTTTATGATATGCTACCTTGTCAGTCTAATTCATCATTTAGAGATATTAAGGTAAATTTTCCAATATTTATAACCTTCATCAAATCTCTTTCTCACCCTTCAATTCAGACCAAGAAAACAATTCCATTTAGTTAAGCATTCAACCTTAGCATCATTTGGTTTAGTGTATGTGAAGTTTGAGTGACCCTTATTTGGTCATCTATCTAACTCCCCTTTTCAAGTTCATTGGACAATATATGAACTCTTGGACTTATTTATATTTCTTTTATCAAAATCTATTCTCACCATTATGCCCTGTATCCTCTTTCCATTATGTACACCAACGTGTGGGTCTACTTCCACAATTGAGAGTTTTGAGGATTAATCCTATTGACTCTTGTATAATTATTGTAACCTACATCAACACTATCTGTAGACTTGAATTAATCACCATAATAAATAAAATTTACCTATTCATATGTATAGGTTTATGGGTATGTTTATTAGGCTCTCATTAATTTTATGGATTACTAGGTCTTGAGACTAGACCTCCTCCACTAGCCTAAAATTTTAAAAATATTCTTACACAATTTTCACACCTTACTCACCCCTCTATACATCATTTCAAACCATAACTATTTCACATTGTATGCAAAAGAGACCTATAGGCCTAGACAAGCCTATGGGTTTGTAGTTCGATACAAGAAACCTTTTTGAGGTTTGTCTTGACCTTTATAGACTTTAAAGTCAATATTCATTGAAGTTTCATGAATTATATAGGATATTAGATCCTTAAACTACTCTTGAGCATTGTAAAAGCAAATCTTTTAAACTATTTTCATGCAAACAATCATCTCATAGTGTTAAAGTGAAGAACACTACATGTTGCTTGGAAGAATGGTATGAGAGAAAGCACTTTGAAAATATTTTATAGAGTTTTCAAGAATTTTAAAGAAGTTAAATATGATATATAACCTTCATTAACATTCCTTATTTATTGAAGACTTTGAAACCCTACAAACTAAAAATAATGGAGATTTATTATTAAATAGAGAACACACATGCTAAGAAAGTGTTTTAATATGTTATGAGAGTGACTTTTATACTTATGAGGATCATTAAAAACTTTTAACATGCTTAAATTAGTTAATTCCTTCATTTAAGATGCCCAAAACTAACCCTATCATCATTTTGCTCCTCAAAAAATCACCTTAGATCTTTAGCAATTTTTAATAAATCTAAAGAGATCAATACAATTACTAATGTCATAAATTGGAATCACATAGGGTTACCTAACTTTGGCCAAAATATTATCCTCTAACTCCACCTATACATCTTGTACCATTCATTTAAAATAGCCTTCCTAAGCTTATGAAGGGGCTGATAGAGGAGAGAAAGAGTTTCATAAATTTGTTGGACTTGACACCTAATTCAAAGCTGAAATATGACTTTTGGAATATTAAATGATGTTCTAAAACCACTTTTACTTTAAATTAATCTCAATAATTTCATTCAAGTACCTTAACTCCTTTCTTTGGCATTGAAACTCAAGATTCTAACTTTTATCTAACTTGTTGATAGGTGTGGTAGTTGTGTAACTATTTAAATGTCCTTGGAAAGTGTATTTTACATAATATTATCATTTTAAATATTTATCATTCATGAAATTTATCAAAATCACCCTTTTTTATTACAAGACCACTATAAGACACTACCTTAATTTCTCCAAATAAACCTTAAACAATGCTAATAAGGCTTTATGAAGACCTTTTGATTACAACTAAGGCATTTGAAGAACTTTTTAAAATGTTAACAAGACATGAGAAAAAAAATTCACTTAGAGGGGTTAACATTTTGACCTTGGGGGTCAAAATTGGTCAATGATGTCAAATTTTAATTTGTGGCAGTAAAATTCTAAATTAGTTTAAAGAATACTGAAAAACTTCCATCTAAGAGATGCAAAAATCAAAATTGTAAATTCTTATCAATATTAATTTTAAGAATCTATTTCTATCATCCTAAGGAGTGTTAAGGATGAATTCCTACTCCATATCATTAATCTAGAATCTCCTATCCAAGCTTAGAAACTCATGGAATCAATGCATAAAGGTTCTCAACTTTATAAGATTATCAAGCTTATTCTTCAACTCATGACAACTCCTATGAAAGGTGATTAAAATTTTGATAATTTTATTAATAAAATTAAAATATTAAATTACAGTTAGATGGATGTAATTATAATTTAATTCAATATAAAATTATCTATTTTTTTATTTAGTTTAATATCCATGAGAAGTTTTGAAACCTGTTTTTCCATTCTCAACTCTAAATATCAAACATAGTAAGACATCCCTAACCTCTTTAACCTTTTGAATCTTATCATTCAATAAGAGTGAGTGATGTTGAATTTTAACTCTAAATATTTAAAAAAAAAACATTCTCAAAAACAATGAGACCCATAAATTTAAATCAAAATCCTCCAATGTCAATTATAAGGATGGTAACAAGAAAACTGTAAATAATGACTATAGAGTAAAATTTAATAGGAATTTTAACCTATGTGGCAAGTTTGGTCATAAAAAAGAGGATTTTAATGAAAAAAAAAGGAATTAATTATAAAAACCTAAAGATAACAAAGTGAATAAATTTTGTAATCAAAGTCAGACTCAAAATCAAAACTAAAATCAAAATAATAATCAAGATCAAAATTCTAATACTATTTCTCTTTATGTTGCTTTGTTTGCTTCTAATTATAATTAATAGATTTAGATAGTGGTTATTCACATCAAATTACATTTTTGTCTAATATTTTATTTGATACTAAAGATATATATGAAATGGTATAGTTAAATGATAATTCATTTTTAGAAGCAACTAAACAAGATAAAACAAAATTTGGAAATTCATTCTTAAATGATGTTTTTTATGTTCCTAAACATAAGAAAAACATTTTATCTTGTTATTAACTTATGTATGATAATTTCATTATAAAAATTATTAAGGGTACATGGTATATTAAATATCAATTGAGTTATCTGATTGATGAAGGTATTCAACAAAATGGTCTTTATATTTTTATTGACTTTTCTTTTGCATCTTGTCTTTTATCCCAAATTAGAAATTAATCTTAATTATGTAATGAAAGGCTTGAACATTTTATTTTTATATTTTTTTATATTCTCATCATAATCTTGTGGTTTTACTTCTTAATATCTCTCTTCATCATGAAACTTGTGAAGTTTGTTTACGTGGTAAGCAACACACTCAAGCTTTCCACAAACATCATGATGCAAACTCCTTTCATCTTTTAGATATTATTCATAGTGATCTAAGATGACCTATTTAATATCATCCTCTTAATATATCTTTATTTTATATTTATATTATTTATTATCACACTATAATGATTTTTAATTATTTTATAAACAATAAATCTCGAGTCTTTTCTAAATTTTTATAATTTAAAGCTTTTATTGAAAATTATTATAACCTAAAAAGTAAGAGATTAATAAATAAAAATGGTGATGAATACATTAGTAAATAATTTTTTTTCATTTTTAATTTCATTTTTTATTCAAAGATAATTAACAACTCCCTATTATCCCAAAAAAATGGAATTCTTGATAGGAAAACATGACTATCCTAGAAATTGTTATAACTATATTGCATTCATCAAGTGTTCATAAGTGAATTTAGTTCAAATCCATGAACACTATTATACATATTATTAATAGAGTTCATATTAAATCCTTGCATCTTTATAATCCTATATAAAAATGGTTTACTAAAAAACCAAGTATTTCTCACCTTAGGATATTTGGAAGTCCTAGTATTATTTGTATTCCTAAAATTAAAAGAAAGAAACTTGATCTTACCTCTTACTCTTGAATTTTCATAGGTTATGGAGGAATAACTAAATTATTAGGGATTTATGATTTTTATAAATGACAAATCATTGAAAATATAATTTTTAAATTCTTGAGAAATATATCTATGAGCCTTCTATATAACACTCTCAATTTTCCTATTATGAAGATCTAGACACTTATGTTCCTCCTTATGAATAAAAAATGCCTTATATGAATATGATCCGAATTTGGATAAATTTGAGTTTGAGTGGGAGTCTTATCCATTTTGTATTTAATCTAAAAGACCTAAATGGGATGAATCCTTAATTCAATATTTTAATCTTTAAAATATTAATAACATGATTCGAAGTCAACATAATAATCATGATTAAATGAATCTGTATGAATGTGAGCCTCAATCCTTAGAATAATAATCCATTATAGATTATATATGGAAAGATGTTATGAAATATTAATATATATCCTTAAAAATAATACTTAGAAATTTGTCCCTACTTCTAAAATAAATATTGTTGGTTCTATATAACTTTATATTTAGCCCTAAGGTTTTGGACAAGGATCCTATGGGATTAGGGTTAAAAATATAGAAATTAATAACAAAAATGGTGATAAATAGATCTATAAAATGCCAATTAATTTCAAAAATTCAAATAAAACATATATTGAATATATTATGGTAAGATATGCTAAAATTAAAAAATATAGCTAAGCTAAATATTAAAATTATAACGAAACTAATATACTTATTTGATTCTAATGCCAACATAGATTTGGATTTGGAATAGATAAGAAGTAGACTGAAAATGATTTTAGATCAATTGTCAAATTCTATAAATTTGATGTTTTTAGCCTTGAACACTTGCATCAACCTAGGATGGTTGTATCAATGCTACTATCTAACCTAAATGCAATTGTCATGTATGTAATACCTACTAGATCTATATGTAACCACCTAAAATATTATTGGTTTGATCTCACCTTCACTCTAGTGTACTCAAATCTATATCAGAGGTTTTCACTCATCAAATAGTAAAACCCTAGTTCTTCATCTTCATAGAGGCTATGGTAAAAATGGGTTTTTGGACTCATAATGTAGAGCTAACCCAAAATACCCATCTTTTAATGGGTGTTTCCTACATAAACATTACTCTGAAGAGGGACTCAAACTAATTTATTTCTACCTTAATGTGTTGTATTGTGTGTGCACAAGGGTACAATATGTTGAAAATAAGTATAATAATGACCTAGTTTGTAACTTGGAAAATAGAAATCATGGCATGATCCTTTAGTAATTTAGACTTGTAAATGTGTTGTCCTTATGACTAATATGTAAATAGGGGAAAATAGAAAATCTTTGGTCACTTGAATACTTTTAGTAAGTTTCCTTATGAGTTGTTTGGCCTATGTCAAGTAGTGAATGAATTAGGATTGACCTTATATATATATATATATATATATATATATATATATATACTAATCCCTTTTGTAAATAACTTTAATTAAATAATTTAGGATAACCATATGAATACTTTTTATATGTAAATTATATGAATCTAGGGAACTTGAAACTTACGTTGGAATAGGACACTTGTGTTGGCATAGGCATCTAACTAGGATATAAGTGTCTATGAAACTGGAAAATAAGCATAGGTCCAAAACTTGTAGAGATAGATGAAAAGTAGGTTTATAAAATTTTGGGAAAGATAGAAGGTTTAAGTCATCATAATAACATTGGTTGGACTAAAAAATAAATAATCACATAGAGATAGTGTATGTGAGACTTTGAATGGTGGGAAGGGTTTATAAGTTTAAGGTACATCCATGATATGTATTTGTAAAGTGTATAAGATTGAGGTGTTATATATTTTAGAAATAGTGTTCACATTTTCAACCCTTTAATATAGTAATGAAACTTCTAGTTTAAAGGAAAATAAATGCATACATGAGTGTGTATAACACACCTTGACTTTACTTGAGTCAAACTTGAGTGATTTTTTTGTGACTGACTTACAACCAAGATTATGTTATAGTATATATTTATTTCATATAATCTTAAATTGAAATCATTAAAATGATTGAAATTGAAATTGAGCAAGGTTTAGGAGTACATATGTGTGTTGATTAAATTGCCTTACCTTTTGGAAATTTAATTTAAAGAGATGTATCATTATGAATCCTTAGATTTGTGACTAGGACAAAAACAAAATTTAGAAATTTTATATATATAGGGATATAAAGAGAGATATTGGAGGACATATTCCCCTAACTTTTGAGAAAATGTGAGTTACCACTTGACATTGGAGATTAGCTCAACCATGCAAGAAATCATACTTATAACCTAGTGATCATGGGTGAAACAAGTCAACTCACACTATAAAATTGGTGAGGTTGGATGATGTGATCAAGTACAACCTATAAACTTGAAAATATTGAGTTATTTAGTCACCTCAATAATACCAAAAATGAACTAACTACAATAGTATATTAGCTCAATATGGTCCATAAAATTCAAACCTGGTGGGTGATGATAGTCCATATAAGTATTTGAAATTTTAAAGATAATTTTATTTTTCAAATTTTAGGTGCTCTTTACATATCATATGTACCTTATATATGTCTCATATTGAATCTATGTATAACAATGGTACAAATGTATATAATTCTACCAAAAATTTATATTTGAATCATATAATTATGTAATTTGGTCAATTTGAAAACTATGTAAATGTGGAGAACATGTTTCTAAAACATGCCCCCATTATAATCTAAAATTGAGAATTGGTGTAAGTGTGGAAAACATACCCTCACTATAATTTGAAATTGAGAACTAGTGTAAGTGTGGAGAACATGTCTCCAAAACATGCCCCCACTATAATCTAAATCTATGTAGAATGTGGTATTCGTGTCTTTATGGCATTACCCCACTAATATTCCTTCTCTTTTGAGGTGATGAAAAGTAAAAATAAGCATTCACCTTACCTCAAAAAGATAAGATAGTTGTATAATCTATGGATGAACCAAGTAGCATGTAAAAAGAATATGTTTATCTAGATATATAATTTAAGAATGGAGAATGAGATCACATAAATTCTTAATATTCATGATGTAAATCAAGGAAACATCTAGATATTAATAGTAAAATATCAATACACAACTAAAAACACACATAAGAATACTCAAAATCAAGTCAAAATATAATGGTACAAGGATACCTCAAGTAAGGGGCATATTCAAATGCTACATAATTGAAATGACATAACTTGGTAAAATGTGCATAAAATCAAGAATTACATATTCAATCATCAAAACAACAAGAAATGACACATTATAGTGTAAAAGAGGTAAAAAATGCATGGGGGCCACAAAAAATGGAACATATTAAAATTCTCAAAACAAGTAAGATAATAACAAGGCAAGACACTCAAGGAAGTACATGAATGAAATCATAAGAAACTAGAATAAACATAGCATATTAATCCATGGATAATATTTGTTAGTAGATAAATATTAAGTACATAGTATATCAAGTACACTATGAAATATGTAAGCATGGATAAAGTTATGTGCAAGTACATAATCTCAAAAATGATAATGTAAAATGACCATAAAGTGATATAACCTATATGTATCATGACCAAATAAGTGGATGCTCCTAATGTCCACATGACATGAGTAGAGGGAAGGCTAAACATTCAAAATTACATAGATCATATATCTATGTATGTCTATATCACACTCAAAATATGTGTGAAAAATGTGTATATATAAATAAATGATATGTTATCCACTAACATGGAACTAAAAAAATAGATTCCAAGGAACTAATAGACCACGTAAATGTCAATAATATATATATATATATATATATATATATATATATATATATATATATATATATATATATATATATATATATATATATGTATTTTCTATTTTTAGAATATTTGAAACTATATAATCTACCTTATGATCTCATCTACTGGATGATCACACAATCTCCCCACTATGAACATGGTGTAATGAACTAGTGGTACTTCCAAAGAGCATGCATATGTGAAATATATGTCATTATAGTATATATGATTCTCTATGTATGTATAATAGGACTCTATTTTCGTGAAGAAATAGTAAGAGTAGGATTTCATGGAACCCATCACTTAAGAGTATGCAATTTATTTAGAACATTAGTCATAAGAATATGTGTAGTTTCTCTGGATATATGAATATGGTGTGTAGCAATTGAGGATTTTATGAAACCCATTGTGGAAATATGATGAATACATTACTCAAGTAATAGATACCTATTAAAGGGATTGTATGTCTCTTACCCTTTTGTAGGATTTAACCTTAGGAGGTTTTATAATTAATTGTCAATGTTAAATTTATCTTGTTCAAGAGGATGTTCAAATATAAATCTACAGACTATAATTACTTGATTGACATGAATGTATTTAACACACCCATGCACTATATCAGGTACTACTCAAAGTATATGTATCTAAGGTTATCCTAATATCATATCAAAGACACCTATGGAAGGTATAATTGAGAAGGTAGTAACCATATTTATTGGACACACTTGTAAAGGTAAGTTAATCTCACCAAGAACCTATTGTGAGGTCCCATCAGATGCTCTAAATGATCTATTCAAAGGATCTAAATTATGATTTTTGTAACCCAAAATCATAATTAATTTCCTAATACAAACATCCTCAATTTCATCATTATCAATCATAACATTGTGTATAGGCTAGTGATCAAGATATGTTTGAATGAATAAGGAATGAAGATCTGAGTCATCATCCCTAATCTCACTATCATCAAAAGTAATAGAATGTCTTTAAACTATAAAAGGTATATGACATGTATAGTTACCAATAATCCCATTAAAATGGTGATAATAATGAGATGGAGAATGATGCACATTATATTCCATTTATACTTATGGATCCTTATTTAAATGATCTTGTAATGGATTGTTAAATATTTTTATTTTTGGTGATCACCAGGTTGTGAACCTAGTTCCTTTGTAGTATCATAAAATTTAATATTTTGGTTATTAATGAGGTCTTGTATCTTATTATTTAAGGTAAAACATATGTTTTTATAATGTATAAGGCCTTGGTGATATTCATAATAAGCATTTGGATCATGTCTTTTGGATAGATATCTATTCATATCAACATATATAAGAGAAGGAAGTGATATAATATAAAAATCTACAAGGTGAGTGAGTAATGAAGTGATAAACTTAGGTAAGCATGAAAATTATCTCCATGATACATTAAATAACACAAACCGATTAGGTTGTTATGACACTACATTAACCATGGTGGTTGTTTATTTCTTAAGCTCAATTTTTTTGACCTTATAACTTGGTTTGATAGTAAACTTAAGTTTATTCAGTGAAATAAACTTCATTTCATATTCCTAAACAACATGGTATAACTCATCAAAATATTTGAACTTTTTGAACACAATGGACTCATATAAATAAGCAATCAAACTTTGATTGAAAATATCTTTAAGTTATTTATCTACCATAGGATTTCTCATTTTAGCCACAATTTTATACCTCAAGACATATTAATTATTAGGTTAGTCAGTTTCTTATTGTATCTTTATAATTTGGGCATAAGAACCATTTTTTATTATGTTAATAGAGAAGTTTACTAAAAATTTATCTACAATGGCTTTGAATGTGTTTATTGATTTAGTTGGTAATTCATAGATCCGCATAAAAGCATAGTCTTCTAAGCTCCTTCAAAATAATTTGGTTAGAATTTTATCAACGTTGGTATAATCAAGGCATGTCACATAAAAATATCAAATATTTTGTTTAAGATCACCCTTACCATCATAAAATGTGAACTTAGGTGAAATAAAACTATTGGTAAGGGGTGAAAATATATCTTGGATGTAAGAAGATTATGCAACATATCTTGAGAATCTATAGCATGAGGATACTTTAAATCCTTTTGTTAAATTTTTTTAACCTTGTTATCCAATATATTTATAACTTGAAGAATATTTTTCACTACAAAACCATTAGGTTTTATATTAACAAGCTGAGTGGTAACCAAAGGTGAAGTAAACATGGTTTGAGTAGTAATAGGTAGTGAAACTAGTATTTGAGTTAAAGCATTTAGTAACCTCATGGTAGATGTAGTAATAGTAGTATTAATAAATAAATATTGGAAGAAAATCCATGCCTCCACTAGATGTATGGAGATAGATTTATATGGAATCAGTTGTAGTACCCTATAAGGATTTACCATCACTAGGTGGGGAAGCCTTAGCCCTATCATGCTTACTAATTTAATCCCTTGTAACATAAAAAAATGCATCCATTAATCCCTTGTTATTAATAATATGAGTGATCAATGTTTATTTAACTTTAATTTGAAATCATTTTTTTTCCATTTCTTACAAATAAAACATTATATAATTTGAACATCAAATTGAAACATGAGGAATCATAAAAAATTATATTCACATGAATTGGGTTCAACAAATGTTTAACCTTAGGTTTTGGATAAGGATCATATGGTTTTAGGGTTAATAATATACAAATTAATAATCAAAATGGTTATAAATAAATCTATAATAGGCCAATTAATTGAAAAACCTTAGATAAAACATATACTAAAATTATGTGTTGAGATATGCTTAAAATAAAAAGTACAACTATGTTATATATTATAATGACAATGAAAATAATATACTTAGATTATTTTTATGTTAACACAAATCTAGATATGGAACAAGCAAGAAGTAGAATGAAAAAGGATTCTAGATCAGTCATCAAATTCTATAAATTCAACTTATGTAGCCTCATACACTTTCATCAACCGTAGATGGTTGCATTGATGATTATGTCTGACCTAGACATAGGTGTCCTATATAGAATAACTACTAGATCTATATGTGACCACCTATAATATTTTGGGTTCTATGTTTCGTTTGCTCTAGTGTGCTCAAATTTGTATCATGGGTTGTCTTTCCTTTTCAAGTAGAAAAACCTTAATTCCTCATCTTCATAGTGGTTTTGGTAAAAATGGGTTAGTGGGCTTGTTGAGATAAACCCAAATAACAATGGTTATTTATTACCTATCTACTACTATAAATATGGCCTCAAAATAATTTATCTCTCCTCTAATGTGTTGTCTTGTGTGTACATAAGGGTGTAGTATGTGTAAATCAACTACAATAGTGACCTAGATTGTAACTTGTAAATATAACTCATGACATGATCCTTTAGTACCTCAAAACTTTTGAAGTGTTATTCTTATGACTAATATGGAAATATGGTAAAATAATAAAGTTTTTCTCACTTCAATACTTGATTGAATGATTTCGATAAGTTATCTTTTGAGTTATTTCATCTATGTTAGGTGGTGAATGGATGAGGATTGATCTTGTTTATATACCAATCCCTTTTGGAAATATCTTACATTAAATAATTTAGAATGACCATAAGAATATTTTTCATTTTAAAATTGGATGACTTTATTACATTAGACACTTATTTTGGAATAGGACACTTGCATCAATGTAGTCATCTGATTAGGATGCAAGTGTTTGGCCAACATGAAAATAAGCACATATCCAAAACTTACAGAGATATATGATAATTAGGTTTATAGCATTCTAGTTAATATATAAGATCTAATTCATTAGAATGACATTGGTCAAACTAAGATGAAATAATCATAAATATATAATGTATGAGAGCCTTTTAGTAGTGATAAGGTTATATAAGTTAAAGGTACATCCATGATATGTATTTTCCAAGTGTATGAGACTAAGGTGATATATAATTTAGAAATAGTTTTTACACTTTATAAAATTAAATATAACTTAGTTGGAAGTATTGAAAAATTTAAAGTTAGGTTATTTACTTGAGGCTTTACTCATAAATTTATAAATAGTTATGTTAAACCTTTTCTCTAGTTGAAAAAATAAGTATTGTTAGATTACTTATTGCTCTTATAGCTCAAAATGGTTTGGAAATACACCAAATGGATGTTAAAAATTCTTCCTTGAATAATGACCTAGATTAAGAAATCTATATGGCTTAACTTAAAAGTTTTAAATAACCTTACATTAACATTATGTATGTAAAGTTAAAAAAATGTATGGTTTAAAACAAGCTTTGCAAGCTTCGTACTCTAAAATCACAAGCTAATTTAAGAATATAGGTTTTTGTAATTGCTATTTTGATAATGGTATATTCATAAAAATTTAAAATGGTCATATTATCTTAATTATATTATATGTAGATGATCTTTTCATTACTAGCAATCAAACTAGTTTAATTCTTAAATATAAATCTAAACTAAATGAATATTTTGAGATGATTGATCTAGGCATGCTTCATCATTTTATAGGCATGGTTATATTTTAGGATAAATTTTTTATTTTAGTATCTCAATTTCACTATGCATATAACCTTATTTTTCAATTTAATATGATTGATTTTAAACCTATTTCTACACCTATTGAAGTTGGTTTTAATCTTTATCCAAAACTTGTATGTGATAAAGCTAATCCTAATTTTACAAGGAATTAGTAGGAATTCTAATTTATATAACTATTATTGGACCAAATATTTCACATGTTGTAGGTGTTACTTCTAGATGAATGGAAGATCCAAATCTAGATAATTGGAAATTAGAAAAAATACTACTTAGGTATGTCAAAGGAATAGTTAATTTTGGTTAATTTTATTTTCCTTTGATAATGGTTATTATGATGCTGACCATGTTGGTCATGTTATAGATTTAAATTTTACTTTTAGATATGTGTTTAACTTTGGTGCAGGGTTTATTACTTGGAGTAGAAAAAGGTAACCTATTGTTTATATTTGTTTAACAGAACCATATTATATAAGTGTTATAGAAGCTACAAACTAAGCAATGTGGCTATGAGTGTTATTACAATAACTATATATGGGTGTCTATAATAGTATAAATCCTTTTTCTATGAGTAAAAGTTGTATAGAACTAGTGAAAAATCTAGTTCAACATTGAATAAAAAAGCATATTTAATTTCATGTGCATTTTATCCTATAAAATTCCTCAATGGTGATATTGATTTACATTATTGTCCTACAGATGATCAAGTGGAAAATATCTTCACAAAACCACTATGTACTACAAAGTTTTTCAAGTTTAGAACATTGTTGGGCCTCATGGAATTGACATTGAGGTGGAACATGCATGATAATGTCACCTCCTAATGGACATGTGTTCTTTTTCCTCTCTATACATATCCTCTATTGTAAAAGCATTGTATAAAATCATCCTATGTGATTTCTATGTAAACTTCAACCTCTATGAGTTTACAATGTACCTAGTAATAATTTTATTTTTGTAATGGAGGTCCTCATATTATAAAAGGATCCAAATTCTTGTAAGCTCATCCATGAGAAACTGTGTGATGTAATCCCACTATCATACTAGCCTAAATCACCCTATATGGTTTATGTATTGTAAATAATTTTGTATAAAAATGTGAATATGGCATGTATCCCCACTAAACATTAAGGTGGAGTGTTGGAACATTAATATCTATGGGGTTGCTTTAGTGGCTCACATTTTTCCATAGTATAAATAATAAATATTATATTTGTTATTTAATTATAACAAACTATTTAAAACTTATGTTGTGAAAATAATAAAACTTATATTTATTATTTACCATGATTAGTTTAAAAGGTGGATTAATTGGTTACAACTGTTCACATCCCTTATAAAGGCATTTTCACCTTTTTAAGAAATGATATCATTACATTATGACATATTCACATGGAAATGTCTCTCAGAATTTTTTAAAGAAGTTATGTAAAGAGAAGTGGGGTGAGAAGGAAGTTACTAGGTGTAAATTATTTATCATATAATGTATTATGATTTTTCATGAGTTTTTTACATGTATATGTTTTCCCACATAACTATCATGTAAAGTGTTGTGTAATGTATTTATTCACTATATATTAGTTATTTTATTTTCTCATTATTTCAAATCTTGAATTAATTTAATAAATATATCATTCATACTAAACAATGTATTATCATTCCACTAGATCTACTAACAGAAAGATGAGGTTTTGAAAATTATGATGGATGCAACTATGTGTGAGAGAAAAAACTCTTCTATTTGAGATCAAGTAGTTACACTAGAACTAATAAATTTACTATAAGTGAAAATCATGAGAGTGTTAGTTGAAGGAATGTGATTAGAATACAAATTTATTCCATAATTCATCTTGGGAAAAAATAAGTTATAATGGGATCTCTAAGATCATGGAAAAATTTGGTAGGTTAGTGAAGCATTCTTAAAAAATTAGATAAGAAGAAATCAAGTTTTTTCAATTCTTTTAGGATTTCTTAGAGGATTTGTATTTGGTGGCTTAGAGTGACCTATGGAGGTTTATTCCTAGGATGATGATAGATCAACAAAACACACGTCTGATGGCTCCTTTCACTTTGGGGGAAATCAAGAAGGATTTTTTTTCTAATGAATAAGGATAAGGATCTAGGGCCATATGGGATTCCATAATATTATTTTAATAATTTTGGCCTATATTATGGGTTAATGTTATATTTATTGTGTAGTTATCTAGACCTTGGAGGAAAGTAAGCTAGAACATCAACTATACCATCATTTATCTAATTCCCAAATGTGACTTCCAGTCCACATTTGGGGAATTGAGACTGATTTCATTATTCAATATTATTTATCAACATTTCTAAATCCATCTATTTCATGGTAAAATATTTCATTTCAGATCTTATCTCTCTTGAACAAGGAGGGTTTGTTCCTCGGTACCACATTCAAGATAAAGTAATTTTTGTCCATGAATTTTTGTACTCATTAAATTCTTCAAGATAAAAAGGTGTGTTGCTTAAACTTGATATAATTAAGGTGTATGATTAGGTAAAATGGAGGTTTCTTATTAAAATTTTGGAGAAGTTTGGTTTAGATAAAAATTGGTACCACTGTATTTTTAGTTATATCTTTAATATGAGGCTCTCATTTTTTACCAATGGTAGTCTAGAGTGATGTTTTTAGGATTCTCATGGGATTAAATAAGGTGAACCTATTTATCCATTCCATTTTATTATAATGGCTAAGGTGTTTATCTAGTCCATTCAAGATAATAAGTTTGAGGGTCTAATTTAGGGGCTAAGTGTCATAGAGGGCCTTGAGAACCTTTTACACCAGTAGTTTTCAAATGATAATTTTCTATTTGGTATGGAATCAATTAGGGAATTAGGTAATTTTAGAGAGTTTTTTACAAGTATTCTATGGATTATATTTGGTTTAAAAATGAGAAAAAATCAAAGATATATTTTGTCAAAATATTTGAGCCTACTCAATTGGGTTTGGCTCATTGCATAATTTCAAGATTGGTAAGCTACCTCGTAAGTACCTTGGTGTTTTGATGTTTATGGATATGTGGAAGGTGTCTTTGTGGGATAATATTTTGTCATCTCTAAAATATCACTTAGAATAATAAAGGGTAAAATATTATCTTTGGAAATAAGGATTACCTTCATCAAATTAGATCTAAGTGGCATTCTAATCTACTTGAAGTTGATAATCAAGCCTCATATAAAAGTGGTGGACAACATGAAATAGATTTTCAACAAATTTATTTGGCATGGGTGTGACAAAATAAAAATGCTCCTATGATCAAATGGGAATGCATGTGCAGATCCAAGCATTTAGGTAGAGAAGAGTTTAGGAACAGTCTATAACAAAACATGGCTTTGAGTGTGAATTTAATGTGGGGAATGTATTCATATCTCCCATTCATTAGGATTAATATTTTAAAATTGAAATAATTAGGTTATTTAGATGAAAAATGGATCCCATCCTCAAAATGGATCTCATCTTTGTAAATTCACTCTCCATTGTATACCGATCATCATAGATCGTATATATTGGGTAATTAATAATGGACAATCCATAATATTTTTGGAGGATTCTTGGAATGGACATAAGATTTTATGAGATATAATAATTTTGGATGAATATTGGGATGATATTTCCATTTTATAGGTAAATAAACTTATGGGTTACATGGATAACGGAAAGAGAGGTGATGTGGAGGTTTGGAGATGGAATATTTTAGATAATGCTCCCATTTCCCAACTATAAAGGGATCCTTTTGGTGTTTTTATTTCAAAGTGTAACATTTTTTTTAACTCATAAATAATATTTAATATGTTGGATTGGGTTTGGAATAGGTGTGTGCAGTGTCAATTTGGAATAT
Organism: Torreya grandis; assembly: GCA_037957365.1. Lineage (NCBI taxonomy): Eukaryota > Viridiplantae > Streptophyta > Pinopsida > Cupressales > Taxaceae > Torreya > Torreya grandis. Next base: position 384,436 of record JARHVA010008289.1, read on the forward strand.
AAGATGGCTAGTTGTGGGGATCCAATGTGCCAAAAAATCAAACAACCATACTATAGAAATGAGGTTCTTGTAAAGTTGGTTGCTTTTGCATGGTTAGATACTAAATAAATAATTATCACTCAATATTTACTAAGGAAGATGGTCTAGGAGGGTCTTTAAAAATATTTCTTTTGTATATAGGAGGGAAAAGTAGATCATTTATTTTCTTATTTTTACTTTTCCACCTCCTATTGGGATTGGTTGAGTACTAAGTTGAGCTGGCAGTGGGCTCACCTTCTATCCCTTAGACAATATATCTTAACATGAAAATTTGGCCTAGATGGTGATTGCCTATAGATCATTTGGATAAACATTTATACCATTCTCATTTGGTCAATTTAGAATGAGTGTAATAGGTGAATATTTAAGGAGTGTAACCATTCCCAATTTGAGTTGCTAACCAATGTATAGATTATGATCTCATAATTGGTTTCATGTCATGCCAAGTGGTCGAAGGATTATGTTTTTTATTGGGATATGTTGGTAAGGATTAATTTTATTATGGTTATATTTCCACTCATTAATGGGTCAAGTGTATGTAAGGATGCCTCGCTTAAGTAGAAACTTGTAGAGTGGATTCACCCTTCTATAGGAATTGTTAATTTAAACTTTTATGGTGATGCCTGAGGTAATATTGGTGATTTAGGCATAAGATTCATCATAATGGAATGTTTTATATTAATAATTAGGGTAGATTCAATAAAAATAATAGATGTAATGAATAATGAGGTAGAAACACAAGTTTTATCTTTTAGTATCGAGATGACACTTTAGTGTGAGATTAAACACTTAATCACTAAGCATGACTCAATAGTGATTACATCTACCTTGTGCCAATATAGAGCCTTAGATTATAATATCTAGAACATTTTGGTAAAATATTTGATCTTGATGGAATATTCTAAATCCTAAATGATAATGCATTATTATAGAGAGACAAACACACAAAAATATATCTTAGAAAATAAAGGTATCAATCAAAGAGATGAGCTTATCATTGACAATGTGATGAATATGTGGCCTAGCCTTAAAATTATTGATTAGGTTTTTGGTAATTATGAAGGCATAATATGGTCTATTATTTTTTTATGAGATGGTTTCCATTTTTTAATGTGGGTCAAATATTTTCTTAGGGAAATTTCATTAACTTTTGCATGGTGTCTCATATGATTCCCCTTTCTTGTGTAGGTCTCCTTCCCAATTCTCTCCATTAGAAATGTGGTGTATCTTTGGTCTATGTGTTGTGTTGAGGGAGATGAATTTGTCATTTAATTAAGGTATAAAGTTCAATAGATATCTAGTGATTGAAATGGAGGTCTTGTTAAGGTGGAGATGATATGTTCTTTATAAGTTGAGAAGAGTGAGATGGCCTTTTGAGGAATAATCTTAGATATAAGGATCAAAGTATCATTCTATATATTGAATAGGGAGGTGATAAATTCCATTACTATGTTCGTTATCCTTGAGTACCTAAAAATGGTGTGGAGGAATAAAAATAATTCATACATAGCCTCTATTCACTAATATTTTGGTCAAGGTTTTTAAAAATGTAAAGGTGGTTCACAAAGTAGTTGAAAACTTAGTGTGATCTTAGTTATGTGAAGGCCTTAAATTGATTTTAGAAAGTATAGATTTTGGAAAGGTGCATAACCTTCCTTTTTATGGGTTCACCCATTTAGGTCTTATTCCCTTAACAACCTTTTAGGAATTGGAGGAGTACATTTTTTATTACAATAATTACCTATAGATTTTTAGGGATCTATTATGTGAGAAGGGTTATGTTTCCTCCTCCAATACTAGAATATATTTCTACTCCTATTAATTTTCTCAACATGGTTTCTTGGTCATTTTGAATCCAAGGAGGTTGTCTATATTATTAGGTATTTTTTAAAATTATGTGGGGGGGAAGGTGTGTTGGATGATATGTCTTTTTTTGATGGGTAAAAATAAGGTTTGGTAGACATTTCATTTTAATCTAGTGACTTGGTGGAAAATGTATATTCATATTCAATGGATCCTATAAGCCATGTTTGACTTGGTCATTTTGGGTGAGTTTTCTCTCCATTGGGTGGGAGAATAGGTGTAAAAGGCATCCACTAAAGGGGTGGTAGGGAAAAGGGTGGGAAAGGAAGGAGGGGTCAAGTTTTCTAGGGAGAGATTTAGTTATGGTAGAAGGTGAGGTGGTCTAAGAAGGTTTGCTAGTAGGGTGAGTGGTGGTGGGACTTTAGTGGTTTGCTTACATCCAAGAGGGAGTAGATAAATGTTGGTCTTGTTGATAATGACACAAGGGCTAGTTTGAGGGATGTGGTGATCATGGCTAGTAAGGACAAGTTGGTCTAATTTTTAGTTATGCTTTCCTTTTTCTATTGGTGTCCTAATTTCCTTTTTGGTTGGGGGACTTGGAAATATGATGTGTGTATGTAAAGGGAAATACAATTGATTTATAAATCATTCCTAGATTGGAGAAGATAAATCCTACTTACATTTATGATTATTGATACATTAGATATTTAGGTTCATGACCAAGATGGATCCATTAGACCTAGCCAAGGGATCTCTTACCACAATAAATCACTAGGGAGGGTTTCAAAGCCTCTAGTCAAGCAAAACTATGCAATAACCCTGACTAAGTCTTATGTTTTCATACTCACTAAACTAATAACAAGTAAAGTAAAAAATATAATCTAGTGCCCACCAAAGCTTGTGGCATAAAATAGCGTTAGTAAACATAAAAGTAAACATGCATAAGATAAATCTATTTAAGTTATGTATAGATAAAACCCTAACACATGTAGATAGTAATATATTCAAAATACACCTATATATACTAAATAGAGAAGTAAATTTAGATATACTTACCTTGAAGATGAACCCATCGAGATTCAATCTCTCCCTTAGCCAAAGGTACTTTAAAATAGGTTATTGTGGTTTGTAAGGATCACTAAGAAAGGCCAAAGTATCCAAGAGTTTTCCATAAGATAAGATTCTTCTCCAAGTAGAAACCCTAAGCTAATAATCCTCAAGTAGAATGGAAAAAAATAAGATTGTAAAGAGATAAAAATAGATAATTAACCCTTATTGTCTATCTAAGAATGGTGAAATGAATGTGTTTATATAGTTGAATCTAACCCTATTCCTTTTTGAAAGTTTAGGATGACAAGGTTGACCTAATTGACCTTGTATCATTATTGAAAAAAATAAATTGGGTCTTGATCTAGGTCAGCTAGGGGTTGAACTAGACCCTAAATAAGTTTTACCAATTAGTGTATAATGTTGATGGGGCCAACAATGTAACATAAACCATTAAAAAGTATTTTAGGCTAGGGAAGGGTTAATGAAGGCATAAAATGACAAGAGGAGGGTGAAAAATAGGAGGCAAAACTTAAGGGAAATTTTTTAGGAGATGGTTGGATTGATAATAAGAAAATTATAGGTACAAAAAAAATTCAAAACATCAATGGGTTGATCACCCCTTTCTCGATGCACACTTTAAGGCATGCACTTAGGGAGATTGAGACTCAATGGGTTCCTACAAGATATAAAGAATCAATAATTGATAAAGTTTCAAAATATTATTAGTATGTATATATTCCCCAATAGAATCTCATCATGTATCACTCAGGTGCAATAGGGTATGGTGTTTTGAGAAAAGAACATAGCAACACACAATGCTAAAGCTAAAAAAATTTATAGTATTTTAAAGCATAAAATAACTAAAATCTAATGACTAAAAGGGAAATACTTTAAAATAAAATTAATGTATGCGTACCTTGACTTAATTTTATCATTGAATTATTAAATGTTGTGTTTTTAGTTTTCATCATGGAGGGCATAGGGATTGCTTTCAACAAACCCAAGGATACAAAACTAAAGAGAAAAACAAACAAATGTAGGAAAGCCAAGATAATTGATGCTATGTGTATGGGATATACTTGGAAATTTGTCAAGATGAGGTGATAAGTGTTATGTTATATCAAATAACCAAGTCAAAATTTAGATTAAATCAGATAACCAAAAAATTAAGACTACTAAATACTAAAAAACTCAAACAAAAAAACCTTAAGTAAGAAATTCAAAATCACCAAGTCAAACCAATGATACATTTCAAAAAGGATGGTAATAAAACATCAATGTGAAACTAATAACAATCCTTACTTAACTAAACATTGGAAATTAAAAAGGTAAAACAACATTGATGAGTGAGGAGTAACATTTGTACTCAATCATTAATGGAAAAAAGGTGGAAAACAACATTGGTGACTGAGGATTGACAAGCCAACCTCACTCAATAATGGAAAAAGTACATGAAAGTATAAATGGACTCAGGTGTTCAAAAAAAATAAGAGGTAGTACAATGGTAACAAATGGTAAAATAAAATAAAGGGATGCTAGGATGTAAAACAATGGTGTAAAAAAAATCCATAGTCACTCAAACATATTGTTTGGTTTTAAAGATAGATAAAATTAAGAAAAGGTAGTGTTAGCATGTTTTTAAGATGTGAATTTGAAAGAATATAAAATAAGGTAAAATATATTAAGAATCACACTTTCTTGTCAAGGGAAAAAATGAAATGGGTGGAGGGGAGAATGAAGGAAAAACCAAGGTAGAGGAACTCTTTATCAAAGTCAAGACATTTAAATTAGGTTTTTAAAAACTAGAGGAATTTTGAACTTAGGGACTCTAAAGAAATTATCTTAGCCACACAAGTCTTATTTAAAAAAACTCATTAGGTAGGTCATCCCATTAAGGCTATATGCATGAAAAATAAATGGAACCACCTTCCCACAATGTGTTCCCCATTCCTCATGACCCCTTACAGATATATCAATATATTATGAAGATTGGGTACTTATGTGAGAAAGTATGTAGAAATATAATTTTTTTTTAATTATCTTATTCCAATCTAATATCCTATTGTACCTTAATGGACCTTGGCTCTATCATGAGGCCAACTATGGAGTTTGAGCTTTGATTAGAGATAAGAAATGTGCTTGTAATCACATATTTTAAGTGTGATTATGACTTTTAAAATTTTTATGTTATTTTTTTTATTTCATTGACTTTTATTTCAAATTATTTGTATTTTAACATTATTGATTTCTTTTTCTATTCCTCCTCCATACAAATTTGAAAAACCAAACATGGGTGCCAAAGATGAATTTCATTTGAATACTTTAGATTTGGTTGTTAAGAAAGAGAACTTAGAAAGCATGGTGTCTAAGAGTCTCATAAATTCAAGTGAAATAAAAGTTATATCTTGACTTTGACCTTATTTTATCCAAGGTGGAGTGAATGGAAAGTAAATCAAGAGGAATGATACATGAAATAATTTAAAGTACTTTAAATTGTAAAAAATGTGACAAAGGGTGAAAAAGGGATACAATGATAATTAAGTGTGATTCCTTATCATAAGAATGAGGGAAGTGTGAGAAAAAATTCTATCACTTTATTGTTGTGAAAATTTTATCTACAAAATAAAAAAAATCAAAAGTTTAGAACAAGGATAAAAAACTTGTGATCATTGCAAACACATTATAGAAAAGAAACACATAATTAAGTAATGATGGTGATTTTATGAGGAAGGCCAAGTCCTATCCATGTTCTTACACTACAACTCATAAAATAAAAACCCATGAGGGTGCTAAAAATTATTGGAAATAAATAAAATAATGAAGATAATAGGAAAAATCATGAGGAATACTAGGGCATATCTATAGTTATACAACGCAACTCATGATAAAATGGAAAACTAAAGGACCAAATTGAAGGATTAAGGTTTGTGAAAAAAGATAACTGATGTAGAGGGTGATCTCATGTAAGTATCCTTAAAAAATTTCTATTAGTCTAGCATATATAAAGCATGATCATAAAGAAAAAATCTAAGAAAAATACTTTTTAGTAATTGTGCATTGGTAGTCTCTTTAAAAATATGTCCTTCATTAGTTTAAAGGTGATAGGTGTTTGGATCAAGAATGTATTTGACTAAATAAGGGCCCCACCATTTTTGGGTGTATTTACCTTCTTTTTCATGAGTGTAGTATATCTTAAGGACAAGATCACAAATATTAAAAGTACAAAATTTAACTCTTTTGTTATGTTGTTTGGCAATATAGGCCTTGTATTGGTGATTATGTTATAAGGTAGAAAGACACTATTCATAGAGAAGATCAAGAGCATGAAGGTGAGATTAACATAATTATTCATTAGGTATGATACCATGAAGAGATATACAAAGAGATATAAGCTCAAATTATAATAAGAGTACTGATTCAAAACCATATATTAGCAAAAATAGCATTACCCCAATAAAATTACATATGTTAGTGAGATATTCCCAAAGAATAGGATATATATGAATATGCTAATCTGTGTGAGGTTCATGGAATAAAATTTTGGATAATTTTATTGATAAATTTGTTGATGGACTAAGCTTGGCCATTTAATTACATATGGTAGGGTGTGTAAAATTTGTGATTCATTTTAAATTTAGCACAGAGTTGTTTAACATCTTTAATTTTGAAGTTAACACCATTATCTAAAATTATAGTATGAGGAAAACCAAAGTGTAAAATGATTTAATTAAGGATGAATTTAGAAATGGTGGTACCAGTGACATTAACAAGGGATATAGTCACAACCCATTTAGTAAAATATTTGGTGGTTATGATAATAAATACATGTTTGTCTTGAGATCAAGGTAATTTTCCTATGAGATCTAATGCCCACATGGAGACTGACCAGGAAGACTCCACAATTTAAATCTCAACTAGAGGTGAGTGGATTAGATCATCATGAAATTGGTAAGGATTAAACTTTTTAATAAATTTAATGGAATCCTTTTCAAGAGTGGGCCAAAAGTATCCCATACATAAGCATTCATGGGCTATATCATGTCTTCTATAATGGAAATCACAAATGCCCCATGTGCTTATTCAAGAAGAGGAGGAACCTCTTATTTCATAACACAATAAATTAGGGTACCTTTAGCATTATGATAATAAAGGATGTTATATTTAAATACATATTTGAAATATTAATTATGAATATGATTTTTTTTGTGGGAATCAATGTTTGGAGGATAGGTTTGGTGTTCAAAAAATTTAATAATGTCTTTATACCATGGGATTTGTCAAATGGTAATAACTTCAATATGAAATATGAGTGAATCTTATGGTTGAATTGAAGATGGGGATTTTATTATTTGTATAAAAAAGTGGAATTAGTAATAACTTGTTGTGGATGAAAAAGAGATGTTAAATAAGTAAATGAATCAGCAATAGAATTTTAATCTTGAGGGATATGCTCGATGGTAAAATATGAAAAATATTTAGTAAGGGTAGTTGAAATTTGATGATAATAAATGATATTTTTAATTTTTCATTGATAATCACCATTGACCTAGAGACAAATGAGTTGGGAGTCACCCAAAGCATGTAGGTATGTGATATCTAAGTCAAGATATTCTCTCATGTCTAGGAGTAAGGATTCACATTCTACCAAGTTTTTAGTGACATTGAATGTAAGATGAAATGCCAAATGGATAATTTTAACAAGAGGAGTAGTAAGGATATAGCTTGCCCTAGCTCTTTAAAGGCATTTGGCACCATCAAAATGAGTGGTCCAAGTATCTTCATGTAAATTGATAGTAATTTTAATAATTTCTTTGATAATTACTTCTGGTTTAATAATATCAAAGAAGATAGAGGACTCATCAAGATCACTTGTTTTAAGATCAATAGTTAAATCATGGAAGTAATCTTTAAGAGATATGGATCTATTGAGACCTTCAATATAGAGAACATTGTCATCAAGAAGACTATCTTGAAGGTGGTTAGTAGCTAGTATAGGACCTATGACAAGTTGATCAATAATGATTTATCCTTTGATAACTTCTTGTGTAATAATTCAGAGATAAAATTTGATGAGGAGGACCATTCACTTGTCAATTATGTCTCTAGGAAGAAAGGATTTGGAGAAGAAATGACAAAGTGGTTTGATAAAGCATATAATGTCAAAGATTTTTAGTAGTAAAATATATGGCAAGGAAATCACATTATATTTTTTTATATCATTTATCATAGTTGATGAGGTAGGGTAAATTTTAGTGGCAAATATTCGTTAATTCATGAATATTCACTTTTTAGTAAATTATATTTGGTAATTTTTTTGTAGTACATAGGACCCATTTGCCTAAATTTTTAAGATCTAATTTTTTTTATGTTTTAGCACATCAATCATTTATAATAATTATTGGATCATCCATATGATTCACTTTATATATATAGTACATATATATTTTAATTCATCTCAAAGAGATATACAATTTTAAAAAATTCATCTCAATCTGAGTTCATATATAAAATTTATAGCCTTGTAAAGTTGGAATTCAATGTCACCTAAATGAATCATGGTGATGTCACCCAATATCATCATGATTTTTTCACTTGATAACATGTTGTCACTCGGTAGCATGCTATCACTCGGTAACATACTATCTCCTAGTAGCATGTTGTGATGTAATTGAATAACTTTCAAAGGCCATAAATTTTGAATATGGAATTGTTTTAAGATGTTTTTTTTTGAAATTATATATATTTTAAATAGGATTCTAAATTTTTACATGCCATCATGTGATATAGTGTTGTCGTGTGACATATTGCAGTCACATGACATAATGTCATCATGCAATAACATAATGCTCTACAATTGAGTAACAACTTTTGGAGGCCATAAATTTTGAATAAAAAATCAATTTGCGATGATTTTATTTTTAAATTTTATATATTTTAAATAATAATATAAATTATGGCATGCCATCATGCTACATAGTGCCATTACATGATATATTGCCATTGTGTGATAGCTTAATATGTTGTAACTGAGGACCAACTTTTGGAGGCCATAACTTTTGCATGCATACTCAATTTGAGATTTTTTTTAAAATTACATATATATTAAATATAAATCCAAATATATAATAATATTAAAGTTTAGGAAAGTTTTTATATTCTTTTTTAATTTATCCCATAACCTATATGTTTTAACTATGTAGATGGACTATTATACGACAAACTTAAGAAGGTGATTTTTTTTTTTGAAATTTTAATATTCACCAAAGATAAGAATTATATTATCCTAAATAAACCTAAGGAGGTTTCTGGTATGGTCTCTTAAAATGAACCTTGTCCAAGCTCTAATATCCTCCTCTATCATCTACCATCTCCTTTCTTTTATTATTATTTCTCACCTTATTTTTTCTTATTTTCCAATTTTTCATGCATGTATTACATGAAATAGAATATCTCTTACTATTATAAAATTTACCCATCATGCAACTTCCCTTCATCCAAGCACCATTCCTTCATTTATGTTCAACTCATAGTCAAGATCCCTATATTTGGGCATGGCAGTAGAATAGATCTCCATCATTCTAAATGTTAAGGTCAACCTCTAAATAATATAAATAACAAAAAAAAAAACCATAAATTTGATCACCTTTACATTTTATCATTTGTAAATATAACTCAATAGTATTAAAAACTATAAACTTTCAAAATAAATATTAACTTGATTACCATTCAACTTCTTAATGTAACCCAATGGCTATGAACAATCAAAATAATATCCAAAATTTTGGAGTTTATTTAAACCAATTTGTTTTTTATCTCTTTTTCCTCTAATACCATATTACCAGAGTCATAAGGTGACCCATAAAAATAAGATAAATCAAGTAACTAACCATGTAAATAACACTCAATCCTCCAATAACCATAAATACAATCAAGATTTATCAAATAAGAGTTAAATACTATAAATAAATAAACCTAACATGATAAATGTCATTTCTATATTATGTCATTAAAAACATAATGTAAATAAACAAGATGTATAAATAATCCATCTAGATTGATACACTAATGCATTTTTAACTAATAATGTAGTCAAGATTAAAAAACACAATTAGCTCCTATAAATATTTAATTAAAATAAGAAAATCCTCATTAATTTTATGCTAATCCAAAACACATAAAACTTTGCATGATATTTAAATCATAAAAATTTGTGTTTTCATGAGTTCAATGGAGCTCTCTTAACCCAAAATATTGGGATCTATACCCCCTCTCTAATGATACCTTTCCTCTATATTTATTATGATGGTGAGATAATCCTATAACCACCTAAATAAAATGAATGATTAGCTAGTCTGAAATCATAATAATCATCAACATATAACCATAAATAAATGGTTGAATGTAAATAATCTACAAATAAATAATCATGGTCATAAATCATAATAGAACATATGCAATAACTATCGATCAAGATGCTAATTATGAAATAAATAATATAATTATCACCCATACAACATATGTATGTCCAACTCAAAAATAAATATTGGATTTAGAAATCATTAATCTCATAATCCACTAGTTAATTATAAAATATTTTATAGAGGAAACTAGATGTGACACTAGGAACAATGGTGAAACTTTTGACTTGTGTAACATAAGGTTAAACTCTAGTATCAAAAGAACATTGAGTGGTGGAATTAGTATCAATGTGCCTTGTATAAACATTTGTAATTTGACCATATATATTAAGGAGTGTTTTTCTCCATTATGATATTATTTTATATGACTAATAGTGGGGGTATCAAGTGACACATATTATAGCTTAGGCATGACAGGTGAAGGGGGAAGAATATCATAAATATGATATCTCATAGGTATTTGATGGGAAACATGGACTTGTTCTTCTGTAATTCCCTCTAGAGTTTGTTTTTATGATTTAACAAACTCTTAAACATTATATACTTAATTTGAAAGGATAAAATGAAGTGATTGCATTACCTAAGGTTTAAGGGATGCTCTTTGAGAAGTAGATATAGGTTTACAACCCTAAATTATTATCCTCTTTAAGTGATATTTAGTATAAGGAGAGTGTTCTTCATGCTCTAGTGTCTTAGGTATCTCTTATACTCCAAAAAAAATTGGTCTAGAAGTCTCCATTGTGACTCCAAAACTATGCATGATCCTAACAAATTATTCTTCATCTTAGGAATTGATAGATACTAGATCCAAGGTATCATGTTCATGATGATAAACTAATTAAATTATCCTCATTAATGGCCCTAGATATATATTCACCATGCCCTTAGGTTTATTTTTTTTATTTCATTAGTTTGAATTGAAAATGAATATGTGGCATACAAAATTGACTACTCATAACTAAACCTTGAAATATGACCTTATAATTCTAAGGGGTAGTGGGTGCACATGAACCTATTTACTCCTTTTATAGGCACCATCCACTTTATGTATAATATGACATGAATTTTATTATTATACTAATTTCTAGTACAAATTTAGGCAGTGTCAATAGATCTTCTAATGTTCCCTCAACTCTAATTATGGTACAATCTAGGTAATACCAATAATCACCAACAACCACCAATTAACTCCTTATTTATTTTAATAACTTGAGCATAGGGTTTTTATTGATAGCACTATAAACTAATGGGTATAATAGGTCAAGAATAATATAAATATTTTATATTAATTTATGATTTTATATTCTTGAGAATGTTACATTGACTAGTAATCTAGAGTTAGAGGTCCATATAAAAATGTTTGTAAAACAAAATATAACATAGATCTCATCTATTAAATTTGAGAAAATATAAAATTTGCCCACTTTTTTAACTCCTAAAACATTTCATGTCAAATTGTAACTATTTATTTATCCCAAGGTAGGGATTTTCCTTATTTAATTATCATGGAAAGTATGTGTATCCATTTCTCATCCACTCGTGTTATATCTACAACTCTAAATAACTTATTCATTAGGGCCATTCCCAATTGAACCCTTTGCCTAATTTTATTAGTAGGGATGGAACTAATATCTTATTCATAAAAAATGATTTATATCATTAAACCAAGACCTAAGGACTTACTTAAAATCATCATTTTTTAACCATTATAGAGCTACATTTTGATTTTAGAATATACCAAGCTTGGAAAATCTAAAATATTCATCATAAAAAACACCAAAAATATGATCAATTGGGTTCTTCTTTTTCTATAATTTCATGATATCATGTTTACAATATGTAATGCATAAAACATTTTAAATTAGGTATACCTAAGGAAATACCTTAGTTTTAACTCCTGCACAATGTAGACCAACTGCTTTAATGATTTGAGATATCCAAGGAATATTCACATAAATTCAAAAAACCTTATCATTATCACTTTTACCCTTATAATTTTATATCTTGTCAAAGTTGTTATTTTATTTATTTAATCCCAAGTGCAATTATTCAAAATAAAATTTTGTATCCATAAAAACCTAATATATGTTGAATGAATAAAGACATTAAGTGTTTATATACATGGTGAATTTTGATTTCTTCTAATTTAGGAGGACTCTAATTTTTGTTTGATCAAATACAACTATCTAATATTATTAGGAAGTTATACAAAAATAAAATTGAGTAATAAGAGTGTTATGATATCATTTAGTTACTTTGAATTATTTTTTTTATGTAGTCACATCCCAATGGATATGAATGATTTATAAATTTGATTCATTCATGTGATTTAATTGAGTTAAAAATATTTTTCAGCTCATAGTGTTCTAATTTTGATATTAAACTATATTGTTCATGGTAAAAGTTAAATTAGACACGTGTTTATGTTTCACACTCCAATGGAGGTTGCTAAAATTGTTAGTCAACCTTCTATGATAAATACTACCCTTTGTATTTTTCTAAGTCACAATCCTTGGTGTATTTACAAATTTGAAAACTATGTGTTTCTATATCACTTTCACATTATTTTTGTGCCATGTGGATTCATATTTCACAGTCACATTTTAGCCTTGAGTATTTGAAAAAATATATATTTTTTGTGATCAAATGTGATAATGATAAGTGGAAATTTTTTATTGAGTTGTAGTTCATAAAGGTATGAAAATTAAAACCCAATGTGCATTCCTTTTGAAACATATAATGTTGTTATTGTGTGGAATCATAACACATGGAAATAATATGGTAGGATCACATTACTATATACTATAGCTTTCTACTGAGGACATGACAACATGACATGTGGAAGAATATGATATGGTCACATTCTCATATACTATATCTCTACATTGTAAATGTTTTGACTAATAGGTTGTAAAGTTACTAGTGAATGAAATATTTAAATTCAGATTTTTCAATTTTGAATCAGATCTTCACAATAAATAATATACAAATATAAATGTGATAACCTTGGACTTACATAATGTGGCTAGATACATGACTGACACACAAGGTTCATTTTAAGAGGCCCTACTGGAAAACCTATTGAAAATATTTGGTGAATCTAGATAAATTTTATTCATGGACATGTAAAATCCTCTAAAGGTGATGGAAAATTCTTTGTCAATGTTTTTTTATAAAGATCACAATGTCATAGTTGAAGTGAATAACTAAACCAAACATCTAAGACAAATGGCTGAAATGAATGTCTGAGTTGAAAGGTCAAGATGAAGGGTTGAGCCAAATGCCTAAACCAAATAGTTGAGTTGAATTCTTGGGCCAAATGTTGGGGCCAAATTCCTAGGTGAATGGTAGGGCCAAATGATTGGGATAAATGGTAGTGCTGAATAGTGGGGCAAAATGACTATGCCAAACAATTGGACTAAATGGTTGGGTTGAATGCCTACATAAAATATATTGATTTGGTAATGTGATTTGGTTTTTTATTTAGTACTATCATTTATTTTATTTGTTCACTATTATTTTTTGGTTATGTGCTCCTCTAGTTATAGTTCTGCTTATTCCCTTGGTTGTTATAAGTTAGGCCCTTAGGGGATCTACTATATATATCTAGAAAATTTAAGTGTAATATTATATATCATTTTAAAGGGTTGGTGAACTCACCCACTAAAAAAAATCCTTAAAATGTTGGGGATCCAATCCCATCTGCCGACCCTAAAAAATGGCCAAAACCAAAATCCTAAAAGTGGAATTATCATGAATTAGTGAATATTCACCACTAAAAAAACCCCTGCTAACACATGGAATATACTTGTATTTAAATGCTTAAAATTATAATATTTAATGTGAATGATATAAATATGTGACACATGGAAAATATAACTCTATAATGGATGAATTCAACCATGAAACATGTTTACTGAGTGTGAATGGATGTAAGTGTGAATGAATTTATAGAACCTACATACTGAGAAATAATTTGATATGAAATATTTAAAAAGATATTTAATAAATAAATTTGTAAAAAAAAGTATCAACTAAGCCTTATTATAATTTTATCTTATAAATTTAGAATTAATTAATGTATAAAGACTAATTATTTTAGTCAAAATACATAATTCATGCATCCAAGGTACTTAAACACAATATTATAAGTCAAAATAAAGAATAAAAAATTCACTATTAGTATGTTGACTTAAATTTGATTATAGATAATGATTACATGGAAAATATAACTCTATAATGGATTAATTCAATTATGATACATTTTTACTGAGTGTGAATGGATGCAAATAAGTGTGAATGAATTTATAAAACTAATATACCAAGAAATAAACTGAGATCAAATATTTTAAAAGGATATTTAGTAAATAAAGTTGTAATAAAAAGTCTCAACAAGGCCTTATTTTAATTTGATCTTATTAATATATAATGAATCAATGTATAGAGATAAACATACATAAGTCATGAATCCAATGCACTAAAACAAAATATTAGAAGTCAAAATAAAAAATAAAAAAATCACTATTAGTATGTTGACTTAAAGTTGATTATAGATAATGATTTAAATCATTTACCCAAATAAAATATAAATAAACATGTAATTTATAAAATATTACATCCAAATCAAATTGGGTCCCCATTTTAAAGGAATGGGGTTATGCTAACTATAATACGTTTTTGTAAAAGGGAATTTTTTTTTCATTATTCTCTTTAAAATAAATGTGTGTAGATTGGTAGTTAACTCATCCTACACATGTATACTATTTATAAGTAGGATTATATTTTAATTAAGTGTTTTAAATTTGAGTGATGAAGTGAAAAATATAACTACAATGTCATCTTTTATGATATGGCACACTTCACAAAAGTTTAAATATTTTGAATATGTTCAATAGGTGTAAAATAGGTTTCTCCTCTAAAATAGAATAAGGATTTTATAGATATAATTGGTATTATATTATGTAATGGAAGGTCAAGATAAATTCCATTATAAATGAAATAAAAAAATTTAGCCTATGACGAGTCATGAAAGCTAAGGGTTAGAAAAATCTATGGTTTATATCAAAGTATCTATTTGGCGGTGCCATGGATTTCATCATAGGAGGAGAATTAGAATGTATAGGCTTGTGAAATGATCTTATCATTCTTAGATAATGTTGTAGAAAATCAAACATATCTTTATGTCTCATAAGGTCTATTATTTCAATTATTTTCATAAGTTAAATGACTTGTCTTTAGATAATAGAGTACAAGAT
>JARHVA010008289.1:405000-520000 GCA_037957365.1 Torreya grandis
AAGCTACACAGCCTTATCAAAGAGACGTAGAGTAATGGAAATCTATATGTTTGGATGTTGTGGTGATTATTCCAATTAAAATAATCATTCTATAATTTTAGTTAAGGTTGGTTATACTCTAAAAATTCTTAATAATCAAAATCAAAAATATTCAAATTAACTCATTTTATAGGCTCTCAGGCACCTACAGGCCTATCAAAACCTAAACTAGGGTTTGAAACTTGTAATTTGATTATATATTACTTCTTAAAGACAAATTTAGTTAAAATTTGGAATATTATGTTATTTTAAATTATATAAAGGAATATAGATATTTTTACATAGTTTAGTATAGTAAAATATGGAAACCAAGTAGAGGTAATGAATTAGGCATAAGGAAAGCTAATTATAGGAAGTTATTATGCAATAAATAGACTTACATTAAGAGTTAAAACCTAAAATTTTGTGTGAAGATATAAGAGAATAAAGGGTAATAAAAAAATATTTTATTTTATCTTTATCTCATATATATTATTTAAACCAATAATATTTGTGCTCAGGAATGGCTACAAGAGACTAGGCCTTATAAAAGAAACTTGCATTTAGATTGTGAAAATTCTCTCCCTTTGCATTAGGATCTTACCAATTAGCTTAGTATGTAGGCTTAATGAAATTTTTGAATATTCCTCAAGTGATTTTTCTCATTCTACCCTCTCTTTGGAAATCTTGATCAATTTTATAACCTAATCACCACTCCCATAGACTATATTCTCCACTTTTACCTTAAAATTGTCTACCAAGGATTAAAGTAAAGTGTTTAAGAATGTTATATAAATCACTTATCCATGTGTAATATATATAAATGGAATATTCATTTATATAATCAACCCATTATATTTTTGCTCTTAGTTAGTTAACTTCTTGACCAATTCTTTCATTTGACTATGCCATTTAGTTAAATCATCTCTTTAACTACTAACATAAATTTGAGCCAAGGTTAAATAATTAACTAGCAGAAAATTTAGTTGAGGGTATTATTTTTACCTCATTAAATTTTAAATAAAGTGAAAATTAAATTCTAACTTTCTTAATGATTCAAAAAAAAATTGACAACATTACCCCACTGAGGTTGTGATTCTACTATGGTCTATGTATATAACATACAAGGTTATATAAATACTGAGCATAATTTTATACCTTTTCCAAAATTATCAACTAGAGTTTCAATCCTTGGATGATATTCAAGACTTTTATTTTCCTATTATAATATTTGGACTACCTTATTCATAACCCATCATTTGGTCTCAACTATGGACATATGATACTCTCATAACTCATCGTGTTCTCCAAGATGGGTTTTTATCCTTTTTTCAAGTTGAAGAATTATTATTTTATCCTAAACATAGTATCTCTAATAGAAACATACATATTTATCTCTATAAATATATTGAGATTACTTAAAGACTCATAAAATTATATATTCATTCTAGGCTCTTCAATGATCACCAAGTTTTGCCTAGATAGTTTCTTGATCTATGATTATTGCATACATGGTGTTGACAACACTAGCCCAATAAGAGAGGTAAACTTTATGGATGGGATAGTAGTGGATGGAATGGTTTATGGTGATCTCATTAGTTATTAGGATTATATTAAGGGTATAAGTTACTATATGTTGAAGGTATAGGTGAATAGAATGGAGGGTTAACCAATTTCACACCAAAGACCTTGATTTGGGGTGGAGTCCTAGTGATGTACTTGAATACATTATGAGACTCTTTAATAGTTGTAATAACATGGGACTATATATGATTGGTTGTGGATATGGGTGATATTAAATGAGTATAAAAATGACCTTATATTGGGTAATTTACAAATATATACTTAAAAACTAGGTCCTCAAAATGTAGACCTTGAAGATAAATAGAGACATGCCCTTGTGGGATTTTCATATCCAAAAGTTGTGTAATGGTATCCTAGGCAAGATTTTTCAAGAATTGAAAAATTGTTGTAAATTTAACTAGAATAACATTGGTGCCCAAAATGTTGGTATTTTTTTATCTAAATAATCAAACAAGAAAATAGGAACTGTTACTATAGGAATACTATAAACACTAGACAATGTAGCAAGCATACTTGTTAAATCCAATGAAGTTGTAGTGCCTATAAACATGGTAGCAAGATCAACAAAAATAGTTGGAAAAATATTATAAATATGATAATTAGGGATGTGACCTATGTATTATCAATGTTATATAAAATGAAGAATCAATTACACAAGTGATTGATGTGACCATCGGAGGAGTATGTCACATAATTAGTTTATTTGTAATTTTGTCCAACATAGGGCCTCAATATTTCACCTCTGATGTTTCCTACTCTATGTCATTTTTATGAGGAATAATAGATTCTATGGTCCCAAAGTGTACCTATAAGGATACTTATTTAAAAATACTAAATTATGGTAGATGTTGTATACCTCTTTTTCTCCCTCTATTGGATGATCTTATGCTAAGCCCTCATATGATATGTCTTCCTCAAAAAAATTTACATTTGTACTTGAATAGACCAAGTTCAATGTTTTATCTTGGTATGGAGGTGTCCTTAGTCCAATGTGACTTGAGTTATTTTAATATGTTGTTTAGTATGAATTATGACAAAGTATAAGGTAGTATAGTAGGATCATTATGAATCTTCTTGGCTATCTCCATGGTCATTTTAGAAAAATACATTTTAATCCATACTTTAGAATCATCATATGCATTAATGAATATGAATTCATGTGTATACTCTTTATGACAATAATTAAATTTGATTCTTCCTCAAAAGATTATTATTTACTAGGCCACCCTACCATTAGGGTCCCAATATCTAAATTTTTCTAGTGTAAGGTGAAATGTCCTTCTATGTTTGGAAGCTCTAGCCATTTTGTTTCAATACTAGAAATGTTGTCTATATATGCTTAGGGTATTATTTTTAATAATCCCTAACTTGAAATATTTTCAATTTGTATCCACATTTTTGGATAATTGGAATGCTATCTCCTACTCTGCTAATTTGTCTGGGATAAGTCTAGGGAGATAAATTGGTTCCACCAATGTCCCCTCTATATTGATGAAAATATGATTTGGATAATACTATTAGTCACATAATGACTTCAATAGCCTTATAGTATATTCTAAAATTATTATCTTAGTTTTGGAATTGACATCCTTATACCATATAGGATATAAAGTGTCTATAATTACTTGTATATGATCCTTGAATATGCAACATATTAAAGTCATCAATATATTGTGATATTTGGTCTTTGGATTCCATTACATTTCCCTTGGAGGATTCATTATGGCATAAAATACATATAGTAAGTAATACATAATATAGAAATGGCTATCTAGTCAATTGGGGCCATTATCAATGTTTTAAATTAAATTTTATAATATATCCAATTATCAAGATTTTTTTCATCTAATATCATAGACAATAAAGGGACCCAAACCTCATTAACATGTGTGATAGAAGGATCACCATAAATTCTATTTAAAGGGGCCATTGAAATCTTAACCCTAGGCCTAAATTGCATAATTGTAGTAATTTTTATTTTTATAGAGCTATTGGGGTATTTTCCCAGGCCCTAAGTGTGTCCCTAACATTATTTTTCTTAAGCTAATTTTAAAAAATTTACTGGTCATACACTATGTATGATTTGGGGAGTCTATAATATTTATCAAAGCTTGTCCCTACTATGAAATCTAATATATCTTTGGTATTGATTCTATGGAAAGCATCATTGGTACATATACAAATAGTAAATAAGTTATTCAAAGTCATGATTTAATGAAATACCTATAGTTTTGTAGTTTCTTTGTGTAGTCTTGATGATTTAATGGCTAATATGTTGTTTATGTACTCATTATCATAAAGTGTTAAGTCATCCTCATAATTGTATGGTTTGTCCTTCTCCAATTATGTGTAAACAATTGAGTAATGCAAAAACTTATTACCTAGGGAACTCTAATTGAATATATTGTCTTTAAACTAGAATTTAGTTTCAAAAAATATATATTGGTGGTGCATGAGCATTCTCTTTGGCTACCTTTGCACAGTTCATCAACTATGTATATTTATTGAAATAAATAAATTTTTATAAAATATAGGGATTTGAGTCTCTATGCACAAGTTAATTTGTTTAAAAATTATTTTTAATAAAATTTAGGAAGAAATATATAGACTATAATTATAAATTCAATATCATTATCTTTTATTCATGAAAATTAATTACAATGAAATGGTTCATGTCAACTTTCTATAAAATTTTGAATTTGATTTTATGACAAGTTTTCATGGGGCTTTATTTGATACATGTCACTCTATCACTAATTTTGATTACTTATTCATATATTTAGGCTTTAGAATATGTCATATTTTGCAATTATCATCATATTACTTAGTCATGATTTGTCTACCTTATACTTTGTAGTTAATTGTGCAAGTTAATAATAGGTAGATCTCAACTATGTTTCAAAGTATACATGGTGGCTTGCCACTTTAGATCCTTTAGAATGTAATTGGACAAGGGTCATACCACTATTCTTGTTGTATATCATATCTTATTGTATTGATAAGAACATGAGACAAAATATTTCTTGAACATGATTTTAATTTTGCTTTTGAGGTGATGGCACATGACACGACATGTGGTAGTTGATTATTCTAGGATGGACATGTGGTGACATATTTGAATGACATGTGGACATTAACTATGAAAAATATGACACATGGTGTATTGTTCATCTGTCACTTGATCATGGACTTTGTAATCTATCATTTTGGCTAAAAACATTTATGCAACGAGGTGGTGCCATGTGGCATAATTTCAATTTGTCATTATTTTGATGGGATTAATGAATTATAGAATTAATAAAAATCTTATCATGGGCTAAGATTTGCAACTTGGAGCAATCTTGCTTAGTGGGCTAGTCACTAGTTTTCATAACATAGATTTTACATCAAAGATTTATGATTAATTAATATGTTGATGATTGGCATAATCCCATGTAGTCAAGTAGTCACTAGTATATAGATATCATAAGGTTTTAATTTAAAGTTTTGTGTAGTCATATAAAATGTGAAAATTGGTAGATTTAGTGTCACTTGTGACACCCAACCCATAGGTCCCTCTCGCATGCTCTCATGACCCTTCTAGACACCTTTTTGCTTATTTTCAATCATTAGTAGGCTTCCAAAAGATAATTCTAGCTCAGTCAGGCTATATTTCCCATGATTATTCCATCCCTTAGGTCCCATACATATAAGACAATAGTGCCCAACCTGGACTATAGCACCAAACTCTAAGGTGTCCATTTTTTACACTCTTTTCTAATTACATTTTTAGTTCTAATGGTCATTTCCTTCTATTTCATATCCTTCTTCTTATCAGCATAACATAAATACATTCACCCCATTACCAAAAAATCTATATAAAATCCCATTCAAATTTCATTTAGATGGGGGTGGTAAATATTACAAAATCAAGAAAGAATACAATCAAAACCATGGAGACAAACTTCCATATTTTCTACATATAGCCATCTAATATAGCTATAAACATATCCAAATCCTCACACCAGTCCCTAGCCACCTTAAGCACACCTATTTTCATCTTCATAACACTATTTCACAAAACACATCAAGTGGGAGAACTACATATCGCTTGATCTCTTTTTAAAGTATTGTTATGTAGGTAACATGCCCACATAAAGGGTATGGATACACGTTCATTGCATCTTACACACACTAACCCCCATTTTTTTTATCAAAATTGATCAAATCACAATGAATTATAGGTTTTTAAGACTAAATCAGCTCTACAAGGAGTTTTGTAGACCTTCAATAGTCAAAATTTCATAGGTAGGCTCACACAGGGACAATGAACAAAACCCAAAAAACTCATGTCTCTAGGATAATAGTAGTAGAAATAGACTATAGCACTAGAACCTAGGGTCTCCTATTTTAGCACTCATGTCCTTTCATAAAACAAAATCCTAATCCTAATTTTTGACACTATCCTAATCTTGCACAACAAATTCTAGACCCTATCTCAGCCATTTCATTCAATTTTTAGCTAAGTCTTATTTTATTCATATTCTTGTTATTTATAAAATGGTTTAAAATATAGTTAAATTATACAAATTAGTAGCTAAACTATTTCAATATTATTTACTATTTTAGGCAAATCTAACCTTTAACTAAATTAGGAATAATACTCTAATATTCCCAAAATAGTTAAATCATTTGGTGAACCTGACTTACTTTGTTTGTGCCTAAAAACCCTAGAGTAAATTCCTTGTTAAATTTTCCAATAAATTTTTGATTTTTCACCTACATATTTAAATCATAAGTTCATTTTAATTTTTAAAATTCCATAATTTTTTTAAAAAAAACAATTTTCTTCCAATCCCTAGTTACATATACTAGGTCCCTTTATATCAAGAATTTTTCAATATTTTTTTGATTTTTAACTACATATTTAAATTAAAAAATTGCATTAATTTTTAAAATTTCATACTATTTTTTTAAAAAAAATCCTTCAAAACCCTAGTTACATATACTACGTCCCTTTAAATCAGAATTTTTTGATTTTTTACTTGCATATTTAAATAAAAAATTCACATTAAATTTTAAAATGTCATAGTAATTTTAAAAATATCATTTTTCAAAAACCCTAGTTGCATATACTAGGTCCCCTTATTTTTAAGGTATCACCTTACATGTTTGTGAGCTTTATATCCTTTTTATGCATATTCTAGTTCTTTGTTTAGATTATATTTGTTTAATCTTTCCTTCCATTATTCAAGTTTTTTTCCTTATGCCACATAATATCCTTGCATCTCTCCCTTTGATACAAAGTGCAAGACTTAGTGGCAACCCTCTTTAATTCACCTAGATTCCTTCAACCCAATCATATACCATAGATAAACAACTAGCTCAGGTTCCTACTATAGACCATACACATCTAGATTACACCAATTTCCATGAAGATAATTTCAATAATGAGCAATATGAAAATAAAAATGCCAATACAAACACTGATGTTCATGACCCACCACATCAGACTCTTGATCCACTACCACCTATTACTGACAATGAATTTGTCCTCAATAAAGATTTAATCCTACAATTTTTTTTAGAAAGACTCAGGGAACAACCCTGAGATCATACTCTTATCTTGCAATATATCATGGAAATTAAAAAGGAGAAGCAAGTTGACTCTTCCATTCCTTTAGAGCATTCAGTTGTAAATGACACTATAGGATAAAATATGTCTCAACAACCCCTTATAGTAGCCTAACCTTCCTCTATGCCACCACCAGCTATATCTAGTACATCTTTGTCTCTTGATGTGGTAGCCCTTGTGCAAGAGATAAAATCTCTTTAATCCAAGGTGCTACATCTTGATCAAGGTGCTTCTAGACCTACACAAGCCTTGGATTATTTTTCTCTACTTCATACACCACTGGCACATCATGTTACTTATACAACCTTACCATAAGGTTTTATTCATCCCAAGCTCACTTTATGTGATGAAAAGGGTGATCCAGAGACACACTTAAGATATTTTCACATAGCATGCTTGGACTATGTGCCAAATGATTGGATATTGACCAATATATTTCCATAAAGTCTAAAGGATTATGATTTACAATGCTTTTATAATCTATCAAATCAGTCGATCAATGCATTCAATCCTTTAGCCAACATGTTCCTAGCTGATTTCAGTATTAACACTAGTGATAAAGTTTCCTATGCCCAAGTTGCACAATAGAAACAAAGGTTAAATGAGTATTTCATAGATTGTGTTCTTATATATAAGACTATCTTGGATAAGATGACTATCCCCATGGATAATTAAGAGTTAAAAAATATATTCAAATAGATTCTTCTACCAGCCATACCTAAGTCAATAATGTTCAAAATATTTTCTTCCTTCACTGAGTTATATCATACACTAAAAGAAAGGGAAGTCAAATTAATTTCAATGGGCAAACTCTAGTACATGAGCATACTAGAAACAAGAAAAAAGAGTACCAACAAAGTCCCATACAAAGTAAAGGTTAATGATTATAAGAGTTAGAATTAACTTAAGGTCAATGTAGCTTTAGATCTCCCTTAAAAGGTGGTTTTATCAGCTCTTCCTTGGTGAACTTTTACCAATATACCAGTATCTCTAGCCAAAGTTTTACAATAATTATTAGAATTTAATATCATATCTCTCCCTCCTATTTGATAATTTGATCCAACAAAGCCTCTTTCATAGGGATATGATCATAATGTATTTTGTGATTTTCACAGGGCACCAACCATACAAAAAATAGATGCATTAGTTTGAAACACAAGATACTGGACTTGATAGATGGAAATGTTATTGATTTTGGCACTCTAGTTGAGCCTCCTCAGGAAAAAAAACACGTGATAAATATTTGAAAATATTTTTAGATCCTTTCCCATAGCATTTTAAATAATAAACAAGGGATACATCAGGTGTTCACCATGCATATCATGCATATCCTCCACCAGATACATATCAAGCACCTTCAACTAACTTAAACCTTTTGAGCACATGATTGGTGTATACAATTCTAGATTTCCAACCAAACATTCCATCTCCTTATTAGAGTAAGATATATTTGAGGATGATTCAAATTATAATTCAGTCTTTATTAGAGCCTACATTTATAATCATTTTATTCTTAGTGTTCTCATAGATAATGGATCCGTCATGAACATGTGCACTATGACATTACTTCAGCATTTGGGATATTTAGAGTAGGATATTACCTTAATAAACATAGTTATCAGTGGATTTAGTGAGCACATAAAAATTTCATTGGGTGAGATTGTACTTCCTCTATAGGTTGGTCCAACACATGTGGCCATACTATTTACTATTGTTCCTAGTGCAGGAGTTTTTGATATGTTACTTGGTCAATCATAGATTTAGAAACTTATAAGTAGTACCTTCTATAGTTCACAAATTCATGAAATTAATTCATACTAATCAGGTTATTATAGTTGGTGGAGTTCCATATGAGTTACCACTCCCCACTTTAGATCCATCTACTATTTTTTTGTCATGAGTTTTAATTCCACCACTAGTTTTAGTTTCTCCACGAGTTTTAGTTCTTCCTCTAGTTAGATTCAAACACAGTCAAGGCTTCCATCTCCAACACATAGAGTTCATACACTTTTATAGAGGCCTTTTTTAGATCAACCATAATTTCAAGATTCTAAACAACTTCCAGCTACAATGTTCACACCTAGGGTAGTATCATTGAGGTCTCATGACTCTACACATAGAACACATTTTCAAATAGCATCTCCTACTACCAGATAGGTCCCTAAGATCCCTATAGTTACATCTACTTCTCAAAGTTATAATAGGACCCCCATAGTTATTTTACACTATACATATTTTAGAGAATTTACAATATAGTTTTTAGAGCCATAGTATCAACCCTTCCATCATGCTTCATGATCATGCATGATCCCTCTTCTTGATATAAGACACCATGATAGGGAGTCTCCCATGAGACTCATGAGCTAGTTTCATCTCTCCTCATCCTTACTTATACATAGTTTCTTTGTGATTGATTGTAAATATCTTATATGTTAAAAATACAAAAACATTCAAATATATCAAAAAATCTAAAAACATTCAAATATGTCAAAATAAAAAAATTAATATAACATTTAAACATACAAAAACATTCAAATAATTCAAAAACACAAAAGCATTTCAATTATATGCATTATCCATGATTTAAATTTTTACTAATATGTTAGACTTACATTTTTTGTTTTACGCTATTGTTTGTCAATTTATCTACATTACCATGCTTCACTTGATCTTATTTGAGTGTGTGTAGTGACATCCAAATCCATGATTGCTTCACTTTACCCATTGAGGGGGCATCTTACTTCTACATTCAAGACATACATTGATATATTTACCCACTGAGGGCATATTCTACATGACCACCATCCAAGTTATGTCAATCATACACCACATACTCTAGTTATCATGATGATGTACATTATTTAATATCTTACATAGATTACTCTATCGACATTTCACTAGTATATATCACTTGTGTATTTCTTAGCATATACCTAGTCTTGTGCTCCATTTTTTTCATACTTTCACTTATTTCTTTGATTATTTAGATGTAATTATATTTCTCATATATTATATTCCTTATTTTCTTTCTTTGCATAGCTAGATGTGATTGCATTTATTAGTTCTTATTTTATCGCTTGTATGTACATTAGGATATTTTCCAATGTCCTTTGATTTTATTCTTGTGTGTAACTTAGGAAATTTTCCAATTTCCTTTGTTTGTACTCTTCTATGTGATTGTGGCCTTCATGCCAGCCTTACTTGTTTCCAATTTTATGTGTATGTGGAATTTGAACATGCCTTGTATGCTTCCTTTCTAGTTTGAGTGACATGTGCCTATGTACCTTATTTTCTTGGCCCCTTGGTCATTCTTGTATACTTCTTACTTCTTGCCCTATGTGTTTATTACTTGATTGATTTTCAATTTTTTGTAATGCCATGATCTACATCATGCATTATCTTACTTTCTTGGATGTCATGATGGACATCATAGTCCATCCCTCCTTAATAATCAACAACTAAAAACTAACAAGACTTCCAATTATAGTCTATTAATCTCTCATACAAACCATGCTATATCTTGAGATATCTTATCAATTGATATTGTTATATCATGTATTTTTTAGCATAACACACTTGTAGGGCTCTTTCTTTTGAAAATAGTCATTGCAGGGTCTTCATATCTACCCTCAAAAGAGGGGAAAATAAATAGGGTTTTTTTCATAGAGATCAAATGTCCTATCGGTAAAAAAAAGTAGCTTTTAGAACACTCAAAATAGTAACCAAACTTCAAACTAAGTAGAATAGACTAGAAATATAGTGACAATTACATAACAATCTTCAGAATCAACACAAGACAAGAGCACCAAGATTGGAATACAATTATAAATAGTAGGATGTCCAATTTCAGTGCTTCTATCCAAATAGAAAAAAACTATATTTTTTAGAAATAGATAGAAAATTAAGTATAGTTATAATTTTATTAGAAATAGTTTAGTTCAAAATCAATAGTTTTAGTACTTTTTTTTCAAAAAATCAGATATAGGGGGCATCATATGTGGCATGATGGCTCTCACTTCTAGTTTTAGATTAGGTAGGTGGTATAAATTTTAGATCAAAATCCATGTTTCAGACACTAGTGATTGGGGGAAATGTGCATGACACATTTGACTTCTTTTCTTTCCAAATTTAGTACATTACCTAAGTATTCTTAGTAGTTTCATGTCTTATTCCATTTTTAGGTGGTTGGCATCATTTTTGAGTGGCTTCCACATAAGCCTATTGCCTAGTTTCAAAGTGACTTTCATATAAGCCTAATATCCACCTTTATTGGGTGACCAAAAGTGGTGTAGTTTCTAGCACACATTCAACTATACACACCACATTGTCAGATTACAAAGCATTCATGGGCTTCAAGATCCATCTCATATGACACACATTCATACTAGTATCAATCCATAGCTTCACTTCATAGGGAAATGATTGAGCCAAAGGACTAGCTAGCCTTTTTATTCTTGAGCCACCTAATTAGAGGGATTGGACACAAAGTCTAGACATTGATTAACACACACATGATCACATAGTTTCACTTAGTGGGTGATGATGGAGCTAAAGGGCCAACCTTTACATTCTTGAGCCACTCTTGAGGAATTGAGCACTCAACTCCAATCATGATATTACTTTTGGTATATCACATACCCAATATATCTAGCATCACTCAACATCACAATAGGTTTTGTATTGGTTCACATACCTAGTGAGGTGTATTCATTTCTTTCTCTTCCTCTATATCTTACCTAGATTTTGTACATTCTTATTTTATATATAGTGTATCTGGTAAGAACTAATCTACTCTTTGTTTTCTCTTTTAGGTAAGAACTAATCTAACAACATGCTTTCTCTATGCACACCCAACATCACATAGCTTCATGAGCTTCACCCTTGTATGTAGGTTTAGGTACATTTTCTATTTTTCCTTTATCCTAGTATTTCATTTTTTTGCATCACTAGAATAAAGGGGGGGTAAATATAGTCATATAAAATGTGAAAAATGGTAGATTGAGTGTGTCTTGTGACACCCAACCCATAGGTCCCTTTTGCATGCTCTCATGACCCTTCTAGACACCTTTTTTCTTATTCCTAGTCATCTATGGGCTTCCAAAACATGATTCTAGCTCAACCAAGCTATATTTCTCATGATGATTTCATCCCCCCTAGGTCTTTTACTTATAGGACAATATCACCCAATTTGGACCATATCACTAGACCCTAGGGTGTCCATTTGTGGCACTCTTATCTAATTCCATTTTTATCTCCAACAACCATTTCCTTCTAGTTCCTATCCTTCTTTTTGTTAGCCTAATGTGAATACATTTAACCCATGACCAATAGATCCCTATAAAATTCCATTAAATTTTCATTTAGAGGGGGTTGGTAAATATTACAAAAGCAAGCAAGAATACAAGCAAGACCATTGAGGTAAACTTTCCTAATATTTGGATATAGCCATCCAATATAGCTACAAGCATACCCAAATCCTCACACCAGTCCCTAGCCACCTCAAGCACACCCAATTTAACATTTTTATATCTTCATAATAATATTGCACAAAACACATCAAGTGGGAGAACTAAATATGGCTTGATCCCTCTTCAGAGTATTGGTATGTAGGTAGTGTTCCCACACAAGGGGTGTGGATACATGTTCAATGCATATTACACATACTAAGCCCCCCTTTTTCTCAACATTGATTAAAGCAAAATTAAGTATAGGGTTTGAATACTAAATAGGCTCTACAAGGAGTTTTGTAGACCCTCAACAGTCAAAATTTCACAAGCAGGATCACATAAGGATAGTAAACAAAACCTAGAAAACTCAAGTCTCTAGGATAATAGCAATAAAAGAGGACTATAGCACTGAACCCTAGGGTGTCCTATTTTGGTGGTCCTATCCTTTCATAAAATGAAAGATATATCCTTATTTATCACACTATCCTAGTACTACTATTGTCAATCAGACTCACACCCTTGTGAAGGTAGTTTCAATCCTTTATAGTCTGTTGAAACATGGAAATAATCCTAGGCTGTGGGTGGCCTAATCAATGGATTGAATCTCTAAATTCTAAGGGATAACTCCCTTTGGTTTATCAATTAGGATCTCTACTCTATGCTACAAACTATCAAGAAAAGGGAAGAATAAAAAGGTAAAAAATAAAATTGAAGGAAAATTCTATCTAATGATGGAGATAAAACTATATTTTTGTTCATCCACTCAATTTGAGCTTCTAAAACACTAATTAGACATGAAAAGATTGAATCTTCAACTCTAATTGACTCTTATCCATTAGTATTTCATGAAAATGTTTTATATGGTGATCAAAGCTTGAGGGAAATGATGGAATAGGCTTGATTCAAGGCACTAAATAGCCACTTACACCTACTATAACATTAGCCAAAAGACATCAAACACTGAACATGACCTATATAATCTAATCAACTAGTAACTAGGTAAAAATCATGCCTTGACAAAGAATAAAATTCTATCATATATGTAAATCACTAACATAGATACACTATACCAGCCCCCTAGAATTTGAAAATAAACCTTCTATTTATCTGAAAAGGTTACAAAACTCAATCTTGATAGAGTTTGGTCCTATCAAGAGATGGATCCTTTAAATGGATAAAAATTCAACTTATATAGTAAAAGCATATAAAATCCAAGAGATTGGCATTGAAAATAAAAGAGGAGATAAACTCCCACATCACCAAGTCCCACTTAAGCTATCAAAATATAACCAAGCCTTCAAATAATATCCTTTTGTCTTATGTCTTTCATGAAAAACCTCTTTGGTGTTGAAAAAGGATGGTGGGCCCATTTTGGACTAATATGCTCCATACATGAAAGTTACACCAAATATTCAAAGAGAAACTCTACTTGATATGTTTGGAAGTTGAGTTGAAACGAAAGAAAGTCCTTTACATGGAAAATAAGGAAAATTCATGATAATCCTTATCTAGTCATCTCCAAGTAACTCCATCCTACATGAGATGATGCTATGCCAATCCATAAATGAAGAAATTCAATTTTAACAAGTTGAAAGTGTTGAAAGCATTCAATTAATAAGATAAATTAGAATATATGTGACACTTTGACAAAAGGTCAACTCAAACTCAAGACCAATCAACTCCAAATGGCCTCCACTTGCATGAAAAGGGGATTTGAAAATTGAAACATGCTTGAAATTCGATGTTAAGATCAGATATGCAGTGTTGAAAGTCCATGTTAGCTCCTTTAAATTCCTTAGTCTTTTGATCTCAACATTCTTATTTGGTCACTTTTCCATGGGAATTGGTCTTTGAGACTTTTCCTTTGGCATGTATTCCTTCAAGCTATTTATTTTCAACCTTTTGTTTTGGGCTTTTCTCTTTGGCCACTTCCCTGAAATAATTATTTCAGTATTTTCTCCCATGGACACTTAATTCAAACTTTTTGTCTGTGACTTATTTCTTTGGGCTTTTACTTATGGACTTTTCCTTCAAACAATTTTTCCAAAGGAATTCATGTCTTCATAATTTTTATTTATCACTTTCTCATGGATAATTTATCTTAAGGAATTCATGTCTTTGGACTTTATGAAAATTCCCCTCAAATTTTTTGAAATGGTACTTAGTACTTTTGAAATGACCTTTCAAAAAAATTGAAATGGTCTTGGAAACTTTTGAAATGACCTTTCATAAAAATGTTTGGTCCACTTCATCATTTTCACCCTTTGGATTTTTATAAATGGACCCTTTCTCTAGAAAAGTACCCTTTGGAAAAGTTGTTTTGAACAAAATGTCTGAATCAAACCCTTCAAAAAGATATCCTTAAGATTTTTTATTTTCTTCAATTACTACGTATAATTTTCCCATGGACTTGATTCTTTCAGCCTGTTTGAAAAGCCCCTTCAGCTTTGAAAAATTGACCGTTGGCTTTTGAAAAGTTTAGACCATTGGCTTTTGAAAATATTGGAATGTTGGATTTTGAAAATATTGGACTGTTAGCTTTTGAAAAGTGCCTATTTCCTCAAAATTTAATCCTAAATGAATTCCTTCAAAAAAACTTCCTAAAAGACCAATTCCTTCAGGATTTATTGAAATGGACCATTCAAAAAAATGTTTGGGGCACTTGATTTTCCAAAAGACCTTTTGGAAACTTTGTTTTAGAATTTTTTTCTAAACAAAATCCTTGAGAGATATGAACACTTAGTCCCCACAAAGTCTGAAAGAATGAATAAGTAAAGACTTAGCTAAATAAAAAAATTGCATTTAGCTTTTGGTCTACAGGCTTATGCTTGAACACTATTGTTGGATCCTCTCCATTTGAAAATTTGAGCCTGTTTCAAAACCACCTGATCCATTCACCAGCTGTTGGGACCCTACTCAACTATTTAAACTAGGTAGAAGATGGTATGTGGGACAAAATGGCCAACAT
Organism: Torreya grandis; assembly: GCA_037957365.1. Taxonomy (NCBI): domain Eukaryota; kingdom Viridiplantae; phylum Streptophyta; class Pinopsida; order Cupressales; family Taxaceae; genus Torreya; species Torreya grandis. Next base: position 420,632 of record JARHVA010008289.1, read on the forward strand.
TTTTGGTGACTCATAGGGAAGCATGCCTATTATGCTTGAGAACTATACCATATACATGACATTTGGACTTACAAAATAATGAAAAATCTGATCCATGATTACAAATACAACCTTTGACATGAAATAAGACAACTCGATCCTCCAAAACAAGAAGTGAAACACACAAAGTAAGGAAAACTAACTAAACAAAGTAAATGTGTAAACAAAACACTTATTTGGGATAAAACATAACTAAACTAATGTTCTTGAACAACACTTGGAGTAAAATAAACAAACAAAGAACCTAGCTCTTTAGTAAAAATATTTTATATGTATCCCATTAACTGAGAGTGGAAGCTCTTCACCATCCATATTTATAAATTGGAAGGCATTGTGGGATTTACAACTGGAGATTGTGTATGGGCCACTCTAAAGGGAATCAAACTTTACGTGCCTTCCTAGTTTATCTCTATCCTCATCCCATTTGAGGACCAAATCTCCTTTAAAATTTTATGAAGAAGCTCCCTTATCAAAATCTCTTTTCACTTGTGCTTGATGAATCTCTATGGCTAGCATGGACTAACTTCTTATGTCTTCCAACTCCATAAACTCAGTATATTTGACCTCTATGGGATCATTCTCCAATAACTCAAGTTGATGCATTAGTTCTAAAGTAGGAAACTTAATAGAAATGGGTAACCTTGTTTCCTTACCATATACCAGCTTGTATGGAGAGTTGGCTATTTATATTTTGTAGGTGATCCTAACAACCCATAAATCTGAATTCAACTTGAGATGCCATGACCTCTGATTTTCTTTAATAGTCCTTCTTATGATCTTAAATAGGTTCTTATTTGTAGACTCAATAAGACCATTACCTTATGGATAATAGTTTGATAAAGTACTACAATAAATTCCATGTTGGATAACCCATTAGCTAATTGTAATTCCCACAAAAGCCATTACATTATCAGAAATAATAGTTGAAGGAACTCCAAATCTAGTAAGCAAATTTTCATAGAAATCTAGAACATTAGTTTCATTTGCTTCTTTCAATACTATTGCTTCTATCCAACATGTGAAGTAATATATAATAGTTAGAATCCATTTATGTCTTGAAATTGAAGGAGGATTTATGAGACCAATGAATTCCAATCCCCATTAGACAAAGGGCTGATCTACCACAATTGGTTGAAGAGGTAATGCTATAAGTTTCACTTTTACTATGAACTGTTGGAAATATTGTCATTGATTTCAAAGGTCTAGCATTATTGGTGATAAAGGCCCCATTTCATTTAATGTTGTTTATAATAAATATATCTTGGCTAATGTGAGTTAATATTTATTTAATATTAACGAATATGTTTTTGGTTGCATATGAGACAAAATAAGGGCCCATGGAGAAGTCAAAGAGCCATGGGATATAGACAAAAGAAGGATGGGACACATTTTCCCATGAAGAGTCATCTTGGGGAATTCCAAAAGTCACTAAGTGAAGACAAAAGAGGAAGGGTGCAATTTCTCATGAAGGGACACTTTAAGGAATACTAAAATTCACCAAGATGAGGACAAAAGATAGAAGGACGTTTTTGGTCATGAAGGGTCACCACATGACTTTTCAAAGGCAAGGATATGAAGGGTCATACAAGTTTGGCACCATTTTCCATGAGGATTGAAGGGTCATAAAGGGGGAAGGCCAAAGGTCATTTGGAAAGCTATAAATAAAGGCTTGAGAAGCCATTTGATATATGAGAGATAGAGGTTGATTTGATATTGTAATATCTAGCTTAGAAGAGCAATTGTGAGAGATGAATATGATTTGTATTTATTATATCTAGCTTAGAAGAGCAAAGGTGAGAGAGAGGAAAGAGATGTTGTATTGATCTATCATTTGTTAAGATAACAACAATGAGAGATAGGTGTGTGGTATACACAAAGGGATTGATGCTCCTGTGGGTTAGTGCTCACGAATTGTTGTTGGGTTGGTGCTCGACAAAGGGGTTGGTGCTCCTATGGGTTGGTGCTCAACAAAGGGGTTGGTGCTCATGTGGGTTAGTTCTCACAAATAGTAGCTAGGTTGGTGCTCAACAAATGGGTGTGCTGCTCCTATGGGTTGGTGCTCATGAATTTTTGTTGGGTTGGTGCTCAGCAAAGGGGTTGGTGCTCCTATGGGTTGGTGCTCACAAATTATTGCTAGGTTGGTGCTCGGCAAAGGGGTTGGTGATCTTTTGGGTTGGTACTCATGAATAGTAGTTTGCTTGGTGCTTGACAAAGGGGTGTGGTGCTCCTGTGGGTTGGTTCTCATGAGTAGTTGTTGGGTTGGTGCTCAGCAAAGGGGTTGGTGCTCCTGAAAGCTTGGCTTGTGAATATTGTTTAGGTTGGTGCTCATTCATATACTTGAGATTATTCTCCATGGGTTTTCCCACATTGGGTTTCCACGTTATATCTTGTGTCTCTCTTTATCTTGTGTGGTGTTTATTGTTTGAGTTTTATTGCATATCTTGAATGTTTGATTAAGTGGAATTTGGTTAAAAGAAAGTATTATAAGATATATGATATACTGATTCACCCCCCCCCCCCTCTTAGTATATCTCGTGCTTAACATGAACATAACACATTATTTGTACTTCCTAACCCATGCATGGTAATCACCAAATATACTAGGCCAATAGTACCCACCTCTCATGATCTTAGGGATATACTTATTTTGGAAAAATTTCCTCCACCATGTCCATCATGGAATTCTTCAATCAATCTCTGAGTTTGGCTTAGTTATATACATCTTAGTAACATGCCATTGATATTTTACTTGAACAAAACACCATCAATAAGAAAAAATGGATTTGATTTCAACCTAAAATATCTTATTTTTGAAGCACTTAGATGAGAGGGATAAATACCATCTTGGAGATAGCTTACCAAGTCATGAAACTAGATGGAAGGTGAGGTATGACTAGTTGTAACCTCTTCATCATTTGACACCAAAACAACCTCATTAGTCTCTTGAAATTCTTGATCTAGATTCTCACAAAGTCCTTTTCCCCTAATCATCTTTTTGACCTTAATTTCCACATCATAATCCATTACCTTGGTTATCCAACTGGCTCTCTTCACATTTATATCTTTATTCAAAAGGAACTCTTTGATGCTTGGATGAAAAACCATTAGGTGTATCTTATTATTAGACAAGTATCTAAACTTTTTAAGAGACCTTATAATTTAAAGTACATGGTTTTCAAAAAAAGAGTACCTAATTTTGTACTCTTCAAAGCCTTGACTAAAGAAGGATATTGGCTACTCTAAAGCCTCATGATTTTGTTGCATAAGAATGCCTAAAATGATGTCCATATTAGCATATGTATACAAAATGAAATCCTTTGTGAAATATATATTTATAAGTGAAGGAAAACTAGCTATGGATTTCTTAATATATTCAAAATTCTTTACTCCTTTGGACTAGATAAAGATCTGATTATTCTTTAGCATGGTTGTAAGTGGCTTAGCTAAAATGGCAAAATCTGAAATATATCTCCTTATGTAGTTGATTTTCCTAAAGAATATTTGCATATCCTTTTTGTGTTTAGGCAAAGAGAGTGAAATAATGGAGTATATATTTTTAGAATATATGCTTAAACTATACTTTGAAACCACATTTCCAAGGATATTACCTTCATGAACTAAGAAGACACACTTCTTAGGATTTAGAGATACCCCAAATTGCCAACACCTTTCAAACACTTTCTTGAGATGAACCATGCGATCACTTACACTCTTTCAAAACACTATTATATCATCTATATAAATAAGTATAAACTTGTTAAGAAGGCCTTGGAATTCCATATCCATGGCTCTCTAAAAGGTTGCTCCAACATTAGACAAACTGAAGGGCATCCTTCTGTATGCAAATGTCCCCCGCTTGGTTGTGAAGGATGTCTTAAATTGGTCCTCTTCCTTGACCAAAATTTGATTTTAGCCACTATATCCATCCAACAAAGAAAACCTCTCTGAACCTACAACTAGTTGTAATTTTTTTTCCATTAATGGCAATGGATAGTGATCTTTAAGTGAAGCCCTATTCAAATCATAGAAGTCAACACATAATTTAATCTCACCATTCTTATTCTATACTAAAAAAAGATTTACCACCCAAGTTGAGTGCTTGATTAGAAATATAATAGCTACCTCTATGATTTTGTGAAGCTCAACACTCATCAAAGGTTCAAGCTTAGGATTGATGGGCCTTTGTCTTTGTCTCACTAATTTAGTTTCAGCTTCTAACTCAATGATGTGTTGATCTAAACTTATATAAAATCCCTTAAGATCACTATATTTCCATGCAAATACATCAACAAAACTTGTGCATAGATTAATGAAAGCTTTCTTTTGTGAAGGAGTGCATACCTTACCTAACTTCCAATTCTTACTAGTTGTAATCTCTACATTGGCATAGTGATCTTCTTTTGTTGACAAGGATGACTTCTCCTTCCTTAACTCATCATCACCACCAATAATGTTCTGAAGTGTGACCAATACCTTGGGAAACTTTTTTTTTTTATAGTTTCACAACCTATCACCATACTATTGCAACAAATACTTTAATTGGTTTCTTGAAGAAAACTCAGCCTCTTCTTGCAAGAATCTCACAATTTAATTTTCATCTTTGAATAATTGTCAATTATCATGATTATTTGGAATAGAGGGTCTTAAAAACACCTTTATATGTGACTAAATTTTATCACTTTTTATATCAATAGGGATACTAAATTGTACCCCAATATTAGCCAACCTATTTGTGTGTTTATTCTCACCTCTTGGTATTGATTGAATGTTAAAAGCTTGAAAATATTCAAGTAAGTCACATATTATATGCTTATAATATTTAAGAAACAAATTTATACATACATTTAAACCTCTTACTTGGTGAACTATAAGTTCACTATCACCAAAAAACTACAAGGAATTAACTTTTATCTTCCTAGCCCACTGCAAACTGTGAACTATTGCCTCATACTCTCCAACATTGTTTGAATAACCAAACTAAAACTTAATATAATAGAAATATCTTTGATTTTTTGGAGAAACTAACATCATTCTAGCTCTAGTACCATGTTTATTCCTTGATCCATCAAAGTACAATTGCCACAAACCTTCACTATATTCATCATCCTTAACCATGGCCAGAATGCGTACATCATTCTAGTGAAGGAAATGTTGACCAAATTTTGGCCCTTTAGGTCAAAATTGGGCACCCCTATTTGCAAAAAATCATCTAAGTCTATATCTTTGGTTAGGTTTAGTACCATCTTTTCTTTAGAAGAAGTGTTCTTTGTCAAAGCCCCAAGAAATGTACAAGTCTATTCCTTTTAGAAAGTTCATTTTTGGTATTTTCTAAGCTTTTGCCTATTTATTTCAAGTTTTTGTTCTAAGCCTTTACCAAATTAATTCAAAATTTTTGTTTGAGGCTTTTTCCTTACGTATATTTCCTTCAGACTTTTCATTCGACAGAATTTTTTTAGAAAAATTATCTGAGGCAACTTTTTTGAAGGCTATGTTACAACTTTTCTGAAGGGTATCTTTTATCAGGAAAAGGTCCACTTCACTTTTCTAAAATTTACTTTGTAAACTCTTTGAAAGGGAACTTCAAATTTCCTGAAGGGTATTTTCCTTTCAGGTAAAGGTCCACTTTAGTTTTTCTGAAGGATCATTTGCAACTTTCCTGAAGGGTATTTTTCTTTGGAAAGTGGACACTTGCATTTTTTCGAAGGGGCCCGTGCATTTTCAAAAGATCATTTCTTTTTTTTTTGAAAGGTACTTCTCAAAAATCCTAAAGGGAAACTGTAATTTTTTCAAAAGACACTTACATTTTTATCAAAGGGTACCTTACAACTTTCTTTAAGGGTATTTTCTTTGGAAAGGGACACTTACATTTTTTCCAAAGGATACTTTGAAAATATTTCAAAGGACTTTTTCAAGCTAAAGGACACGTTCAACTTTCCCAAAGGGTAATTTACAAGAAGGCCACAAGGTAATTTTTAGAAATTTTGAAGGGCATTTCAACTTTCTCAAAGGGACATTTTAAAAAAATCCAAAAGATTGTTTCCGTAGGAAGGTGGAACATTTCAAAAAATATGAAGGGTATTTTTTTCCTTTCAAAATATCGTTTCCAAAATTTTAAGGACACTTTCAACTCTTCTAAAGAGTCACTTGCAAGAATCCAAAGGGTATGTTCATTTTAGAAAAGGACTTTTTCACTTTGTCGAAGGGTCATTTTAAAGGAATAAAAGGGCCAAATGGAAAGTCTAAAAGAATTCTTTCGAAAAGATTGTCCAAGGAATTATTTTGAAAAACTTGTCTAATACAAAGGAATAAAAAGGGAAAACAAAAATGATGATGGGAAAAATGTCTAAAGGAATGCTCGAGGAGTGATAGCTCACAAAATGTCAATTTTAGACTATATAAAATAGTCATTAGAGTTTAAAAGAAAGGCTTAGTGGGAACATGAAGGAAATGATAAAGGTAACAAGTGGAAATTATAATTGAGGCATTTTGTTTTAGTTTTAACTCATTGTAATATATCTATTTGATGGCATGGCATAGCTCACCCACTTCTCTCCCATGCAAATGTAACTGATCCTTTGAATATGACACATCTTTTAGTGACCCTTGGACTTCATTTGATTGTTTTATCTCTCAAGGCTATATATATATGTATGTATGTATGTATGTATGTATGTATATATATATATATACATATATATATGTATATATATATATATGTATGTATGTATGTATGTATATATACATATATATATGTGTGTGTGTGTGTGTATGTATATATATATATATATACATATATATACATATATATACATATATATATATATATATGTATATGTATATGTATATATATATGTATATATATATATATATACATATATGTATATATATATGTATGTATATATATGTATATATATGTATGTATGTATATATATATATATACACATACATACATATATATAAATATATATATATATATATATATATGCATCTTATTGGATCATTTCACATCCTCTACTAGTTATTGGGGAAACTCTAGTCAGATTTGTACTCAAATTACTCTTGAAGAGACATGCAAATGTGATTGCCCCTCATATGTTGTAATATTGAGTAATGATTAAATCATTGTTGGTCTAGTCTAGTGAAATATTGTCTTTTCTAGCTTGTACTCTTGATGGTTTACCAATTTGTAGAAAGGAGATTATTATATGTATTTGTTAGTATGCTTATCTAAGTGTAGAGATATCTTAGAAGTGATTTATGATTGTATATTTATTTGTATCATTCATTTCCTTCTTAATAATCATATAACTTTTTGAATTTAGCATATGAAATATTGATGTAGCAATGGTTCTAGAGTTGTGAATACTGTACAAGAAAGCACCATGTTTTGTCTTTAAAGTAGTGGTTTCAGTCAATTAGGAGGATATCAAATATTGGTGCATCACCATTTTTTTATTTTTTGTTTTCCTAAAAAAATTTCATACATAATTGATATATTAGAGAGAGCTTTAAAGGTGCATCAAGGGGAGCTATCCCTTAATCTAGAGAATCATCTCAATAAAATTGTCACCCATAGCAAGAGAGATGATTCCATTTTGCTGAATGGATGAGGAGAGATGATCATCTCCTCAAGGGTAAAAATCCAAGTGTTAATATTTTTTTGGAATGCTCAATGGGACCCTAAGCTCTACAAGATTATTCAAGATTAGTGCTAGTCTTAGCATTGTTGAAGTTGAAAGAAGCATCTAGATTTAGTACCTAGCGATTCCATTAAAGAATTCAAGTCTTTAGTTGATGATCAGTCCTATTTTTCATGCCAAAGGTGACCACTAGGTTTTTTTCTAAAGGTGTACCCTTTGAGTTTTTGGAACTACCTCCATATTCTACCAAAAGGTTTAAGTTTTTTAATACTCATCTTTACAAAAGAGATTTTTTGTTTAAATCTTCAAAGTTTGTGTTACATTCCATCCCTAACATCCATAGTGGTCATTATAAAATGTCTAGAAGATAACCTTTTATGCCTTTCACTGGGGCATCTCCCTTGCATCTCACCTAATATGATTAGATTCTAGGAGCTTCCCTCAAAAGTATCCCATCTTCTAGTGGAGATCATCCTATTACTGTCATTGAGCACATTAGGAATACAACAAAAAAAATTAATATACACAACATCACCCAATAAAATGTAGCTATTAGGTTTTTGGACTTGTCTTTCAAAGGAAAATTTTTGGACTGGTATGGGACCCTACCTATAAATTATATTAGCTCATGGGATGAGTTGGGGACTTTATTGACTGATAGGTTTGGGGAAAAGAGTGATCACTTATCTCTATCTGATAAATTAACCATAATAAATTGGGCACCAGATAAATTCATGCAATATTTTAATATTAAGTTCCAAAAAACTTGGGATAAAATCTGAATTCTTGTGAAGCCAATTATAAACTATGAATTTTGTACTAATTGAAAGTGTTAAATAGTGATATTTCCATGATGATTTAATACATGGGTGGAAACACATTGCATTATTACTATGAAATATCCATAAATGCTAAGAATTATCTTGTCCAAGTGGGAAAGATATCTCATAGACCTCCAATGCCACTATTCCCTAATTTGCATTCTCCTAGTCAAAGTACATTGCCCAATTTAGCTCTTTTGCCTGGTCAAGAAAAATATACCATTGCCCCTAAAAATTAAATACATGAAGTTAAAATCCTACTTAAATTTTTTAAAGATTCTTTAGTTTACATAAAAATATAAAAATCTCAATGTTATAGGCCATATCAATCCTACAACCAGTTTGGACAACCAAACAGACCTTCTTTTCAAGGCAATAATTAGGGACAAGGCCTAATTACCCATGTTAAGCCTTATCAAAGATATAATCCTATTGATTCCTCATCATATAAATCCATTATTCCCACTAAAAAAAAATTGGTCCAAGAACAACCCAACTATCCATCTTTTGAACATGATCAAGAACAAGTTGCTTATGCAAATGAAATGAACAATGAAGGTATGGTAATGCAAGGTAGTCAATCTTTCCAAGCTTAAATTTTTTAAGGATACATGAAATGTGGGGAATAAAATGGAAAAAATAAAACTGATGATACCCTCATAAATCATTTGGAGGGTGAGTTTTGAGCCATTAATTTTGTGGGGAATATAAGCAATCAAAATACTAATGTTGCCTCTAATACTAGGTCCAAAATGAGGGTTGTTGATGAAGCTCAAGGAGATAATGAAATACCTTTTATGAATCCTACATCATATCCTATGGCAATTGGGTCTAAATAGCTCCTAAACTACAAGAAAATTAGAGAATTCAAAATTTTAGGACATTTGCTACAATTTTACCTCCACTAGCTATATCATAAAGTGTAAATGTTCATAAAGAGAACCCCAAGGTTAGTAATCCTTCCATCAATGTAGTAGACCAAATGAATAAACTTCATATGAATATTTACTTATGGGATTATATAAAATTACTATGGTAGAAATATATACTCAAAAATAATTGCATGGATTGGGCAAATAGGCTAGCCCATCTAAAAATGATAATGTCATTCTGGTAAATGAAACGCAATCTATGGATGGTCAAGTGAAGAAAGATGAGAAGACTCATTTTTACCTATATATAATTATTGGTTATTTCTTGGTTCATAATTTCATCATGGATATTGGAGCAAGTACATCAATTATGCCAAAATATATAGCATATAAGCTAGGGCTCAAGTATGATCCAATGACTAAAGGAGTTTTGCAATTAGATAGATCACCAGTCAAGACTTGGGGATAGTGAAAGGTTTAAATTTTATCCTTCATTATTTTCCTAATTTTTCAATTCCCCATGATGTGGTAGTATTATATTTACCTCCCTATTTTTCTCTTTTCTTGTCAAGGGACTTTACATCCAAGATAGGTGGATATTTGGTAACCGATTGGTCTTACATGGTGTTTAGAACAAAATGTGGCACTAAGGTGAAAATTGAGTCAAAAACTATTCATAGAGATAATTTGGAACCATACTCACCTAAGGTATCAAATTTTAAATATGCTATCATTGATGAAGAGGAGCTTCATATCAACCAATCTCCATCATCTTCCCTCAATGGAGTTTTTGATTTATTCTTAGATGAATGGGGAGATGACAACTATGAGCATGATCCTTACAAGTTTATTGAAGATTATATCCTTGGAGTATATTATATTCATGATAATGGATCTTTCATACCTAATTTTATAAATTCAAGTGAGGATGTGAATGGCATGTGGAAACTCTTCTTTGATGGGTCTAGAAGCAAGATAAGGGCAGGTGGTGGAGTTATGCTAGTTTCACCTTCAAAGGAAAGGTATTTTGCAACCTTCAGATTTCAATTCTCATGCACCTATAACATTTTAGAGTATTATCCCCTTATCCATGGCATTTAATGGGCAAGAAAAAGAGGAATTAAAGAACTACAACTGTATGGAGATAGTAAACTTAGTGTGAACCAAGTTAGAGGGAAACATTTGACCAAGAACTCCTTGCTCAAATCCTATAAGCATAGAGTTTGGGACCTTGTATAATATTTCATGGATTTTAACATCATATATATTCCAAGGCAATAAAATAATCATGCTAATAGGTTGGCATATATTGGTGCTCAATTTTATGTTCTAAAGGGTATAAAGGAAGACAAAAACTAGCCCCATCTAATGGTGATTTTGAGACCATCCATACCAGATAATGTCACCAATTAGTAGGTATTTGATAGTGACCAATAGATATCACTTTTTATACAAGAATAGGATGAGTTTTCTTCAAATAATTAGTCTAAATTGCAGCAACAATATGGAGGGTAAATTGTCCAATTGAAGTCCAACAAGTTTCCTAAAGGCTTAGTGATTCTTGAGAGCATTTTCAATGAGGATGACCAGCTCAAGAATGAAAATTTAGGTGTGTCCACTAATAAAGAGAAATATTAAATGGTATAAATCTTTAAATATAAGCTACTCGCACTTGGGAAGGTATGTACTAGTCAAGAGAGGCATGATTTTATTAAACTATACAAGGAGTTTAGTGATATTTTTGCATGGGAATATAGTGATTTGAAGGGTTTTGAACCAAGATTGGCTCAACATACCATGTAGATAGATTAAAATGAAAAACCCATAAATAAAGGACAAATTCAAATAAATCCCAAGATTAATCCTTTCATGAGGAAAGAACTCACCAAACTAATTGAGTCCAAAATCATCTTTCCCATCAAGCATTCTTCTTGGCTAGCCAACTTAGTCCCTGTTAGAAAGAAGAATGGGGAGATCAGGTTGTGTGTGGATTTTAGGGACTTGAATAAATTTTATTTGAGAGATAATTATCCCCTCCCTTCCATGGAGAAAATTTTTCAAGTGTTGGTAGCTAGTGAGAGGTATTCCCTCCTAGACAATTATTCTGGGTAGAATCAAATTTTGGTGAAAGAAAGTGACCAATAAAAAATAGCCTTCACCACCAAATGGGGCACATATTACCATAGTAATATTACATTAAAACTATAAAATTATGGATCTACTTTTAAATGTGAAATGGATATGAATTTTTAAGGATTAATCAATGACATTGTATTGGTATGTCTTGATGATGTGACAGTTTTCTCCAAGGAAGCAAAAGATCATCTAAATCACCTAAGATAGATTTTTGAGAGGTGTAGAGAGTTTGGGATCTCTATAAAACCAAAGAAGTGTGTGTTTTATATTCATTAGGGAAAACTCTTAGGCCACATTATTTCTAAGAAAGGTTTGTCTAGTGATCTTGAAATGGTAAGTACCATTTTGGCATTGTCTTTGCCTAAACATAAGAAGGGTTGACAAAGCTTCTTTGGTAAGATAAATTTAATTAGGAGGTTTATTATTTATTTTTATAAATTTTCAACTCCTTGACCTCCATGCTAAGTAAGGATGAGATATTCACTTGGACAGGAAGGAGGAAAGAAAGTTTTGAGGAGAACAAGCAAGCCATTGCAAGTCCAAACTTATCCAAGGACTTCAATTTGTATAATTTTGGGAATGAAAAGGTAATTTATGCCATGATTACACAAGAAAATGATGAGAATTTATAACAACCTATTTCCTTTTTTAGCCAAGGTTTAGAAGGCTATGAAATAAGATACACATATATTGAGAAATAAGTACTTTCAGTCATAAGGATTTTAAATAAATTTAGGCATATGTTGTCTAATAATAAGATTAAAATTTGTGTGACTAATCCTAGTGTGAAATAATTTATATTGAGTAGAGCTTTAAATGAGAAAAGGGTAGGTTGGATCACCAAAGTGATGGAGTATGATGTGGAGATCAAAATAACCAAGCTAGTGAAGGGAAAAGGACTATGTGAGTATCTTACTTCAGAATAAAAAGAGAAAAGGGAGGTTTTTTTTTCACTCCATGATGATATTATAGTAGTTTTACCTTCATCTATGAGAATTTAGACACATTACATGATCCATTTTCTTCAAATTGGTGAGTGTCCATCAGGTCTTGATAGGGCTAAGAGAAGGTACTTTAGGTTGCAATCCATTCCTTATGTACTTATTGATGGAGTGATATTTAGAAAGGAATTTTTAGGTGTGATTTTGAGGTATATTTATTTGTATTATATTGAAATTTTTTTTCATTAGTTTCATGATGGACCTCTTGGTGGTAAATTTTCTCCAAGAACCACAACTGCTAAGATTATGAGGGCTAATTACTTTTGGCCTAGCTTGTTCAAGGACAATCACGCTTGGGTAAGGAAATGCCAAAAGTGTGCTCTTTTTTATGGAAAAAAAAATATAGCTTCCTTGCCTCTTCATCCAATCAAGGTTGAGCAACCCTTCATCTAATGGGGTTTAGATTTTATAGGTCTGATCAATCTTCCTTCTAGTGCTAGTCATAAGTGGGTGTTGACAACCACTGATTATTTTACAAGATGAGTGGAGGATGTAGCTCTTAAGGAGGAAAATGAAAACTCAGTCCTTGAATTATATGAAGGTATAATAACTAGGTTTAGAGCTCCTTCAACAATCATTTTAGATAATGTATTAGCCTTCTTAGGAACAAGAATAAGTGAATGGGATTTGAACCATGGTATCTATCTTAGTACGTATTCCAACTACTATCCCCAAGGAAATGGACTAGATGAGTACACAAACAAGAATTTAATTAGGATCATAAAGAGGACTATGGAGGAGAATCAAAGGACTTGTCACACCAAGTTGAAGACAACCCTTTAGCCTGATAGGATCACCCCAAAGAGAGCAATTAGGAACTCATAGTACACACTTGTGTATAGAAGGGAGGCTAGGCTTTATATCTCACTCGAGTTACCAAATTTATACCTCACTTATCAGTTAAAATTGATGGAGAATGAGAGCATGTAATTCAAGCTATGTGAGTTGATGGAACTTGAGGAAACAAAAGATCAAGCTATGCAAACCATGACAACTCACCAAGAATAAATAAAGAAGTATTTTGACAAGAAATCCATGCAAATGAGTTTTAAGGAAGGAGACATTGTCCTAAAATGAGATGAAGATATGGCCAAACCTAGAAGGCACATGAAGTTTGATGCTTTATGGAGTGGCCCATATATGATCACACATTGCAAACAACACAATGCTTTCTAACTCTCAAAGTTGGATGGAGAGGAGTGGCATAGCCCAGTCAAAGGGATATATCTATAGCATTGTTACTAAAGTTCTCTTTTTATTTTGTACATAGTTTCCTATTTTCCTTGTGTTCTCTAAGTGCTTATGTACATGTATGCCTTTTTCCTTGTCTTATTTTATGTTGTCTTTTCTTGGTCTTATTGTTTTTATGTGGTGTGTTTCCTTGTGTTTTGTTTTGGCATAATCCTTATTAGTCATCTTCAAGAATCCATTAACTCCATTGGCCTTTAGTTGGATAAGGCTACTGGTTTGCTCAGTATATTAGGCATACTACCCCTATGAGTCACCATTTTCTTGACCAAATTTTAGCCCTTTAGGCCAAAATTGGGCACCCCTATTTGCAAAAAATTATCTAAGTCTATATCTTTAGCTAGGTCCACTACTTAGCTTTTCTTCAAAAAAAATGTTCTTTATCAAATCCCTGACAAATGTACAAGTCTATTCCTTTCAAAAATTTCATTTTTGGTCTTTTCTAAGCCTTTGCCTATTTTTTTTGGGTTTTTGTTCTAATCCTTTGCCCAAATTATTTCAGACTTTTTGTTTGAGGCTTTTTCCTTAAGTATATTTCCTTCAAACTTTTCATTTGGTGGAATTCTTTCAGAAAAATTGTCCAAGGCAACTTTTCTGAAGGGTATGTTATAATTTTTCTGAAGGGTATCTTTTGTCAGGAAAAGTTCCACTTCACTTTTCTAAAAGGTACTTTGCAAATTCTTTGATAGGGCACTTCAACTTTCTTGAAGGGTATTTTCCTTTTGAGAAAAGGTCCACTTCAATTTTTTTAAAGGATCATTTTCAACTTTATTAAAGGGTATTTTTCTTTGGAAAGTGGACACTTGCATTTTTATAAAGGGGCCCTTGTATTTTAAAAGGATCATTTCATTTTTCCAAAAGGTACTTCTCAAAAATCTTGAAGGACAACTACAATTTTTCCAAAGGACACTTACATTTTTGTTGAAGGGTACCTTACAACTTTCCTGAAGGGTATTTTATTTGGAAAGAGGACACTTACATATTTTCCAAAGGATACTTTGTAACTTTTCCAAAGGAATTTTTCAAACTAAAGGACACTTTCAACTTTATTAAAGGGTCATTTGATAGAAGTCTGAAAGGTACTTTTCAGAAAGTTTAAAGGGCATTTTAACTTTCCATAAGGGACATTTTCAAAAAGTTCAAAAGATTATTTCCATGGGAAGGTGGACCATTTTAAAAAATCTGAAGGGTATTTTTTTTCCTTTTAAAAGATAATTTCCAAAAGTTGAAGGACACTTTCAACTCTTTCAAAGGGTCACTTTCAAGAAGCCAAAGGCTATGTTCATTTTAGAAAATTCCTTTTTCACTTTGTTAAAGGGTTATTTTAAAGAACCAAAAGGGCCAAACAAAAAGTCCAAAAGAAATCATTTAGAAAGATTGTCCAAGGAATTCTTTTGGAAATCTTGTCCAATACAAAGGAAGCAAAAGGGAAAACAAAAATGACCATGGGAAAAATGTTTGAAGGAATGCTCGAGGAGTGATGGCTCACAAAATGTCAATTTAGACTATAAAAACTAGTTGTTGGAGTTTAAAATAAAGGCTCAGTGGGAACCTGAATGCAAGGATAAAGGTAACGAGTGGCAATTATAACTAAGGCATTTTGTTTCACTTGTAACTCATTATAATTTATCTATTCAGTGACATGGCATAGCTCACCCACTTCTCTCCCATGAAAATTTAATTGATACTTTCAAGATGACACATGACTCAGTGACCCTTAGACTTCTTTTGATTGCTCTACCTCTCAAGGCTATATGTGTGTGTGTGTGTGTGTGTTCTCTTGGCTCATTTAGCATCCTCTGCTAGTCATTTGGGAAACTTTGGCTAGATTTGTACTGAAATAACTCTTAAAGAGATATACAAATGTGATTTCCTCTCATATTCTAAAATATTGAGTAATGATTGAATCATTGTTAGTATAGTCTAGTGAAAGATTGTCTTTTCTAGCTTGTACTCTTGATGGTTTACCAAGTTGTAAAAAAGATATTATTGCAGGTATTTTCTAGTATTCTTTTCTAAGTGTAGAGATATATTAGAAGTGATTCATGACTATATCTTTCTTTGGATCATTCATTTCCTTCTTAAGAATCATATACCATTTTGAATCTAACATATGAAATATTTATGTAGCAATGGTTCTTGAGTTGTGAGTCCCATGCAAGAAAACACCTTATTTTATCTTTAAAGTAGTGGTTTTAGTCAATTGGGAGGATATCAAATATTGGTGCATCATCATTTTTTTTCTTAATTGTTTTCTTGAAATATTTTCATACACAATTGATAGATTAGAGAGAGATTTAATGGTGCATCAAGGGGATCTAACCCTTAATCTAGATATTTCATCTCAACAAAATTGTCACCCACAATAAGAGAGATGATTCCATTTTGCTACATGGATGAGGAGAGTTGAGCATCTCCTTAAGGGTGCAAATCCAAGCATCAATAGGCAATACACACTGGGTCATTCTTCAATTAGCTTATAAGGATCATGCTCATGAAAATTAGAATCCCACTCATCAAGAAAAAAAATTGGAACTCCATCCAAAGGTGATCCATTTTCTACTCCACTAGTTTCTAGTACATCATCCGAGATGATAAAATTAGTGCTCACAACACTTGGCATATATGGATCCATATGGAAACATGTAATAGGTTTATAATGCATCATTTCCTTGGTACCATACCTAGTTCTAAATATTAAATAAGTCCAATAAATTGATAAATATCCCCCAATATTTGAGGTGAAGTCCTTTGAAAGGCATATAGTAAAGTAAGGAGACAAGTCTACCATAATAACATCCTGCTGAATTTAACATTGGGACAAGAATGTAATGTAAATTTCAAATATTTGATGATTCCTACCATATTTTTTGGTGACTCATCCAATTTAAATACCCCCTTAGTGTTTGGATTATAAATAAGGTTGAGCTTGTCTGTAATTTATTTAGGCATGACTGTATTACTAGCTCCATCATCCACCATATAGTTATGAACCAAATTATCACCCACTATCAAAGAAAGGAAGAAAGGAGGAGTTTTATTTGATTTTACCTCAATTTTTTCCACCTTTACCATCTTATTTACTTGATTTACTTGTTTCTTAGTTGACTGATCCAAATTAGTTAAGACAACACCTTCTTTCTCAATCAGTTTTGGAGACAATTTGAGAGATGAAAGCTCTTGGATGAGCACATATTTTTGACATAGGATGGAAAGATAATCCCACATGATAATGATGATATTAGACTTCTTAATCTAATCCAATATACTAAACTAAGATCCACTAACCTTTGGTTTCACTTTTTGAAGCACTGGCTACTCATGAACTAGAGGTATTCGATGAACTTTACTAACCTCTATGTTCTTATTTTTCCAAGTTGTAGGGGTAGAAAGTTTTTATTTAACATTATGAGTAATTGAATCATTTATCACCTCTTTTACCTCATTAATGGCTCTTATTTTATCTCTATTTATAGCTATAACTTGACCACTTGTATTTTTAGTTTCAACACCCTGAGTAAAAGCAACATGATCATCCACTTGCCAATTTACATTAATAGCATTAGGCTGCCCTTGAACTTATTGAGTCTCTCCTTATGATGCCAAACTTCTATCTTGGTACTAACCTCATTGAAAATAAAATTCTTCTTGTGTCATTTGTGGCATAGTGATGTTTTATGATACTAAGGCCTGGTTTTGAGCATCATTGATATTTGAGGGTTGCCAACTTGAATCTTGCATCAAGTTTTTTTGAGGTGTGATTTGAAAAATGGATTTTGAAGTAGAAGGAGAATTAGGATTGATGGCATAATATGGAACTATCTAGAATCTAGAACAACAAACATGCTCTGATACCAACTGTTAGGACCCAGAAGCACCATTAATTACCAAGCAATTAAACATGCAAAATTTAACCAGAATCACAAGTAACTAGAATTCAAAAATAACACAAAATATGAGAGACAATACCCAATTGTATTAATACTCTTCCTAAAAATAATTACAAATGAAGAGGTGCCACACTCTTCCCACCTTACAGGCTTCCCACACCAAGTGTTCAGTAATTCACCTTTAAGAGCTCACTCTCTCTCTTATGGTACCAACACACAACTCAAACACAGAGTTGGTGTTCACCTCCACCAGCCAGTAACAACACCACCAGTCAACCAGTCAATAACAATACTGCCATTACATCGCATATACAAACATACTCAACTGAGTACACAACATACTCCAAGTAGATCTCCCATGAACTTGCAACAAGTTGCAACTCAAATGATCTTACTTTGGAAGGAACTACCTTGCCTTCCTCTTTGCTCTCCAACTAAGTACACACCATACTCCAAGTAGATCCCACCTGATCTTGCTCCCTATTGTGTTGCTGTCACCTTGATTTTGCTACCACCTATAGATCAACTTGGTTTTATACACCTGTAAACCTAGACCTTGCACACACATACACCTATAGATCAATGATCTTACTTACCATGTAGATCTCCAAATGTGGCCTTGCATACCTACTGACCAAGATCCTACATGAAGAATCCTTCTGATTCTCCAAACCAGCACCCATACTTGGCATTGTGGCACTTAGAGGAACACACCATGCTCTCTTCTCTCTGAAGGAGCTAATTTTTGCTCTCTTACTCTCTAGCACAAATTACAATACAGCCCATGAGTCTATTATATAAATCTCATGCAAACAATAATTAGACACCTAATTACAATAATTAGATCCATAGCTTCAAGTCTATAATTGGCCTCTTAACATGCAAACACCCAATTCATTAACTAACTGTCTATGAACTGGTAGTTCTAGAACCACATAGGCGACTGACATCGGTCCCTATCTGCCTAGAGGTGACCAACGCCAGCCGATCCATGACCGACATTAGTTACTCTTCTCACTATATATGACCGACATTGGCTAATCAGACCGACGTTGGTTACTCTGCAACTCAACAACCTCTCAGCAACCTCCTCCATGTCTACATTAGTGAAGCTTTTAGCTCCACAACCTAACAATCTCCCACTTGGAGATAAATAGCTACATTGTACCTATACCTATACCCCATCTAATCTATTTCCTAGCTTGTATCCCTCTTCAAGCTCAACCTTGAAGACCAACCACCACACATCTTGTGGTGCGAACCCTGTCATCTAAGTAACCTACCACATCCGAACCTACAAACCCATGTAGTGAAGTCCTGACCCTGCATAGCATGTATACCTGCTATTGGTCCCTCTCAAATACTTGAGAACCCACTTCCCCAAATTGGCTCCTAACTCTCTGACATCTCCCACTGCATGGGCAACCCAGGTCCAGTACTCATGTACTTATCCTCATCATGTGAATCAGGACCTTGTTCTATGAACTATCCAACCATCGGTGTGCTAATTGGTATCACATAATCATCTGGAGACAAAATCAACCTATGATCTCCCTATCTCTAGAACATACTTATGCCAAAGAATTTTGCTCCTTCAAATTCTTCATGACACACCTCTGAACTAACTTTACCTTTAGCTCAAAAAAACCCTGAATGTGTAACCCTGCATCAAAGTAAACACACAACATACAGTAACAGGATGATGTCGCGACTCATCATCCACCTAGTAAAGAAACCACAATAGTTACAATGACATTGACTAAATCCATGCTTTGTCATCCACTTGTCAAACTTGTACCACTGTCTTGGAGCATCCATAAGACCATATGACATGGCCTTCAGTCTCACGTATCCATTCTCTCTATTCTTTAACCAAGGAATCCATTCATCTCTCAGTGCTTTCTTCCAGCTGGCAACCCTACCAAATCTCTCATTTGGTTCTACATCTTGTTCATGCCATGCTCCCACTGTTTCCTGGATCATTCCTGCTCTGTAGTGAGCAATGAGTATAAAGAAGAGGAACAATAAATTTGAGGCTTACTTACCACTTTCAGTCCTCCCCATGGGTGGTTGAGACTCCTTGATAGCTTGCTATCTGCCCAAAATCTATTCCAGTGACCAACCTCAGTCACCACACAATTTGCATCTTACTGACATCGATTCCCATGCAACTATCCTTTTTGCTGACACTAGTTTTTTGACTGATGTCAGTCTTACCTAGTCGCTGACATTAGTTCTCTGATCGACATCGGTAGCCACCCTGCCTGACACCACCAACTCTGGTCTGCACATGACTGACATCGGCACCTATCTGTTTAACACCAGTTCCCTCTGATCGATGCTGATAACTGTGTTCACCTGTGAGTGATAACTTTTTACCTGTGAGCTCTCCATGGATCAAAACCCTGTCCAAACCACCCTACTCAGAGATGTCCAGCCTTCTCCACTGATCTCTGTCAATCATCTCCTCCAAAAACACCAAGGCTTTCTAGTTCTTAAGTTTGTCAAACACATCTGTCTTCTGCTTAAGAACATGCATCTCATTCTTGCTCATGTGACCAAGCCTACAGAGCCACGTCTTCACAATAGAAGAAGAATCAGTAATACAAGCAAGTAGATAAAGAGTACCTAATTTCTTACCACACACTAATTCAAGTGTATCCATTATGAGAGTTCTTTTGCATCTCTCATCACCCAACTTTCTTGAAGAAATTAGTCACATCTTCAAGATCGAGACCTGCATGACCTCCTTCAACACCCATGTGTTGGCCGCCTATAATTTTAGCTTCACTTCCCCTTTGCCAATTCTTTGGCAAGGCACACCAGCCCCTAAATAAATTTTTCCAAAGTCTCCAAAGACCTTAACATGGAAAAATACTCTATTTTGGACTGCATGGAAAGAGGCAATAGAATCTATAAAACAAGATTCTACTTTATCCAAGGAACATCCCAGAGCATCTTATGCAACAACACCTGCAACATCTGCTTCTTCAATTCCTTCATGCTAACCTTCTACCAACCAACAATCTTTCTTTACCTGCTCTTTCTTTCCATAACACCATAATTGACCATTTGTGCCTTTCAATTCCTCCATTCTTAGCTTCTTTCTTCTGCCATTGCTATACTCCCACTCAATCAAAAACCCCTGAGAGTGACCTGTAATCAAACACAAACCTGATCCCTACAACCTTAGCTCTGATATGAACTATCAGGAATCTAGAACAATAAACATGCTCTGATACCAACTGTCAGGACCCAGAAGCACCATTGATTACCAAGCAATTAAACATGCAGAATTTAACTAGAATCACAAGTAACTAGAATTTAGAAATAACATAGAATATGAGAGACAATACCTAATTGTATTAATACTCTTCCAGAAAAGAATTACAAATGAAGAGATGCCACACTCTTCCCACCTTACAGGCTTCCCACACCAAGTGTTCAGTAATTCACCTTCAAGAGCTCACTCTCTCTCTTACAGTCCCAACACACAACTCAAACACAGAGTTGGTGTTCACCTCCACCAGCCAATAACAACACCACCAGTCAACCAGTCAGTAACAACACTACCAGTACATTGAGTATACAAACATACTCAATAGAGTACACAATGTACTCTAAGTAGATCTCCCATGAACTTGCAACAACCTACAACTCAAATGATCTTACTTTGGAAGGAACTACCTTGCCTTCCTCTTTGCTCTCCAACTGAGTACACACCATACTCCAAGTAGATCCCACCTAATCTGCTCCTTGTTGTGTTGCTGTCACCTTGATTTTGCTGCCACCTACAGATCAACTTGGTTCTACACACATGCAAACCTAGACCTTACACACACATACACCTACAGATCAATAATCTTACTTACCATGTAGATCTCCAAATGTGGCCTTGCACACCTGCTGACCAAAATCCTACATGAAGAATCCTTCTGGTTCTCCAAACTAGCACCCATACTTGGCACTGTGGCACTTAGAGGAACACACCATGCTCTCTTCTCTCTGAAGGAGCTAATTTTTGCTCTCTTACTCTCTAGCAC
This sequence comes from Torreya grandis, assembly GCA_037957365.1. Taxonomy (NCBI): domain Eukaryota; kingdom Viridiplantae; phylum Streptophyta; class Pinopsida; order Cupressales; family Taxaceae; genus Torreya; species Torreya grandis. The sequence continues at coordinate 442,322 of JARHVA010008289.1, forward strand.
AAATTACAATACAGCCCATGAGTCTATTATATAGATCTCATGCAAACAATAATTAGACACCTAATTACAATAACTAGATCCATAGCTTCAAGTCTATAATTGGCCTCTTAACATGAAAACACCCAGTTTGTTAACTAACTATCTGTGAACTAGCAGTTTTAGAACCACACAGGTGACCGACGTCAGTCCCTGTCTGCTTGGAGGTGACCGATGCCAACCAATCCATGACCGATGTCAGTTTCTCTTCTCATTGTATATGACTGATGTCGACTGATCTGACTGACGTCGGTTGCTCTGCAACTCAGCAACCTCTCAACAACCTCCTCCATGTCTGCATCAGTGAAGCTTTTAGCTCCACAACCTAACAGTTATGAACCAAATTATCACCCACTATCAAAGAAAGGAAGAAAGGAGGAGTTTTATTTGATTTTACCTCAATTTTTTCCACCTTTACCATATTATTTACTTGATTTACTTGTTTCTTAATTGACTGATTCAAATTAGTTAAGACAACACCTTCTTTCTCAATCAGTTTTGGAGACAATTTGAGAGATGAAAGCTCTTGGGTGAGCACATATTTTTGTCTTAGGATGGAAAGATAATCCCACATGCTAATGATGATATTATAATTCTTAATCTAATCAAATATACTAAACTGAGATCCACTAACCTTTGGTTTCACTTTTTGAAGCACTGGCTACTCATGAACTAGAGGTATTTGATGAACTTTACTAACCTCTATGTTCTTATTTTTCTAAGTTGTAGGGGTAGAAAGTTTTTATTTAATATTAGGAGTAATTGAATCATTTATCACCTCTTTTACCTCATTAATGGCTCTTATTTTATCTCTAGTTATAGCTATAACTTGACCACTTGTATTTTTAGTTTCAACACCCTGAGTAAAAGCAACATGATCATCCACTTGCCAATTTACATCAATAGCATTAGGCTGCCCTTGAACTTATTGAGTCTCTCCTTATGATGCCAAACTTGTATCTTGGTACTAACCTCCTTGAAAATAAAATTTTTCTTGTGTCATTTATGGCATAGTGATGTTTTATGATAATAAGGCCTGGTTTTGAGCATCATTGATATTTGAGGGCTGCCAACTTGAATCTTGCATCAAGTTTTTTTGAGGTGTGATTTGAAAAATGTATTTTTAAGTAGAAGGAGAATTAGGATTGATGGCATAATATGGATTAGCTAGAGTTATGTCTCTTTGTATTTGATAAGGTGACTTATTCTCTCTAAAACCTTAATAAGGAGGCCTTTGATCTTTAAAGGGTTGATAGGTGGTTTGATTCTATTATTGATAGGGCTTATTAGACTAATATTTTTGTCTCTTGAGTTGTAATATTTCATTCCTAAAGGATTGTAACAAGCCTTTCAACTCTCCTATCTTACTAGCTTGACTAGTAGGCACTGCAATTTGAGCTTGAGGTGATGGAATAGGAGCTAAGGATGGAATTTGAGGAACTTGAGGAACTTGAGGGGCTGTTATAGAAATCAATTCTTGGAATATAAGAATTGGAGGCCTTGGAAAAATTTTACCAACTTGTATCAAACTATTATCTTCCCTTATTACAACCTCATAAGCATTTGGTAAGGTAGTACCACCCATTAATTGTATCATTTCACTAATGTCAGAGTTAAGGGCTTTAAAATAGTATAGGAATGCATATTCAAGGGATATCCTAATCAAAATAGGTATCCTAGTCCGTATCTTTTGGAATCTAAGATTAAAATCAAACATGAACTCATGAGGAGCTCTCATTATGGTAGTTAACTATTCAACCAAAGAGAGGTGATCATATTTGTCTTCAAATTGCTTGACTAAGGTTGTACCCAATTCATTCCAAGTAGAAATAGAGTTCATTGATAGGTTTCTATACCATTATAGTTCTTTCCTTTGAAGGAAGCAACAAGTAATCTAACAGAAACACTATCCTCAACAACATTATGGATTGAATAGATATTATCTACATCTTGGATATGCTCAATAGGGGTTGTTTGATTTTCTCCTTAGAAGAATGGGATGCTCTTGAGGGTAGACACTAGAATGTCATCAAATTAGGCTAAATTCAATGGGCTACCTCTATTGAATGGAATAAACACCTAGTTTTTTATAGCCATTTGGATAATGGGGGTTGTAGTGATTAGAATAGTCGGATAACTAGGAGACAAATATTGGTTTTGAGGATATGGGTTTTCCCTAATAAACATTGATCTTTTATATGGTGTAGAAGATAACTCAATGAATTTAAAAGGAATACCTTTCCTAGCTGACCTCATAGTAACCTTTGGCATGAAAGAATTACTAGGATGATGGTATGAACTCTACAACCTAAAGAATATTTATCTTGTGATGAAGATAGATATTATCATCTACTACAAATGCTTATCCTCAGCTCCAAACTTTAGCTATGTTAAGGAGTAATTTGCCCACTAGGTGTGCTAAAAATTATTTTCAATCAGACTCACACCCTTAACAAGATAGTTTTATGCCTTAACAGTCTACTAAAACATGAAAACAATCCTAGGCTATGGGTGGCCTAATCAGTGGATTGAATCTCTAGATTCTAAGGGCTAGCTCCCTTTGGTATATCAATTAGGATCTCTACTCTATGCTACAAACTATCATAAAAAGGGAAGAGGAAAAAGGTAAGAAATAAAATTGAAGGAAAATCCTATCTAATGATGGTGATACACCTATATTTTGGTTCATCCACTCAATTTGAGCTTCTAAAACATTGATTAGACAAGAAAAGACTAAATCTTCAACTTGAATTGACTCCTATGTATCAGTATTTCATGAATAGGTTTTATCTGGTGATCAAATATTGAGGAAAATGATGGAATAGGCTTAATTCAAGGAACTAACTATCCACTTACATCCATTGTAACTTTATCCAAAAGACATCAAACATAGAATGTGACCTACATAATCTGATCAACTAGTAATGAGGTAAGAATCAAGACTTGACAAAGAAGAAAATTCTATCACATATGCAAATCATTGACATAAATACACCATACCAACCCCTTATAATTTGAAAATAGACCTTATATTTATCTAAAAAGGTTACAAAACTCAATCTTAATAGAGTCTGGTCTTATCAAGAGAGGGATTCTTTAAATGGATGAAAAGCCAACTTATATAGTAAAACACATACAAAATCCAAGAGATTGGCATTGATAAGAAAGGAGATCAACTCCTACATCACCAAGTCCCACTTGAGCTATCAAAATATAACCAAGCCTTCAAATAATATCCTTTTGTCTTATGTCTTGCATGAAAAATCTCTTTGGCATTGAAAAAGGATGGTGGGCCCATCTTGGACTAATCTAATCCATGCATGAAAGCTACACCAAATATTATAAGAGAAACTCTACTTGATATGTTTGGAAGTTGAGTTAAAAATAAATAAATTCCTTATTTACATGGTAAATAAGTAAAATGCATTATAATCCTTGTCTAGTCATCTCCAAGTAACTCCATCCTGCATGAGATGATGCTACACCAATCCTTAGATGAAGAACTTTAATTTGAATAAGTCAAAAGTGTTGAAAGCCTTCACTTAACATAGATGTGACACTTTGACAAAATATCAACTCAAACTCAAGACCAATCAACTCTAAATGGCCTCTAATTACATGAAAATGGGATTTGAAAACTGAAACATGCATGAAATTCCATGTTAAGATCAAATATGTAGCATTAAAACTCCATGTTATCTCCTTAAAATTACTTAGTCTTTTGCTCTCAGGCTCTTCATTTGGTCACTTTTCCATGGGAATTAGTCTTTGATACTTTTCCTTTAGCATGTATTCCTTTGGGATATTTATTTATGGCATTTTTTTTAGGCTTTTCTCTTTGGCCATTTTCCCAAAAGAATTGTTTCAGCATTTTCTCCCACAAACACTTCATTCAGAGTTTTTGTCCATGACTTATTTCTTCAAGATTTTGCTTATGGACTTTTCCTTTGGATAATTTGTCCGAAGGAGTTCATGTCTTTAGAATTTTTATTTATCACTTTCCTATGGACAATTTGTTTGAAGGAATTCATGTCTTCAAACTTTATGAAAATGCACCTTGAAACTTTTGAAATGACCTTTCATAAAAATTGAATGGTCCTCAGAACTTTTGAAATGACCTTTTGGAAAAATGTTTGATCCACTTCATCTTTTTGAAATGCCTTTTTTGAATGGAAGGAACCCTTCAGATTTTTTGAAATAGACCTTTTTTCTTAGAAATGTGCCCTTTGGAAAAGTTGTTTAAGATAAAATGTCTAAAAATAACCCTTCGAAAAGATATCCTTTGTATTTTTTATTTTCTTCAATTTTTGTGGACAATTTTATTATGAACTTGATTCTTTTAGCTTGTTTGAAAAGTCCCTTCAGCTTTGAAAAATGGACTACTGGATTTTGAAAAGTTTGTACCATTAGATTTTTAAAATATTGGACCGTTGGCTTTTGAAAAGTGCCCATTTCTTTGTAATTTAATCCTGAAGGAATTGCCTTAAAAAAATTTCTTGAAAGACCAATCCTTCAAGATTTCTTGAAATAGACCATTCAAAAAAAATGTTTGGGGCACTTGCTTTGCTAAAAGACCTTTAAAAAACTTTGTTTCATAATTTTTGTCTAAAAAAAATCCCCAAGATATATGAACACTTAGTCCCCATAAAGTCCAAAAGAAGAATAAGTAAAGACTTAGTTGAATAAAAGATTTTGCACTTAGCTTTTGGTCTGTAGGCTTATCCTTGAACACTACTACTAGATCCTCTCCATTTCCAAAGTTGATCCTAATTCAAAACAAATTTATCTATTCATTAAATTTTGGGACCCTAATCAAACTATTTAAACTAGATAGAAGCTGGTACGTGGGCCAAAATTGCCAACACCTACACAATAAATTCCAGACCCTGTCTCAGTCATTTCATTTGATTTTTAGCTAAGTCTTATTTTTTTCATATTTATTATTATTTATAGAAAGGTTAGAAATATATTCAAATTATACAAATAAGTAGCTAAATTATTTCAATATTATTTACTGATTTAGGCAACTTAGACCTTTAACTAAATTAGGAATAACAATCTAATATTCCTAAAATAGTTAAATTAGTTTGTAAAAATTTGATGAGAAAGGGACACCTAGAAATTTCAATAGTGACCTAAAAATCAAATAAAATTTGATAATAATATTAAATAAAGGTTATATATATTATTCAAGTAAACAAATATAAAAAACTTGATATAAAATGGACAAGATTTATGCAAAGAGAGAGTCGAACACTTCGAAAGATTTATTTTAATTACACAATATATTACTATATTTTCTATTAGAAAATCATTCATGACATATAAATATATAAGATACCTCTTACATCTAAATAGGGTGCATCATATCCGCTTTAAAATCTCAACAACTAATGTTTAAGCTATACATGATATGTTGTTGTTGCAATAATATATACAACTAATAAGCAAATATCAATATAACCTACTAACCAATAATAACCATATGGTAAATAACAAATAGTTAATATTAATTTATCTAATGTAAATAATAAATTCCAACATTCCCCCCTTAGTTTTTACATGGTAAAACATGTCTCATTATTACACTTCAATATATCACCAATAGAGATGACCTTAGCCATGGTACGCTGAATGGGCTTGCACATACAATCATGCCACACAAGGGTTGACAAGTTTGACCTTTTAGGTCAAAATATCACCCCTATATTATAAAACTCTGATTTTCATGATTCTTTAACCTATTTATCAATGTGTTTGTCTTATAATTCCCTTGGAATGGTTACTTGAAACCTTGATTAGCAGATTTTAAGGTAGATTTGAGGTTTTGTTCATCATAGCTATGTACATGTATAGTCACTCCATGACCTATTTCAAGTTGTTTCAAATGATTAAAGGAGTTTAGGGTGTCTTTATAGGCCTCATAACATGTTTCAATATCATTTCATGTTTTAAAAATGATCAAATAGGTTAGTGAAACTCTTTGCTAACATCATAACCTATTTATGATGATTTCTTGATCATTTTGTGGCTTTTAAAGAAGATATTACAAGGTAATGGTATTAAATTATCTAAATAAGGTTAAAACACATAATTATACATCTTTTTAGACATTTAAATTTCTTATGAACACCTTTTCTGACATTTTCGTAAGGTTTCTTAAGTGATTATGGCATTTTAGTGCTGAAATGGGCTCTTTTGAAGCATGAGTACAAGTTTCTAAGGGATAGCTGACCTTAAAGTACATTTAGGACATAATTTATCCTTATCAAGGTTAAATCCATGCTTGGAATGAAGTTTTAGTTCTTGGGAAGTCAAAAATACTTCCTTTTCTCCATCGCTCCATTAGAAAGCTCAAGAGGGCAATTTTCACATGATCATTCTATACAAAGGAGAGACAGTCAGGTCTAAGATTTTTTATAGAGGATGGGTTCCTAATAATCTTTAGATCATGTAAACTATTATTATATATTTTTATCCTTACCTATTTTAAAAATCATAAGAAGGTAGGGCATTTTAAAATAGTTAATCAACCCCACATGCTCAATTTCTATCCTTGTTAATGGAAGATTAAGGATGTTTGAATACATTATATGAATTTAATAGGATATATGGGACCTATGAATACTTATTCGATACTTTTACAAGCCCTAATTGGCATGTGTGAGTCTAATTTGTGAAGAAAACTCTCCTCAAGCATAGTTTTCTAGGTGGTTGTCATGACATGTTTTTTCAAGGTCTTCAATAGTAAAAAGACATGTATGGAGTCATATAATAATGTAAAAATATATTTTTAATTTAATTAAAAGTAAACTAATGGATTCAATATTCAATAAAACCACCATAGAAGGCCTAAGACATGGAAAAATACAAACATGTAGGCTTGCATTATATGATATATTTGTTGAAATGTGTATATAAAGTTGAGTTTGAAGGCCCTAAGGTATATTAAATGTATTTTTTTATGTTATTATGGTCTAATATTAGTTTCAAGGTTTGATTTCAAGACTTAATGACCAATACACTAAATGACAACCTACAAGCAAACAACCAGCACTTGAACAATTTAAATCTTTGACACAACATGGAAGACATCTAAATATATACATGTAAATCCTATATAACTTTAATATATATTTAACTAAATCTAAACTTCATAATTATTTCATAAGGCATAAATGAAGTAGTGAAACTAAACATGGCTTGTTATAGGCAAATCATAAGAAAGAATATACATGGCAAAAAGTGGGCTAACATGTTTATAGTTAGGTTTGAATATGAAAATGAGACTTAAAATAGTTTAAAGTGTGTATAAAGTACTAATTCCTAGTTAAAATTTATATATCTCAAAGCTCAATACTCAAAATAATCTCAATAGTAACATACAAACATGAACAAGAGAAATTTGAACGCTGCTGAGCGCGTGCATGGAAATTTTGAATGCTGGGCGCGCAGATGCGCGAGTGCGAACACACTTCCTAGACTAGGTTGCCATTGATCCGGCGGCTGGCGTGGCTGTGAATGGGGATAGGATCCTATTCGCTCACTCTTTGGCAGAAGGGGGTTCTACTCCAGTCATGGATTTAGCAAAAGGTTCCCCTATTTTTGGTTCTGTCCCTGGGTCTAAGGGAAGAACTTATGCGGACGTGGCTGCTTTTGAAGCTAAAATATATGATGCAAAACTTCAAGCTTCTGCTGAGAGATTAAGTGATTCACCTGTAAGTGCCTTAAATCCTATCAGGGTTAATCTAGATCCTGATACTGTTGAAGCAATCTTTGATCAGGCAGAGCACTTTTCAAAGTTTGCAGCTATTTGTAGATTTCATGGCTTCTGGCCATCTCTTGCAGATTTACATCGCTTGATCTCCCAGACTTGGCTGCCACTAATCGATGGAAATGTTGAAATTTATCCTTGTGGTAAAGGTTTTTTTATAGCTTTATTCCACATTTCTGAGGATAGGAAGATTATTCTGTCCAACAGAAATTTTTTTTGGCAAGACCCTCTTTTCACCAAATGGTGGCATATGGATTTCAATCCTGTTACGGAAACCTTCAATAAGATCCCTGTCTGGGTTCAGCTCCCTAATTTACCAATGCATCTATGGCATGAATCAATGTTTAAAACCATCAAAAATGCTATAGGGGAGTTTTTATTCGAGGATGCTGAAACTAAGAGGTATTACCGATCGACCTGTGCTCGCCTTATGGTTGAGGTGGATGTTTTTAAGGGCCTTCTTGAGGCGATTTGTTTGGACTCCCCTAGGGGTTCTTGGATGTAAATGTTAGATTTTGAAGGATTACCTTTTTGATGCAAAAAGTGTCACCTAATGAGGCATGTTTCTGCCCAGTGTACTATAGGGAAATCCAAATTCAGAAGATCACCTTCTTGGTGGTCTAAAGCTGATCATGATCATTATATTGCAAAACAACCTGAGGAAGCTTCGACTGATTCAGAAAATGAGAAAGAAAAGAGTATCCAATCTGTACCGATGGATCAGGAGACTCCACTAGAGACATATCCTATTGAAGGTTTGGTGGAGATTGGATTATGTGATCTCTCTGAACTGATTACTGAGGAGGTGGTGGTTCCTCCACTTGTTTCAAAGGACTCTCCTAGGAGCCAATTGTTGGTTGGTTCTCTTGAGGATTTTGATGAGGCTTCGTCACCCTCTGGAATTCATGGATCTTGGCCTTCTGAGGACTGGGTTGATGAGGTAGCTAAGGTAGAGGATGGTTGGATAGCTGTAAAGAGGAAAAAAGCTAAGCCTCTGGTCCCCCCTCTAGACATGAAACTTCGGTCTTGTAAAAAAGATAAAAAATAGTTACTATTTGTCTAGCACTTGACTATTGTTTTCAAATTCCTGGTTAATCTGGTCTAGCTTTTGCAGGTTCCAGGTTATTTCGTATCCTGGGTGTGCTTAAGGTTTATATCTCGTCTGATGTATAGGGTTTTGGGGCCCCTTCAAAACCTGTTTTTACCTTAATCTAAAACATACAACCATGTTTTAAATGGACATGATATATGACATGTATGTTTGAGAAAGTGTAAAGTGTCCAAAAACTATAGAGAGTTAGGTTTGAATATGAAAAAATATTAATTTAACATAAATTACTATCAGAATATCAATATCTTAGTTGAAAATTCCAAGCTTCAAATCCTACTACTTAAGAGACTCTCAACTCACACTTACATCCATGTCTTAGGCAAGACATGAGAGATAAGGGGTGTGCTTATGAAGATGGGATTCTCAGAGAAGTCTAAAGAGGATATAAGGGAGACACTAAAAATCTCAACCTTGTGGTGATAATAATTAAGATACCCAGTGATTTGTAGATGGAGAAGTAACTTAAACTGTATACTTACAAGCCATGTTTAAAACACCTATAAGCTAATAAGAGAACATATGATTTTTTTGGTCTTTATAAGAATGTGAATGAATGAGTAAAAATGGAAATAAGAGTATGGAGAGACTCTTAATAAATTTAAAAATCATATCAAAGGATAAATATGTTTGAATAAAACCTACAATCACACTTGCAATGTAAATAGTCTAATTCAATCAATAAGCCTATCATGAGAACTTGAAGAATAAGAGAAAATGGATATCGAGAGACAAATATTTAAGGTATAAAAATATCTAGTTAGTATTGAAACTTATTATAATATCATTAAATTTTATTAGAGTGATAAAAATATTATTCAATATCCTAAAATTCAACATGACAACCAAGGAGTCTATAATGTCCCTACATGCCTAGACACTCTCACACGGGCATGTGTGTATAAACTGATGGGAAATTTTGTCCCAAAAAAATATAAGGGTTTTATAATAAATGTGTGGACACTTAAATGGTTTAAATATTATTATAAAATGGTAAGAATTTGAATAATGGTTTCTATTTCAAATTGTAGTCAAGACACCTCGAAGACACTTATAGGCCTATGTGAGGGTATGAGGACTTGAGAGAGAGTTTAATATAATATGCACATTGTGATGAGGCTCAGGTGAATAAATAGATAAATAGAATTAATATAAACAAAAATAGACCTTAAAAATGCCTTGATGATCAAAATGATGCAATTCAACCCATGTAGTCACCTACAACCAAGATACTCTTAGCACACATAGTCATATATGCTTGAGAAAATTGTAATGTTTCACAAGAGAAATAAGGTTGAAATGAATATTAAAATGTTTAAAATCATTAATAATATTACCATGGGTATCTGGAAACATTTTAAGGATGAAAAATTCCTCATTCAAAGCCATTGAAGGATAAGAAGCCATGAAGACACCTACAACTAGTCTTTATACCATGAGGGTTGGTTGAGCATAGTTTTTAAGGGATCAAATGGATTTATTAGGGCCAAATAATATTTTCAAGGGGTTTTAGGGAGTGATATTCATACTCAAAAAAATTTCATAGCTATGAGAAGATCTCAATTAGGGTGAAAAGGACCAAATATAGTACTTAGGGTCAATAGCATGGTTTTGTTCACAAACCCTAAACCTTAGTCAAAGATATTTTAGAGTGTCTTGAGATAAAAAATATGATTAGGATAATTGGAGAAGGTAAATAATCTCCTTTAGGTGTTATAACTCATCATCAAACTCCAAAATTGCACTTTTGGGCTTATATCTCTCTCAACCTCATAGAATGCATAGTCTGCTAATGAAAGGTCATCAAATTATACTCAAATATTCAATGATATTCTACATGGGAGATTATAATAATAGTGGATTTTTTACGGGTATACATACTCCCAATTTATATCATTGGTTCCTAGGTTATCCCTTGTGCTTTATGAACCATCATTAAGATGTTAAGCTCTTACAACCTCTGTTAAACCCTCCCAAAGGACATGATAAGAGAATGGGTAATTATAATGCATTAAAATGGAATTATTCAACCTAAAAATGACCTTGGTGATCTCTATAATTCTCATTAACACATAAACATATCATTTAATGGTACATTTATAGGTACATGTGTATGGAATTGGTTTAAATACCTAGTTGTAGGTGTGTTTATTAGTGTGCAAGGTAAGATTTGGCTATTTAATAAGTTATAAAGGTATATAAAGATTTAAAAAATGTTAAAAAACCTTCTAAACACTTATTTATTCCTCCTAAATATTTATATGATCTTTTCAAGTTAGCAACTTGGTAAGAAAGAGAGGAATACACTATTTTGCGAGCCAAAAGACCTATATGTAGGCCTATAAATTACTTAAAAAGACCTATTTTTAGAATATTGAGTTGTGATAAGGTGTTTTAGACCTCAAAAAACCTATTCCAATCATTATAATCTCCAAATTTATTGAAAAAATAATTCAAATGTCTCTTAAGCTTGCATAAGCTCCTGGACTAGGGTTTTAGCTTTTTCATGGTTCACATATCTCTACAAGGTTCTATACCTTAAAATTTTACATGGAGCATGCTCAGGGAATGGGTAAACTAAATAAAATGTTTTATGTAAGTTTCACATGTGTGGGAGGCCATTTGAGCAAAAACTCAATTTTTGAGGCCTAATTGAGGTCTAATTAAGGAGAAAGAATAGATGAAAAGTGTACTACTTGGTTTCAAGTCTTAAAATTTGGCATGGATCTATAAGGTGATAATAGGTCCTCAAAAATGTATTTATTTTCCTAATATTATTTTTACATTATTATACAAAATGAGTTTTACCTATTTTGAGGGCTACAAGGAATTAGGAGAAATGCAAGCTATAAGTGTAAAATTAGATCTTTTGGAGGGTTTGATGGCTTCAAGTAACTTGTTTTATGTCTTATATGATGTAGAGAGTCCATCCATGGAGATATATTTCTATATGAAAGGAAAAATAAGGTTTTGAATTTCTATGCCATCTTGGATAAGGAGGAGTTCAAGTGATCAAATTACCAAATCAATGTTTAAACACTCTTCAATAATATTTTCAAAGTGATATATATCTCCTACACCACTTGGAGGAAAATAAAAATTCAAGAGTTATTTGAAATAAGTATTCAAATGGATGAAGGAGTCTCCAACAACATTAAGGAGTCCTTTCCTCTCTCCTAAGACAAGTCATGAAGACAAAGTCAAAGAGGCTTCAAGAGCCTTCTAACACTCCTATAAAAGTGGAGAGACATCATAAATTATAGGATTGAAGGAGTAAATTTATGAATCTAATGTGACTTAAAGGCCTATTCTCAAGGAGGTTGACTTCTTCATCAAGGATGACATGCAAGTAAGAATATAGGATATACAATAAAATATATAGGCACTTGTATGGGTCAAACTCTAGGAATCAATGCCCAATACTTCATAAAACATTCAACAAGATTAACATTACCTCTTACAAAATTTTATAATATAATAAAGAGATAATCTATTATGCCCTTTGAAGTATGACCAAGTGGATGACTCATCCCTAGTTTTTGGGCTCTCTCTCTCTCTCTCTCTCTCTCTCTCTCTCTCTCTCTCTCTCTCTCTCTCTCTCTCTCTCTCTCTCTCTCATTTTTTCTTTAAGTATGCTTGGTTTTAACATTTATAAGCATCCTTAACTTGATTTTTGATGAATCTCTACTCATAAAAACACTTGTACTTGGCTCTTTGAATTGAATAATACTAAATTTTAGTCTCCTCAATACTTGTAACTAGTGTATGTTTTATGGTTAGTAGATGAATATTAGTGATAGTGAATGCTTCCTTACATTTCTCCTCTCCTATTTACCTATTTATAGGTGGTTAATCATCCTTGTAGGTTACATGTTTTGATTTAATAGCCTTGTATGTAGGGAAAGTGTAATCCTTCATTAGTGTTCTTAAGAGACCTATTGATCAACTACCTTAGATCATGCATCAAACTAATAGACTCTATGTAAAACATTTATGTTTGGAAATTCTTTATTTGAGTAGTGAAATCAAGTTCATGTCATAATTTATCTTCTTAGTTAATTTTTAGATAGGTGAAAGATATATGTTGGTGTATCACCTCATTAGGTAGATTTTATTTCATGTTATATTCCTCTCTTTTCACTTGAAATCTAGTAGTGTAGTGTAGAGAGTCTAACTGATACATGAAAGGGATATAATTGTATAATATAGAGATTCAATCCACCTATTAGGCCACCCACATCCTAGGATTGTCTCCATAATACTCCAAACTGTGAAGGGTTGAACAACCTTCACAAGGGTGGAATTTTGAGTAGATAATAATAGGCTTGCACAAAATCTTTGAGTTTTATAGTAAATTTTGATTAAAATTATATAATGATTCCATAATAGGGGTTACATAGGGAAAAATCATAAGTGAATAGGAATTTACTAAATCTATTCTTATTGTACATGCCACAATAAAAAAAATTGAAAAATTAAAATCCACACCACATAACTAAAAAGGATGACACCAAATCATATTGGCCTTGTCATTGGTGACTGATTATAGGCTTTAAAAACCTCCTTCCTCTATTTCTTCTTAACTGATTCATATAAAGTTACTTACTCAGTTGATGAATATGTAAAGCTCAGTTATTTCCACATTTTTTGTTTAATGGAGACTATATAGGATAAATTCTAAATATTGTATATTTGCATCATACTATGCATATGGACCTTTTACATAGAATACATATTTGACAACATAATTTTTTACATGTTTCACTCAATGATTTGAAATTGAATGGCTGAGATGTATATTTTGACTTAAATAAAAGAGAATAGCATAGTCATTATAAGATTGCTTCACATAGATTGATATGATATTAACCATGGAGTAATTCATTGTGTAGACATAGTCAACACCATAAATTAGTTTTTATGATCAAAATTATATATAAACATAGTCACAAGTATAAAAATATATAAATGAACTATTGGATCTCATATAATGCATCATATATAATGAAAATATGTTTGGAACTCAACATAATAATGACATTGATAGTTGGACTCTCATCATAAATGCATGGATGCAATCTACTCTAGTACCAATGATATAAAATGGACAAGATTTATTAAAAGAAAGAGTTGAACACTAGAGAGATTTATTTCAAACACACAATATATAACTATATTCTCTATTAAAACATACTTCATGACATATAAATATATAAGGTATGTCTTACCTCAAAATAAGGTGCTCATATCTCCTATAATATCTCAAAAACTAACCTATAAGATATACATGGTATGTTGTTGTTATAATAGTATATATATACTAACAACCAAATAACAATATAACCTACTAACCAATAATAAATTTATTAACCATATGGTAAATAAGAAATAGTAAATAGTAATTTACCTAATGTAACTACAAATTACCAACAAAACCAACATTTGAAATCATTATTGCCTTGTTTATTAGCCAAAATTAATTAAAATAAAAGTTATAATTAGAATTTAGGCTTAGGTATATTTGGTTCTAAAGTCTTTTAATGTCTTATACAAACCAAATATATAATTTTTATAATGAATGGGTCCCGATTTGAATTTTTTGAAAATATGGCATGTTGCTCACAACAAATGGTGACTCAATGGAGAAATAATATTTAGTATTTAAGAACTCATAATTTTTAGTTTAACTATCATAAAGATAATTTGATATTTATAAGAGAGAAAAAAACAAATCAGAGAAATGAAAGTGACTTCAACATAATCATGCAACATACTAACCCTTCTAATATTTTAGATCATGTATGATTATGTGAAGGTTATTTCTTCCATGTTATAAGAGTTTTACCCAAGTTTAGATTAAAAATAATTTCTCATTGATCTTATTTTATCATGATATTTTAAATTTCAAGTAAAAATATATGAGAAGTTTGGCATTTATCTACTTCCATCTAGGCATCCATAGGCCTAATAGAGATACCTCTAATTCTATTCTAAGCATCAATATACTTTTATCCAGATGTCCATATCCCTTATAAAGATTACTTGAACCACCCTCATTCAATTAAATGAAACTTATGTATTTGTATTTGTATTTGTATGTGTATGTGTATACATATATTTATATGTATGTGTGTGTGTGTGTGTGTGTGTGTGTGTGTGTGTGTGTGTGTGTGTGTGTGTGTGTGTGTGGGTGGGTGGCTAGATACATACATACATATGTATTAAGAATATTTCCTAGAAGAAGAGTTTGGAAACACCATTGGCTAGGATATGGGAATGAAATTATTTATCAATCATATTTAACTCATATTATATATTTTTAAATGTTCATCATCTCTCAAACAAGTTTGAAGCATTGAAATGTGCAATTAATCTTTTGAAAAGAGAAGTCTTTTTAAATTTTACATGAAAATATCAAAGCAAATTTTGAGAATCAAGTTTTATTTGGTTTAGATAAAATTATTGATTTCATACATGATACATACATTGATTTTATGATTTAGATACCTTGAGAATAATAAATGAATATCATTAAATGTGATTGGATTCCTTCTAGAATAAATTTTAGAAGATTGTCTGCAAGTGCTCACAACGACCTTATTTGAAACAAACAACTAACTGAAGGTAAATATAATCTATGAAAGCATAAAATCTAGTCTAGGAAATTAAAAAAATGCAATATACTAATACTACTAAATTTTAACTCATAGTTATTCTAAGATGCTCCTAGTTGGAGCATCCATAAAATAATGTTTCAATAAATGCCCATTAATTAGGAAAATTATATCATTATCTTGGATATATTTTAATCTAAAAGCATTATTAACCAGGATTTTATAAATTTGATATGGTTCAATCCATAATGGAGTAAAATTTTCATGTTTCCCTTTCTTCTCATGTGATTTGTCCCATAGAAGTATTAAGTTTGAAATTCTAAAAACTTTGATTTTTGATCTTTTGTCAAACCATCTCTTACCAATGTCTTAATGTTTGATAAATTTTTACAAGGCATTTATTCATGCATCTTTCATTTGGAAAATGTATAACAATAATGAATAATTTATTTCATCATCCTCCATATACTATTGCATGAATTGGTACATTTATAACTTAAGAGTAATGTGGAAAAAGGGTCATTCTCCATATAATGACAAAAAAGGTGGAGTTTTAAGAGTTTGCTTATGTCTAGTTCCATCTACCTACAAATCTCAACAATAGGTGTCATTTTCTTGGTTTGTTATTTATATATTTATTTATGACATCAATTAAATTTTTATTAGTAAATTAAACAACTCCATTACCTTATAGATAGTGATTTTAATAAAATGTGACAATAATTTGATTATTATAGGCCCATTTAGTGAACTCTATAGATTTAAAATTTGGGCCATTATCACAAACTAAAGAAATTAGTTTTCCAAAATAGGTTAGAATATTTTATTCAATAAATATGGTCACATCTTGTGCTCTATAATTATTTATATCAACTATTTTAGTCCATCTAGTGCAATAATCTATTGCTATCAAAACAAAATTGTATCCATTTGATAAATTGGGATTAATGAGCCCTAAAAAATCAAGGATATGTAAAAGGGAATCCTTTAATCAATTTTTTTAAAGGCATGGATTTATTTATTTATCTTTTATAAAATAATTTACATTGGTGAAAATATATAACATGATTATGTGCATCCTTGAAAATAGTAGGCTAGTTATATACCACTCAGGATTTTGTGATTTTAACATTGCTCAAAGGATATCCACTACCCATATTCTAATGAACATTGTCAAGGATATGTGCAACATATTCTCTAGAAACACATTTTAAATAGATAATTTCATAGTTTTTGATACATCACTCCTTTATTTATCATGTAATGTTTTTATTTGAGACTGAGTGCTATTATTTGTTCTCTATTCACTTTAGGAGGATATGTGTCTATTAGCATGTAGTGAATAGGCTAGGTATACCAGTCACCTAAAATATTTAGGATTGATTAACTTTCCTGATGGAGATACATAGATCTATTTATATAATCAATTAAATGATGCCTTATCCTTATATCATTTTAGTAGGTCTAATTTCCAAGTCAAATTATTGTAACTTAGCCATACATTTTCATATTCATTCAATTATATAATTATGTCCATGTGTGATATTGATAGTTAGGTATAACATAAGCATTTTTTTTTTTAGGATATAGTGCCTGGATTTATTCATAACTTTGATCATAGCATAAATATGCTTATTAACCATAGAATAATTTAATTCTACATCCTTCATATTGGTGATCATGAAGGCAATGGGATGTTCAATATATTCAACCTTTTGAGTTATCATTATTGTTATATTATGTTCTAATGCAAATGAATACATGAGTAAATCCATGGTGAAGTCTATGCTAATAAAAACTAGAGATTAGGCAATGGTGCATTTAACATATTGAAATGATTTTATGAGCTTAGAATATGGCTCATTATTGACATGTTATTTCCATCAATTCATCTCTCTAAGGATATTATCTTATGTAAATCATAGATTGTTAGATAGCTATTACATGGAAAGTAGATACTTATCTTGTTTATATTGAACCAAAGACTAAACCTTTACTTTGTCATTAATGTCTAATACATAGCATGTTTTAGTGATTTTTGTTATGAATAATTCTTAGAAGAAGATATAGGTGATGTATAGTGAAAGTTTAATTTTGATCTCCATCCAGCAGAACTACGAACTCATACAGAATGAGTCTAAAGACTCTGTAGGTCTATGTTTTTCATACATTTGAGACACATATGTTCATATGAGTGCATGGGAAGACTAACTTGAAACATTAATAAATCATCATGAATGGCATTAGTTTGAAGGATGGCATATGCTTGTTTTTATAGACTCTGTAGGCTTGTTTCTATGGACTCCGCAAGCTTGTCTCTACAGACTCTGCAGACTTGTTTCTATGGACTCCATAGGCTCATTCCTACCGACTCTGTAAGGTCAATTCTATGGATTCTATAAAGACAAAGATACAAATGGGGAAGCTGGTAGCTAGATAATATGAGAGAGAATCATTCCAACTAGAGTCAAATGAGGAAAATACTTGCTTGTTATTTTGTAGGATTTGCTTTTGATAAAGTTGTATATATTTGGATATTAGGACTATTATAGGATAGTATATCTATTTCATGAAAATAATTAGATCTCTTAGAAATCTAATCTCTTATTTTTAGATGAGTGGATTGACGAAAGAATCATATCTCTTTGCATCCTATTTTGAGTTGATTATATTAGTATAAAATGTAAGACTTTTGTTATTAAAAAGGAGAATAGATGAAAGATACGTACAAGCATATTACAAGTTTTAGAAAAATTGTAATCATTTTAGTTTTATGAATTATCACTTCAATTTCTAGAATTGATTAATCTTTGTTCCTGAGTTTGAGAGGAGCAAGGGCCCACTCTCCTTGGAACCAAGAATTGTGTACGGTACTTATGTTATGTTACATTAACTCTTTGTTATAACTAATCAGAATTTTGTTGATGCTTGTATTCATTCATAAAACATCAAAAAAAATTCACAGTTCAAAAGGAGTTTCATTATTCCAAAGTCATTTCCTTTCTAAGCAAAGTGTGTTTTCTTTTACAGCAAACGTGTGAAGCAAATTTCCTTTTTAAATTAAACATCTCCATTTCCACACAAACATAAATAGGAGTGTGATTTTACTTTCAAGCAAAAGAGTGGATTAATTTGATTAAATAGTTACATATTTTATTTTTTAGCAAAAGAGTGAATCAAGTATTTTAAGACACATTTCTTTCATTATTCAAAGTTAGAATAGGACCATCAAACACCCCCACAAGTAGACTTCTAGATCTACCATCCTACACATTACTACATAGCTTTGGACACCAGCCATGGTTGATAAGACATCAATTGAGCATTGATTAAATAAGGAGTTAAATGACACTCATCATTTTTGGTGCCATTTCTAGGGAATAAGGTGTTATTAAGTTAATAATTATTGGTCTAGAGTGAAAAATAGAAAAATTTGTAAAAACCATAAAATCCAAAAAAAAAATTCAATACATTGATGTACCATTCTAGACACTCTAAAGGATGGTTCACCCCAAAATTCCCACCAAGAACACAAGTTGAAACTCCTTCAACATCTTTGAGTAGTGAAACAAAAATTACGAGTGAAACATATTTGCAAGAATCTTCAAAAACTTGGATAGAAACTAGGCTATTGCCATAAGTGAGCCCCATAGGACAAATTCCTCAAGATCAATCTCTTACAGGAAGACATTATTTAGAAATTGCCAAGGACTTAGAAGAAGCATTTTAAAAATCCATAGCTAAAGAAATATTTGAGAAATTTGAACAACCCATAACTAATATCTTAAATATTTAGTGGGAAGATCATCCCAGCTTTGAAACATCATCAGAAGAAGAAAATATGGATCTCTAAAAAAATCTAAAAAATCAAAAACTTGCACAACCAGGAAGGACTTTTTCCTTTCCTATTGTTGTAGATCCTAATGATCAAACCCCCATGAAAAATATTTCACTAGCTAATCTACCAAATTTCTAGGGAAGATCTACAGAAGATTCTGATCAATTCCTATTTGAGTTTAAGGTGTTATGTCAAACCTATGATTACACAACAGATAGCCAGAAATTAAAAATATTTCCCTCTACACTTAAAGATGTAGCTATGAGATGGTTCATGGGTTTACCTAGTGATTTTATTAGAACATGGAATGACATGGAGATAGAATTCTTATACAAGTATCAAGATTAATGTTGAGTGCAAGAAAGAAAAGAGGATTTATTCAAAATAAAATAGAATGAGGATGAATCTTTAGAGGATTATTTGGATAGATTCATGTTCACTCATAAAATAATTAATTATCCACTCACTAAAGAAGTTTAGAAATTGGTTTTCTTAAAATGGTTGGATGAAGATACTAGAGATGCCTTAAATTTGATGGGAGGTGGAGATATAAATAAGTTTGATTTCAATCAGATTTTTGAGCTTTGTACCAACTACTCTCAAATAAAACCCATAATTAGGAGAGGATGGTTTGGGAAATCTAATGAAGTAGGTAAGCTAATGGAATAATTTGCCAATCTAAAGATGGATATTCTAGTTACACTAAAAAATAATTTGGATGGCCTTCAAGCTAATGCAAATGCAATATAACCATTAGTAATCTACTATCTTAAGTATAGATAGAAAAATGACCTTGGAGACTGCCCCCTAGATAAAACTAATATTTCATCATGTGGGATCTGTGATGTAATAGATCATGATACCAAATATTACACCCTTCTGCCTATTTTAAAAAATCAAATGAAAACATAATTCCAATCCATTGAAAAAGTAAATTATATCCAGAGACAAAACTTTGCCCCACAAGACTAGGCCCAATGATAATTTAATGTAAGAAACCTAGTTAATCCATGGATGGCACCATGGAATGTTTCAGTTCCTTCACCTTTTTGGAATCAACCCCAAATTCCATCAATCCAAATCCATGGGCAGGACAAGATTAGATGCCAACACCCCCATGGATGGTGCCATAGCCACAACAACAATGGGTACCACAACAACAATGGATGCCACAACAATGGAATATATAGTGGAACCCATAGGAACAATTCACCCAACCAAGAAGACCACTTCAACAGTAAACTATAATGCCACCCCTAGTTATTTAGCAACAAGGACAAATCAATCAACCCTCAATTCCTACACAACCAATAACAAATCCAAAAAATAAACAACCAACACCTGTTTATGCTAATGAATGTTGGAGATATTGATTGTTTGGACATACATTTAAGATCATGGAAAACTATACAAAAACCTCCAATTCTCATTTCTGAGATACCTAATGAAAAATTAAAAATAGAATCATCTTAATTAAAAACTAGAGAAGCCAAAATCAAAATGAATTCTGAAGCAAACAAAGAAAACACTACTAGTCCAGTAGTTCCTTTTCCTAAAAGATTAAAAGAAATTGATATTAAACCAAAATCAAACTTTGTCCATGAGTTACAAAAGATCAATATTGAGGTACCCCTACTACAAGCTATTATGGATATACCTAAATTGAACAATATCATCAAAAACTTTTGTATCAAGACACCTGGGAGGATATCAAAATATCTAAGAACCATTCATGTTGATGGAAAAGTTGCTGATTTATTAGTAGAAAAACTATTAGTTCCAAAATATGCAAATCTAGGAAGCCCAGTGATCACAGTCACAATCGGAGGTAAAGAAATTCCTAACATCTTGGTATATTTAGGAGCAATAATTAATGTTATGACAATTGATACTCTCCATAAATTATCTCTTATGAGAATGCAACCCATAACTATCATTCTTCAAATGGTAGACCAATCCGTAACTAAACTAGAAGGGACTATAGAAAATGTTGAAGTAATAATAGAGTCTTGGGAATATCTAATATATTTCATGGTCTTGCATCCTAAAATAAAGAATCTAAGATATCCCATAATATTAGGTAGACCATAGTTGGCTACTGTAGTAGCATTAATTGATTGCAGGTTAGGAGACATGACCATTTCTAATGGGTTAAAATCCAAATGCATCTCTTTATATCCTCTTACAAAACCATCAACAAATCACATACAAGAACTTTGGGTGGATGAATCAGACAACACATCAACCAATATTTCCTCCTTAGCTATGATCAAAATTAAAAAACACTTGGAAGAATTGAATGGAGACATATACCGAGAATCTATAGACTCTGCCAGTCTGAAAGCTATAGACTCTGCCATTCCAAAAGCTATGGACTCTACTAGTTTGAAAGCTATGAACTCTACCAGTCCAAAAAATATAGACTACCTCAGTTAGGTCAGACAAAATATTATGAAACCTGCACTTCTAATTTTTCTATTGTTTCCTCACCATATGATCATGGATTTATTCAAGAAAGTGTGTGTAAATTGGTAGAACAATAGCAAACTTATTTCTTAGATGCATTCCATTGTTCTTTAGCAAGACTGATTCCTCTTAGAGAAGAGTTTGTTGATAATATAACCATGTTTCATAAGCTACTTCCTCATCCATGTCCTCTAAACTCATTGATTAGTGAATTCAAGAAAATAGAATCTAACTACCTAGGCACAAAACCAATCATGGTATTACCTGGAAAGATTTTGAACATTAATAGTTGGTTAATAAATGAAGAGGAAGATCAACTCTTTGAAGTAATAGAAATACATATCAAGGATTTTGGTTAGGATTATACTGACATGAAGGGAATTCACCCCAGCATATGCACTCGTCACATTTACACATAATCTATCAAACTGGTCAGACAACCACAAAGAAGAATAAACCCAACATTAAAGGAGATAGTCAAAATAAGGATACAAAAATTGTTGGAAGTTGGGTTTATTTACCCCATCTTAGATAGCTAGTGGGTTTCACCCCTAGTAATTGTGCCCAAGAAAAATGGAAAATTAAGGGTATGTGTAGATTATAGAGAACTGAACAAAGAAATACTAAGAGATTATTTTCCTCTACCTTTTATTGATCAAGTTCTTGACAACTTGGTAGGAAACAAATATTTTTCTTTTCTAGATGGGTTTAGTGGGTATAACTAGATAACAGTGGTAGCTGAAGATCAATAAAAAACTACATTTACCTACCCTTGGGGAACTTTTGATTACCAAGTACTCCCATTTGGAATCTGTAATGCTCCAGCAACCTTTTAAAGAGTAGTTCTGGCAATATTCTCTGACCTTACAAATGATTGTGTTGAAGTATATATGGATGATTTCACCATTCATGGTGGAACTTATGAAGAGCCTCTTACCAATTTGGAAAGAGTATTGATCAAATGGGAAGAACTTCAATTTTCTTTGAGCTATGAGAAATATTTTTTGATGATGGATGAAGGAATAGTGTTGGGACACCATATTTCTACAAAAGGCATTTAAGTAGATCCAAAGAAGGTTGAAACAATCTCCAACTTACCCATCCCACAAACACAAACTAAAATTAAGAGTTTTTTGAGACATGTTGGTTAATACAGATGCTTCATAGATAATTTTAGCCAAATATCTACCCCTATGTTTGCCTTGCTTACAAAAGACAGTATATTTGAATGGAGTGATAGTTGCCAGTAGGCCTTTGAGACCATCAAAGCTAAACTTGTTATTGCTCTAGTATTGAAAGGACCAGATTAAACTCAGCCATTTCATATATACACAAATACTTCTAATACAATAATATGATTATTCCTTGGATAAAAGGATGAAGAGGATAACATGTATGCTATATATTATATTAGCAAAAACATGACACCTGTTGAAAGAAACTATACCATAACTGAGAGGGAATTCCTAGCTGTAGTCTATGTAATTAATAAATTTTGACACTATATAATAGGCTACAAGGTATTTTTCTATACAAACCATTCATCTATTATATATCTTACCAACAAACCACTTGTGGGAGGTAGGATTATTAAATGGTTGTTACTCTTACAAGAATTTGATGTTACTATTATAGATAAACTAGGGAAGTCTAATGTGGTTGCTGATTTATTGTCAAGAATGAACACTACAGGTGAGGAAGAACCAGTGGAAGATGACTTTCCAAATGAACAACTATTTGCTATTTCATCAAAATCTCCATGGTTTACTAATATAGCTATTTACCTCACCACAAGGAAGTTTCTTCTACAATTTTCACAAAAATAAAATAAATGTTTAATCAAAGAAAGTTATTTTTTTAAATAGATTAATAGAATACTATTCAAACTTGGACATGACCATGCATTTTATAGGTGTGTGAAAAATGTTGAAGCTTATGATATCATCAGAGCTTGTCATGATGAACCAAAAGGAGTTCATTACTTATCTCAAATAACTATACACAAAATCCTAGGAGTAGGATACTATTGGCCTCACCTTCATTAGTAAGTAAAAAGATATGTCAGACACTATGATGCTTGTCAGAAAATTAGATAGCCTAATATTTCAATAGAGATGCCTCTGTACCCTCATCCTTAATTGGTTTTAGAACCATTTGAGAAATGGGGAATTGATTTTATAGGTCCTATGGATCCTCCTTTCAAAGGAAAAGAATATCTCCTAGTATGTATAGACTATGTGACTAAGTAGGCAAAAGTGGAAGTATTAACTCATGCAAGAGAAGAGATGGTAGCTGATTTCTTATATTTCAAAATCATGCAAAGATTTGGTGCTTCAAGGGAGATAGCCTCATATCAAAGACCATAATTTATGTCAAACATGATAAAGCACTTCATGTAAGTATATCAAACTCAACATAGAAAAACATTTCCATACCATCCATAGGCTAATGGACAAGTTGAAGTCACCAATAGAGAATTAGAAACCATTTTAACTAAAGTTATTGACTCTAGTAGAAAAGATTAGGTAGATAAGGTACTAAAAGTTGTTTGGGCCTATAATACTACTTAGAAAATAATAAATAGTTTTTTACCTTATGAATTGGTTTATGGTAAAAAGACCTTAATCTCTATTCAATTTGAATTATAAACTTTGAAAATAGCTGTAGAAGTAGGGATTGAATTAGAATAAATACAAAAAGAAAGACTCTTATAGCGTAATCAACTTGATGAGATGAGGATGGAAGAAATACAAAGAACTGAATTAGTACAAAATTAAAAAAAAATTTAGCATGATTCATAGATAAAGTAATAAAAGTTTTAGAAAGGAGATTGGTCACTATTATTTGATTTCAAATTTCAACAGTTTAAAGGAAAACTACACACGAGGTGGTTGGGACCTTATTAGATTGAGGAGGTCTTTGAAAATAGTTCTATTAAGCTAATACCTATTGATGATAGTAAAAGAGCTATGTTAGTCAATAGACATTGATTAAAGCTTTATCAAAAACCTCTCAATAAAAAAAAATTATTCAAAAGGTAAAAGATCAAGTAGCCTTTCTAGAGGACTCTGCTTCTTCTAGGGAAACTGCTTCAAATCAAGTAGCTATTCTAGAGGACTTTGCTTCTTCCAGAGAACCTAATCCTTGAAAAAATCTTTCATATATAAAAAATAAATTAATTAATTAAAATAAAAACTATCACTAGTGAAAATCTTTCTAGGGACACTATTGACAATGCATGCCCAGAAAACTAGCTTGATGGTTGGATATACATTGCAAAAAGGGCTTTGGCTAGAAAACCAGCAATGGCTAGCCAAAGGGCGAAAATAAAATATATAAGAAAAAAAAGAGGATCTCATCATGTCACTATGATTGGTCTTCTCCATGCAATAATTTTTTTTCTTTCAACATCTATTGACTAATCCATGCAAACTTATTTGTATAGGACAAATGGCGAGTAAAGATTAAATCTAAGATCAAAAGTAAGCGAGACATATATTATATTTATTTATGTTTAGTTAAATAATTATCTTTGATTTAATTAATATTTATTCTATGGAGATGACCTAAACTTGAGCCTTCCAAAATGGAATGACATGACACATACCATAATGGATAAGCATGAAAACAATATGATAAAGGTGTATGTCTACTTCATGATGACCTATGAAACTTTGGTACAATCAATTATGTCATCAATAATTATAATGATGGGACATCATAAATGGGTTATAAAAGAAATGATAAATAGTTATCACCATCAAAGTGCCATGTCATCATTTCATCCAATTTGTAATAATTTGACAAAATGGCTGGCACACTCTGTAGAAATGTGAGGCACTGAACTATATAAAGTAATCATGTCAAACTATAGACTCATAAAATTATGGACTTTCACACAAAACATTTCATTTCTATAGATCCTCAATGATTATTGCCTATAGATTTCAATAGAAGCTGGTCTAAACCCTAATCTAGGTTAAAGAATTAGATTTGTCTATAAATCCAAGTAGAAATGGGATAAAAAATGAGATCAGAGCCAAGGAATGTAGAAAAGATTCACAAAGACAACACTTCTATGGTAGTGTTTAGAGTAAATGGATGGCTACCTTTCATCAAAAAGTTCTAGGGTTTCCATGAAACAATGGTAAGATAATTCATCACTAATCTCACCCCTAAGTTTTTAGTTGTTAAAGGAATTGTTATTCCTATTTCAACTCAAATTATAAGTCAAATCATACAAGTTACAAAAGAAGGAATGTGAGTGACAGGCAAAATTCCATTTAGTGATTTAATTATTCAGTTTAATGGTAATGAGTAGGCTGGGACTTTGTGTCTAATATATTCCAAGAGAAAATAAAAAAAGATTCATATAAATTCACTTCCTGAACCTTAGAAATATGTAGCCCTGTGGGTACTCAAGTATATCATTTGTGAGGGACAAAATAGTCTTTTAGGAGGAGACACCATGAAAATATTAATACACCTTAAGTATGGGAGGCAAAACCCTCATTACAAGATTAACCTCCCTCCCATCCTTCTTATATGGTGCCCTTTAAATTATGATTACAACTCCTAATGTTACTCTTAGACACCATGGACTTATTCACGTAATTATCCAACATCACTTCCTTCAATAAGGACAAGAGGTCTGGAAGGAATTTAATAATAGTGTAACACAACAAAAAACCTCAAATTCACAATAGGAACATTCATCTCAACCTGTTGTATCAGTTGAGGAAATAAATCTAAAGAATAAATCACAAACTGTAGTCTCAAAATAAATCCCTTCTTCTTCTTCTTCAAGAAGAATCACAAGGTCTCAAATCCTTGTAGTTTCAAAGTCCCCAACAGAATCTTAGGAATATGTAGTGAAACTAATTCCCTTGTCAAGAAGAATAAAATTAAAATAAAAGGTTTCTACAGAACTTGAGAAGACCAAGGGTTTGATGGTTGAAAAGGAAAGACAACTGAGTGTAGCTCTAAGAAAGACTAAAATAAGGAGAAGGTTAATTTTGATAGATGAAGATGAACAATAAGCTACAAGCATTCTAGATAGTCTTAAAAAGGTATCTCATTCCCCCATACATCAAAGTATTCCTAAAACTATAGATGTTGAAGAAACTCCTTTCGAAAGGAACTCTCCAATCATAATAGAGGAGCCAATTCTAGGAGAAGAGCCAATCATGGTAGAGGAATCAAGTATGGAAAAACAACCACATATTTAAGTTGAAACTATAATGAATAAAGGAGAGTCATCTAATCTAAATGATTCTATTATGTAGTTAACCTTGAAGCTTTCTAAAGATCAAGCTCTAAAGGAACAACAAACAACTGACATTGTTGACTTGACCAATCAATTACAGAATAAGGATCATCTCAACTCATTATTGGTGCAAAAATTGGACACAACATCTGCCAATCATGCAATAGAAGTTCATAAATTAGAAGAAATGATAGAGAAAAATTAAAGTGAATAAATAGACCTCTGGATATATGTAGAAAATATGAATAAGGAGAATAGGAGATTGTATAGTTTGGTAAACTCTTCCAAAGCACCTTCTAATATTGTACCTTCTCCTCCTAAAGTATTTGTTGACCAAAGTTGTCAAACAATTTGTCTAGGTATTCCTACCTTGAAAATTCTAAATCAAAGTGAAGAAGAATATTCCATACTTAAATATAAAAACAAAGTTGCAACTTCTTCAAACAAAATATTGGAAAATGAAAAGAAAGAATTAGAAGCTAAGGTCTAAGATTTAGAAAAAAATTGCAAGATGCATGCAAATTAGGGGAATCTCTTTTGGCATATATAAATCCTTCTCCTACATATAGTTTGTTTTTATTTGAACAATTTTACAGATGGTAGCTTCTAAGGATCTCTTGTCATCTTCCTTACAATATTTTATAGCCAACAACATTTCTAGAAATTTTCTATAGTGCTGAACCTAATCAATAAGATTTGTTTTGTGAGTTTTATTTGCATGATTTGATCATAGGAGACCATGATCATAATAAATTATTGATAAAACTTCATGTAGGAGAAGTTCAACTAAGGGAATTGCATTATACATTCAAAAATCAACTACCATGGAAAAGCAAATTTGAATAGTATACAAATCATGTTAAGACTACATGATTATGTATCAGACTAGCCTTTCCTATCCCTAGATTGATCAAAAAGAATTTTAACTATGCTTGTTTAAGTGATGAAGTTAAAACTCATTATTTACATGCTTTATATGATTGTGTTGTTTCTTTTGACTTATTTTCAAGACAGAGTTTTGATTCAATAGTGACTTGAAGTGTGAAAAGGTGGGACCAACTTTCAATGCCTCTTAGAAGATGAGAAGTCATGTCTCCAAATAACTTAAGATGGAGTATGAGGAGAGATACCTTAATTTTGGAAATATTAATAGAGGTAATAAACTCTAGGGGAGAAAATAAATGGATTGACATGAGATATAGACCCCCTTTATTGATCATACCTATTCCAAGATGGCAGAATCGGGATTCAAAATCAGAGGAGCAATTAAATATATGGAAACAAATAATTCAATAACATCAAGGATTTACAAGAAATTTAGATAAGCATATAATAGATGAATTTGATGACTATGATTTGAGTTCGAGTTTGAAAATTAGATGCAAGAGCTATGAATGTGAATGAATTTTTGCAATGGGACTTACAAAAGGTAAATCTTGGGGGAGATGATGAGCTCAAAATATGGCTCATTATTGACATGTTATTTCCCTCAATTTATCTCTATAAGGATATTATCTTATACAAATCATAGATTTTTAGATAGTTATTACATGGAAAGTAGATACTTGTCTTGTTTATATGGAACTAAAGACTAAACCTTTACTTTGTCATTAATATCTAATACATAGCATGTTTTAGTGATTTTTATTATGAAGAATTCTTAGGAATAAGACTGTTAGGGTGTGGAGCTAAAAGCTTCAACTATTGCAGACATGAGGAAGGTTGCTGAAGAACCAGAAGCACCAGCGTTGGTAGCATGACCGACGTTGATCAGATGCAGTGTAGAAGGCAACCGGTGATGGTAGCTAGTCAGTTGACGTCGGCAGCACCAGGCAAGTAGGGACCTACGTCGGTCACCTGTGTGTTTTAGAACTGTTGTTGATGAACAGTCAGTTAAGTGAAGTAAGTGTTTGCATGTTAAATGACTAATTATAGTCATGAGCTGTGTGTCTAATTATTGTAGTTAGAGTTCTATTTTTATAACCATGGGATTCTATTTAAAAACCCATGAGGCATGTATTGTAAAATCAAGTAGGCAAGTAAAAGCATTGAAGTAAGCAAGGTCAAGGAGATCTACAGGTGTAAGGTCAAGGAGATCAGCTGAAGCATTCAAGGAGGGATAATAACTCAGGGTATAGAGTTGGTAGTGTTGAGCAAGAGAGAGAGAGAGGGAAGAAGGTCTTGAGGTGTGGCAAGCCTTTGAGGTGGAGGAAGAAGTGGCATCTTCTTTATTGTATTTTCTTCTAGTAATATTTAATACAAGAGTGTGTATTGTCTCTCAAATTCTTTGTTGTCTCAAGTTTCTAGTTACTTAATCATTCTGGTATAATTTTGTGTTTAATTGCTTAAAAGAAAGTAATCAATTGTGCTTCTGTTGGATAAGGGGTTCCTAACAGTGGGTATCAGAGCTACGATTCATAGGGAGCAAGTTATTGTTTTTGATTATAGGTCATTCACAGGTTTTTGATTGAGTGGGAGTTCAACAATGGCAGAAGAAAGTAAGCTATGAATGGAGAAGTTTAACGGCAAGAATTATCAACATTGGAGGATGTAGATAGAGGATTATCTGTATCAGAAGGATTTATACTTATCATTGGGTGGGGTTGCATGCAAGCCCACAGATATGAAGGATGAAGAATGGAGTGTTCTTGATCAGAAGGCTCTCAGTTCCATAAGGTTGAGCCTTGCATCATCTGTGATTTCCAACTTATCACAGTGTAAGACAACGAAAGAGTTGATAAAATCCTTGGAAAATTTATATGAAAAGCCCTCGGCTTCTAATAAGGTATATCTTATGAAGCAGTTATTTACTTTACAAATGTAGGAAGGTGGATCGGTACATACTCATCTCAGTGATTTCCATGGTTTGGTAAACCAGTTAGCTTCAGTCAATATTGTTTTTGATGATGAGGTAAAGGCTCTCTTGATTTTATGTTCTTTGCCTGAAAGTTGGGACAGTTTGGTTATCGCAGTAAGTAATTCTGCATCTGCTTCTAAAATCTTAAAAGTTGATGATGTTGTGAGTGTGATCTTGAACGAAGAAATACGCAGGAGAAGCACAGGTGAATCATCAGGGAATGCTCTAAGTGCAAAAAGTAAGGGAAGGCAAAGGGAGAAGGTTGAGCAAGGGAAATCAAGGTTGAAGGTGGGAGGGAGATCTGAATCCAGAGGTGTTACCTGCTGGTTTTGTGGAAAGAAAGGACACACAAAGAAGGAGTGTTGGTTGAGAGATAAAGAGAATCAACATGTTGGTAATGAAGAAGCAAAGGATGCAAATATTATGGTATAGGATGCTCTCATACTTTCTTTGGATAGTCAGGTAGGATCATGGATTTTAGATTCTGGTTCTTCTTTTCATGCATCCCCAAATAGAGATTTGTTCCATGAGTATGAACAAGGAGACTTTGGAGTGCTTTATTTAGGGGATGGTACGCCTTGTCAAATAGTTGGCAAAGGGAAAGTGCAGCTAAGATTGCAGATGGACAACACATGGGTGTTGAAGGAGGTCATGCATGTCCCAATTCTGAAGTAGAGTTTGGTTTTTGTAGGAAGGTTGGGTGATGAGAGATGCACAATAACCCTCACAATGGATTCTTGGAAGGTTACCAAGGGTGCACTTGTTTTAGCTAGAGGTAAGAAAGTAGGTACTCTTTATCTATCTACTTGTATTACTAATTCTACTTCAGGTTTATCTACTTCAGCTTTAGATTCAAAGATGTGGCTTAATAGGCTTGGTCACATGAATAAGAAGGGAATGGACGTTCTTGATTCAAAAGGTATGTGTTCAGATTCAGCAAGCATAGATAGAGTTCATTGTAGGAAAAGGAAATTTGATGCTTTTGACAGGAACAAAGAAGCCTTGGTGTTTATGGAGGAGATGAGGGATAGAGATCAGTCACAGGGGCTGAATAATTTTGAGCAGGGTAGTATAGACAGAGGTTTGATCCAAGATGAGTTCACGGATAAAGAAATCATCACTTACAAGAAAACACAGGTATCGACGTTGGTGTTCCCATGGCACCGACATCGACCAGACAAGAACCAACATCGGTCATGTGCAGACCAGCAGGGTCGGTAGAGTCGGCAGGAGAAGATCGATGTCGATTGGGCAGGAACCAACGTTGGTAGGGAGGACACCGGCGTCGGCCAAGTAAATGGTGTTGACAGTCAGGGTCAGTGCAAGGAATTGACATCGGTCGGGAGCAGACTGGGAGATGACCAAGATCAGTCACTGGAATGGATGTTGGGTGGATAACAAGCTGTTAAGGAGTCTCAAACACCCATATGGAGGTTAAAAAGGGTAAGTGAACCTCATACTCATTGTTCACCTTATTTATATTGCTTACTAATGGTCTAGAACTAGGAAGATGGAAGAAGCAATGCAGGTAGAATCCAAAAATAGTGGGAGTTTGGCATGGATGAGGAGTGTGAGTCCTTGGAAAAGAACCAAATAGGTATTTGTTGGTAGAGTTGTCAGCTGGAAGAAAGCACTAGATAGAGGGATGGATTCCCATGTTAGAGAAGAGAGTGTGGACACATGAGATAAAAGTCTATGGTATATGGTCTTGATTAGGCTGTAAGACAATGGAGGTTTGACCATTGTATTTTATCTTTACCAGGTTGGATAATATTAGCTACATTATCCTATTACTGTATTGTGTTACTTGTTATAGGGTTTCATATCAGGGAGTTTTTTCTAAGCTAAGGGTAAAGTTGGTTCAGAAGTATGTCATGAAAAATTTGAGAGCAGCAAGATTCTTTTGGCATAAGTGACAGGTATTGCATCACAAGTTCAGTGGTGGTTGGTCTTCAAGAGTGACTTTGAAGAGGGATACAGAGCCAAGGGAACAAAATAGATGGTGTACAGATACAGCTACAGTAGCAGCTGTTTATCTCCAAGTGGGAGATTGTTAGGGTGTGGAGCTAAAAGCTTCAACTGTTGCAGACATGAGGAAGGTTGCTAAAGAACCAGAAGCACCAGTGTCGGCAACATGATCGACGTCGATCAGATGTAGTGCAAAAGGCAACCGGTGATGGTAGCTAGTCAGCTGATGTTGGAGCACCAGGCAAGCAGGGACCGGCATCGGTCGCTTGTACATTCTAAAACTGTTGTTGATGAACAGTCAGTTAAGTGAAGTGAGTGTTTGCATGTTAAATGACTAATTATAGTCACAAGATGCATGTCTAATTATTGTAGTTAGAGTTCTATTTTTGTAACCATGGGATTCTATTTAAAGACCCATGAGGCATGTATTGTAAAATCAAGTAGGCAAGTAAAAGCATTGAAGCAAGCAAGGTCAAGGAGATCTACACGTGTAAGGTCAAGGAGATCAGCTGAAGCATTCAAGGAGGGATAATAACTCAGGGTATAGAGTTGGTAGTGTTGAGCAAGAGAGAGAGAGGGAAGAAGGTCTTGAGGTGTGGCAAGCCTTTGAGGTGGAGGAAGAAGTGGCATCTTCCTTATTGTATTTTCTTCTAGTAATATTTAATACAAGAGTGTGTATTGTCTCTCAAATTCTTTGTTGTCTCAAGTTTCTAGTTACTTAATCATTCTGGTATAATTTCGTGTTTAATTGCTTATAAGAAAGTAATCAATTGTGCTTCTATTGGATAAGGGGTTCCTAACAAAGACATAGGTGATGTATAGTTAAAGTTCAATTTTTATCTCCATCTAGCAGAACTACGAACTCATACAGAATGAATCTATGGACTTTACAGGTCCATTTTTTCATGCTTTTGAGACACCTATGTTCATATGAGTATATGGGAGGACCAAAATGAAATAGTAATAAATCATCATGAATGGAATTAGTTCAAAGGATGGAATAAGCTTGTTTCTATGGACTCCATAAGCTTATTTTTATGGACTCCATAGGCTTGTCTCTACATACTCTATAGACTCCATAGGCTCACTCCTACCGACTCTATAGGGTCAATTCCATGGATTATATAAAGACAAAGCTACAAATGGGGAAGCTGGTGGCCAAATAAGATGAGAGATAATCATTCTATTTGGAGTCAAATAAGGAAAATACTCACCTACTATTTTGTAGGATTTGCTTTTGATAAAGTTGTATATATTTGGATCTTAGGACTATTATAGGATAGTATATCTATTTCATCAGAATAATTGGATCTCTTAGAAATCCAATCTCCTATTTTTGGATGAGTGGATTGACCAAGGAATCTTATCTCTTTGAATCCTATTTTGAGTTGATTATATTAGTATAAAATGTAAGACTTTTTTTATTAAAAAGGAGAATAGATGAAAGATATGTACAAGCATATTATAGGTTTTAGATAGATTGTAATCATTTCAATTTAATGAATTATCACTTCAATTTTTAGCATTGATTAATCTTTGTTCCTAAGTTTGAGAAGAGCAAGGGCCCACTCTCCTTAGAACCAATAATTGTGTACGGTACTTATGTTATGTTATATTAACTCTTTGTTATAACTAATCAGAATCTTAATGTTTGCATTCATTCATAAAACACCAAAACAAATTCATATTTTAAAAAGCATTTCCTTATTCCAAATTCATTTCCTTTCTAAGTGTGTTTTATTTTAAATCAAATGTGTGAATCAAATTTCCTTTTTAAATTAAACATCTCCATTTCCATGCAAGCGTAAAAAGGAGTGTGATTTTACTTTCAATAACAAGAGTGGATTCATTTGATTAAATAGTTACATCTTTTCCTTTTTTTTTTAAAAAGTGAATCAAGTAGTTTAAGACACATTTATTTCATTATTCAAAGTTAGAATAGGACCATCAAACACCCCCACAAGTAGACTTATATATCTACCATCCTACACCTTATTGTAGACAGCTTTGGACACTAGACCTGGTTGATAAGACATCAATTGAACATTGATTAAATGAGGAGTTGAATGACACTCATCGCGATTTATTCACTTTGGTTGTCCATTATACTTTTCATCCTATTTCAACATAACATTCAATTATTTTATAATTTGTGCAAACCCAAAAATGAATTTTCTAACAAAATTTATCTTACCAAATAAATATTTGAGTTCTTTTTTATTGTTAGGTTTTGAAATTTTTAAGATGGCTTGAAATATTTTAGGGTCAATACAAATATTTTCATTGGTGATAATATGACCCAATAAGTTACCTTATGTGACTCTAAAAATACTCTTTTCTTGGATTCAATGAGATTTTATACCTTTTTCATCTATCAAATACTCTTTGAAAGTGGGTAAATGACCTATCTTATCCTTGGAAAAGATAGTCAGGTCATCCATGTAAATAATAATACATTTAATAATAAGCCCTTGAAGTTTAAAACACATGGCATGCTAAAAATTAATACATGCATTAATTAAGCCAAGTCATTCTCTTCTATACAAATGTTCCCCATTTAGTAGTGAAAATAATTTTCATTCAATGATAATTTTATACTAATACATGGTTATAGCCTAAAAATACATCTAGAAAGGACATCATTTTAGACCTACTAAATATCTAAATCACTTCATCCAAGGATGGAGATGGATAATTATATTTATATGAATCCCTATTGAGGTTTCTAAACTCTACTCATAATCTTATTTCACCATTATTATTGTATACATGAACTAGATTTACTACTTGCTAGAGTGTCTGATTGGGAATATGACTTTGGCATCTAATAGTATTTGAAAATCCTTATGAATAAGAGGGTCCATAATAGGATTAAATATATTTTTCATTTTATAAAAGTTTTATGTCCTTATTTTAATGGTATGGTATGTGTTATGACTCTAGGATCAAAAATATTTATATGTTCATAAGACCATGAAATTTACATCCTTATACTCTGCTGACAATTATTTTAGTTTCTATTTTTATTGCTCTAATACTAAACCTAATATTGACATGCTGAGGGTTTTTATTTTTTCTTATTGAAAAGTTTAAATTCATAGGTTAAACTATCACCCTATAATTTAAAACTTGATTTCCATGCTTCTACAACCTAGTTCTTAGCTTTGTCATGCCTTGTATAGTCTTCAAATGGTCTTTATGAGGTCTTGTTAGCATTATTTACGGTAATGTCTTTGTTGATATTTTGAATGCTTTCATAGTTAGTCTAGTGGGTCTTATGGGTATGTCATGGTGTGTCAATATGGTGTATATTCTATAAAGTCAATTATTTTTACTTGGTCACTTGGTTTAAGGCATGCTAATCTTGTTTGATGAAATTAAGGTATTTTAGCAAAGTTTAAGGTTTTTGGAGAAACCTAGGTTTCAATTGTGACCAAAATAAGCCTTCTCAAGGTGATTTTATAAATAAGATGGTAAATAATTAATTTGAATTCATAAATATCTTGGATTGATATATTTTCTCTACATGAGATCATCTAATATATATTCACTTTCTTTGCAATTAGAGATGCTTTTAAGGGATTTATGTGCATTTCCAAGATGGTCAAGATAGAATACACATACCATTGAAATTTTAAAATATTTAAAATGAGTTTTAAAAATAATAATGTCAGGAGGAAGTTATAATAATGGTCTTCATGTTAGAATAATTGAGTTTTTACTCTAAAAAAGGCACTTTTAGAAGTTTATATGGACTTAAGGTATTTAATTATAGGTAAAATACCTTAAGTCATATCTAAGTGTTTTTTTATTTATTTTTGATAGGTCATATCCATTATTTTAAATCTTTCACAATTCATAAAAGTGCAAAAAATGCTTCTAAACCTCCATCTCATCATTAGCAAGCTTGAAAAGTCAATTTCCAATTGCTTAGTATGGACAAAAGAGAGAGAGTTGGGTCCTGATATTTCTACAAAATGAATGTTTCCTATTAATATTAAATTTTTTTGTCATTGGTTGTTAGATTCATCCCCTCTCATTTATGAACAATCATTAAGACTCCATGATACTCTAAAACTGCCTACAAACCCCACAAGCTTATTCTTGTTCTTATAAATGGTAGTTTGAATGCATAAGGGAAATTTAAGTATACGTTTAGGTTATATTAAATCATCTCACATGTTTATCTAATCCCCATTTGGCATAGTTGGGTTCATTTGGAAAAGAAAAATCCATTTCTAAACATTTGTAAGACACCTATCATTATTTCCTGATGTTTCAAGGTTTTTAACAAATTGGAGCATGTTTATAAATATGATATATCATGTTCAAATTATCCATAAATATCTAAAAATACACTAATTTCCTCCATGCTCATTATAATGCAACTTTCTCTAAATAACATATAGTATGCTTAAGCCTTGAAGATTGTGTTTTGAAGCTACTACTAAAGTGGTTGGTAAAGGTATTATATTGCATTATTCAGAGATATATGATGGTATCAACCCCATGAGAGAGGTTAAAAATAAATTTATGAATGTTATCAAAGGCTTAAGGTATCAAGACTTGCATCAACCCAAGGCCTAAAGCATACAATTGCAAACCTGTAGGTTTGCATTTTGTGAGGAATGCCAATGAAATGTGCATTAAATCCTATTTTTGAATATCTAACATTGGTGTTCAGTGTAGTTATTCTATGATTGTATGGTTCTAAATCAAAAGAGGAGAGTGTTTAAATGTCTACTTACATAAAAATGATCAATAAGAGACCTATAGGCTAAAGAGTAAGTGTTGGTGTTTTTGAGACTTTGAATTGGTATGAAAGGTATTTGAGATGTACATGTGAGGTCTGAGACATAATCAAGAGATACATTTATCTAAATCCAACCTATCACAACACTATAATATAAAGACTTATATATTGAGAAAGAAAAGAATACAAATAGACCTACAAGGAGGATAAAGGAAACATACGTGACTATCCAATAGAGGAAAGTCCTAATAGGTATACAAGAACTAAGTTTGAAAGTGAAGAAATTTAAATGGAGTTCAATTTATATTAATATTAATATGATCATATAAATAATGCCAATATTCAAATCCTAATACTTAAGATACTTTCAACTCACACTTACATCCATGTCATAAACAAGACATGAGAGATAAGGGGTATGCTTGTGAAGATGGGTTCTTAGAGAATTATACAGAGAATACAAGGGAGAAATTAAAAATATTAACCTTATGATGTAAATCATTATAATACTTAGTGACTCGTAGATGGAGAAGTAACTTAAATTGTATACTTAAAAACCATGTTCAGACACATATAAGCCATCTTAAGTGTTTTAAGTCACCTTTAAACATGGAGAAGGAGGATGTAATGTTATTTTTAGAAGACTTTTATTATATATGATTGAGTAAGATATATGTAACTCATATAAACTAATAAGTTCTTGAAAAAAGTCTAAAAAGTTAAGGTCTATAAGGAGAAATTAGTCAAATCTTGACAAAACCCAAATCACCACCTATAACTATCTCTTGAATAGTTTGAATCCATGAGTTAGCATAGAAGACATTTGAGATATACATATGATACCTATAAAACAATAAAAACTATTTAACAAGAGGTGTACTCTCATTTTATACTCTTATTGGATAGTCAAATGCATTGAGGAAGGATACTATGTCCATTGGAATAGGTAAATAAATAATTTTAAGGCATATATAAGGTATTAAAACTTAGAAATAAACTTCAAGGTTTCATTTCTAAACTTGTTTGCTTTCTTGACCTCACAAAGGCATAAGCTACCAACCCGAGTTACAGTTTGAGATGCTCATATATTTCATGATAAATTAAATTGTGTCTAGTAATATTATGGGGATATAAGGTTTATATTTAATAAAAAGTCATTTAATTAAGTATTCCATCCATAGCCTTTACTTTATGAATCATTATTAAGATGATAAAACACTCACAAGCTGCCTAGAAGACTAATTTTGACTAGTCAAGAGAGATTAATCTCTAAAGTGAATTAAATGAATTATAATGGCCTTTAAACCACATTAAAATCATGTATCACTATATTTAGGTCCTTAACATGACATTTTATTGTACCTATATTAATATAAATTCAAGAAAAATTATACTTTTGTGATATTTTGAGCCCTAAACAAGCTATAGTGGATCATAGAAAATTGAAAAATACTAGAAATGATTATTTGGGATGAATAATACCTTTTAAATTAAAAAAATACATACAATATACCTTTAAAATACACCTACAAGTCTAGTTTGTTAAGGTAGTTGAAAACGGGCTTGAGAAAGGGCTAGTTTTTTGCCATTTCTTGGTTTGTCTACCTACAAAAGGTTACAAAAGCCAAAAATTGTCATGGAATATAGTTATATAATGGTTAAAATTAATAAAACACTTACTATATATTTCACATGTGTGGGATAAATCTTTATCAAAATATCAGTTTCTAGGCTAGGAGGCCTAATTGAGGCCTAATGAGGAGAGAGAATGGTAAAAAAAGTGTACTTTCACTTAGTTTCAAGTCATAAAACTTGGCATGGATTTGTAAGGGGATATTGGGTAATAAATATATTTATTTATCTAATATAATTCATAATTTATTCAAAACAAGGAGGTTTACCTATTTTGAGGGCTATAATGAACGAGGATAAATGAGACCTTTTGGTGAAAATGGAGTATTGAAGGGATTCTAATGACTCTAAATGAATTGTTTCAATTATAAAATGATGTTAGGACACTATCCATCGAAGGATAATGTTTTATTAAATGTAAAATCAAGTTTTTTATCTTCTATGCCATGTTGGAAAAGGAAGAGTTTAAGGGGTTATCCAACCAAATCAATGCATAAAATTCTTCAACAAGATTTATCAAGTTTTTTCCTTGTCTCCTATTCCAATTAAAGAAATAAAAAGATTAAAGGAGTCTTCAAAATCCTTAATAAGACTTTTCCTCTCTCATATGCCAAGCTTGAATAAAAAGTCAAAAAATATTTAAGGGTCTTCATGAGATGATTGATGGAGTCAATTGAGGACTCTAATGTGACTTAAAGGCCTATTCTTAATGAGATGACTTATTCATCAAGGATATAATTGCATAAAATAAATAATATAGGCAAATGTATGGGTTAAACCCCAATAATTAATGTTAATACTTACTCAAAACTTCCAAATAAACTTACCTATACCTCCTATGCCATTTTCCAATATAAGAAAGAGAGAGTCTAACATATGCTACATAAGAGTTGAAGGAGGACTAGATGTATGAGTCATCCCTAATTTTTAGTCTTTTTCCTCTCTCACTCTCCCTTTCTTAATTTATCTTTAAGTATGCTTATTTTTGGCATTTAGATAGATACTTACCCTAAGTTGTGGTAGAGCATGTTGAGGTCAATATACCCCCATTTTTGAATAATAGGGACCCTTGTTCATACTTTGAACCTTAACACTAAAAGCTTGATATTCTACACAATATTAAGATTTTAATATCACCCACACTTAATAAAATTGGCCCATTTGTTCATGGTTTTACTTTAACCTTGCCTAATGTGGCTAATAGTTGGCCTTCATGTCTTAATTTATAGGTTTCATGGAGCTCTTATGAATGGATCATGTAGGGATTTTCATATTTTTATCCTCATTCAGGATTTTACTACCCTTTGATCCATGAGAACTCATAGTTGGATTCATGTTTTGAGGTCCTCCTTCAAAAAGCCCTAGCTTGGACCCTTGATTTGAATTTAGATTTGGAGGGAGTAAATTTGGTGGGGAAATTTTTAAACTTACTTTAGACTTAAGCCTAAATTTTTATATTAAGGCTTGGCCATGTCTTTTAACACAACCAAGCCTTAGCCTAAAAAAGTATGCTTGGTCACTTTATATTTTCCCCCTTTTTGTCCTCTCTATTTTAACAAGGTCTAATGTTCATGTTTGTAAGGCCTTTTATTTTTTAGCTTGGTCATGTTTTACATCATGAGGTCCTCTTTGTTACATAGTTAGCCTAAAGTATTATTCCTAAGGCCCCACTCATGTTTATTAACATGAATGAGACCTGAGTCTTAAAAATTTAGCCTAAGTTCCTATATCGACTCAATCCCTAACTTAAGCATCTTGCCTTTTTGAAAAATTAATAGCTCTCACTTCATCATAGAGAATGACCAGATGGAGTAAAGGAGACCTGATGAATCCAAAGCCTTGATCTATCATACTAATGGTGTGCATTTACTTGGATAATGATCAAAGATTTGCATTTAAGTAAGACCAAATGATCAAATAGTGCATGATAATCCTAAAGATCAATGGTCCATAGTTACTCACCTAAAAAAGATCTGACAGAGTGAACACAGTGTGAAAATGTCAAAGGCCTAAGAATTCCCTATGAGGATGACAAGTGTCACCATGTCAATAACCTTGATCTCGATCAATGCTCTATGGACCCTTCCCAAGGTCAAATAGTGTCAAAAGCTCTAGATTCCTATGGAGTCACCATATGGCACTCTCATATTCAATATTAGTGTTGAAAGGGCCTCATACATTAAAACTTTGAATTAACCTAAGGTTTTACCCTAAGGATTATTGTATTATTTAAATACAATAAACCTTAGGCTAAAACATTAGGTTATGACTATAATATTTGAAGGGACCCAATTTATTATGATTTGAAGACTTAGGCTTTTACTTAGTATAAATTTCATGCATACCCCTAAGCTAACTTGATCCTCTTCATTATTGCAGGGACCAATGACATACGTATGCTCAGATCTTGATCAATGGTATACACTTAGTCAGGGTCAAATGATTAGATAGAGAATATTAAATCTAGGATATATAGACCTAATAAACTTCATGAACTTAATTTTGACATTCTTGCAAACATCATTCAACATCCACAAGGCCATCATTGACATCTGTGAGGCCATCATTGACATCCATGAGGTTATCAAATTTAAGCTTGTTGATCATCTTGCTTAGACATAAAAATATGCTTCAAAATATTTCTTAGGCTTATTACTTGTGTTGCAATTCAATGGAACCCACCTTTGGGAAATAAAACACTTAGGGTATTTGAACTTTCATGATAAAATAATCTTGTTATATAACATTCACAAACATATACTTAATCTAAGTCTCTATCATAAGGTTCCAATTATATTTATTTCAATACAATAAACCTTAGTCCATAGACTTATATTATGTTTATTCTAACAATAACTCCCTATGCCACAAAACTTAGCTTAAAATATTTTATCCTAAAGTTTATGTTGTGTTTATTAATATGAAATAAACTTTAGTCTAAAGTATTTAGCCTAAGTCCCTATGTCTTGATGATAATTAAATTTTGTGCACTTTGTAGGATCAATGGTTCATGGTTAATTTTAGAAAGCTAATCAAATAGGAAACACAATCAATAGAGACAATTTAACAAGACCCTAAAGGCTCACGGGATTGACACATGGTGAGTACACATTCACTGATGGAGTGTAGAACTTAGAAGGCCTATAAAGGTGTCAAGTGGCACAACCATGGAGCCTACTACAAAGACAACCAATAATGTACAAGCCCTTGGATCATGATCAATGGTCTACATTGATCCATGATCAAATATCTAATGACATGGAGGAAAATAAGGATTTCAAAGAATAATGGGTAGTTCCTTAAAGTATTTATGAAAAATGCCATGAAAGCTACCAAAGGGATGCCACTTATGCACCACACAAGCATATGTTAGAAGTATGGTTTCCATTAATGTCAAAAGGGATAGTATGAGCATGTCATTGATTTCAAAAGGAAGATTACAGATGTCATTGATGCTCAGGGCTGAGTATGGTGATTTGAGGATGTGAGAAAAACCTCTTATAGCAGATTACCTCCTACAACATATTTAATCAAAATATGCAAAAATAAAATAACTCTTATGAATAACAGAAACATAGAAAGCTTATATTGATCATAGGCCACTTCGAGGGGGCAACCTCCTTTAAGCAAGCTCAATACAATAAATTCATGGATGCCTTCATTGGGCCTCAACACTTACTTATATAATAACTCTATTCTAACAACTACTAATTCCCTTATATGTGGGATAATTCAAATATGCGCTAAGGGATGACTTACAAATCATATGCATCCATAGAAATTATTACACTAATACTGCAAAGAGAATTTATCCTTGATAGTGAGGTGGTTAAGGGCTCAAAAGTCAATGCAAAGGTGCCATAACCCATATTTTTTGTGGACAAGAAGCACTAGGGAGGAATATGGGCTGGTGTTGGGGCAAATAACTCTAGACTTGAGGAGTTCCTAGACTAAGTTCTCAATTTTAGTCTTTTACATATGGGGGTAACGATATGGCCAGATGTTGGGTGGGATGCTTCCTAGAAGGAGAGGAATGCAGTGATATTTAGGGCATGAAGGGGGCAAACCTACTAGTTCTAAAAAAATGGTTACATGCTTGTCGAGTATGGCTTGTAAATTTGTAGGGTGCTTAGTAGCAGCGGGGGGCTAGAGTTGAATGGAATGCAGCTGTGTAATGACCCCATGCGAGCCTTTCTTCAAAAAAAATTCCATGCGATGAAAACTAATGATGCTAGTAGATCCTGTTAATAACCCTTTTAAGGTGTGCTTCTAACCATTATCTATGAATTGCATCTAAAGCTAAGAGAAGTCCCATAAAATAGGTCCTAATGTGTGAAGCCACTGTGCCCCTAAAACCACATCACACCCTCCTAAAGGTAGGGAAAACATATTAGAGCAAAAATTATAATCACCCATTGCAATACACACATTTCAAAACTTCCCTTTACATGGAAATGTTCCCCCATTAGAAATCATGACTTTAAAGCTAGAACAAGGGTATACACAGCAGTCTGCCACCTTAGCAATGTGAGGATCGATGAAATTATGAATACTGCCTGAGTCAACAAGGATTGTGAGAGGGATCTTTCTGAATCACCCTTTGACCTTCATGGTTTGGGGAGTGGTGACACCTTCTAGTGCATGCACTGAGATCTCAAGTTGAGTCTCTTAAACTACTAGGTCCTCTTCAGTGTCAGTTTCTTCATGAGCATCTTGAAATTCTAGAATATCAAGATCATTGCCCTGCTTTGGTGGTGACTCCACATCTAGCAAGTAAAGTTTTTATTGGACACACCTGTGACCCTTAACCCATTTGTCATCATAGTTGTAACATAATCCTTTCTCTTTGCAAGCCCACATCTCTACCTCAGTCAAGCACTTGATTGGTGTGGTTATGGTTATCTGTTGATTCACTATGTTCTTTGCTGGTGAAAAGGTGGGAGGTCAACGCTATGTAGAGAGTTTATCTTCTGCTAACTTAGCTAGACCCAAAGCATCCATCATATTTTTAGGTTGAAACATTTTTACCTCTAAGTAGATCGGCTCTCTGAGGCCACTAACAAAGCAGCTTTTGAAGAAGTCATCTGACAACCCTTTAGTGTGATTAGCGAGTTTTTCAAATTCAATCTGATATTCATGAACAATACCTATTTGACAGAGTTTGGTGAGAGTTCCTATGAAATCCTTGAATGCTGAGGGACCAAACCTACCTAGAATTAAGGATGCAAAATTAGACCAATTGGGTTCATCATTTGTCTTGACATACTAGCATTACCACTGAAGTGCTTCTTGTTCTAGATGAAATGAAGCAATTGGGACTTTATTTACAGAATAAGTATTGTGGAGGTTGAAGAATTTTTTAGCTTGATATATCCATCTTGTAGGATCTATACCATTGAACCATGGAAAGTCTAGCTTAGGTCCATGTGAGAAGTTGGAAGCAAAGGAGTGAGGTTCTGAAGAAGACTCCTCCTTCTACACTCTATTAAGCAAGATGATACTCTATTGATTCAAGCCATGCATCATATCGATTAACTCTGTAACTTGAGATTTCAATGTGGTGATTTCTTCCTCCATGATTTTTGTGCCTACATGAGTGGTGACCATAACTAGTTTTTAATAGCCAGGGATCCTTCGTGCCCCAACTTTTTTTTTTGCTTGCTACTTTTTTTTTTAATTTTTTTTACTACTGCTTTAGAAATAGATTATCTACAACTGTGTGGTTGGAATATCCTCAATTATGGATACACTGTTGTTTGGTCTCTGAACCTGATAAGTTGGATATGGACCCCAAGTTTGTTTGGCTACCTAAAGGATTTATTTAAAATTCTCTCTAGCCACCAAAGCTGTCTGATTGAGTACCACTCTCCAAAAAATTTGGCTGTGGGTTTACCCCTTAACGATAGCTTTTGGTTTACCTCATGGGTTGGAACTAGTCAATCAGGATGGGGCCATTGCCCTTTTCACTGGCAGGTCCTCTCAATGGGCCAGCTACTTCAGGGTTCTTATGGTACTCCTCACAATGAGTTTTAGGGCTTATGCCCAAGCACTTCCCACAATTAAGTGGATAGGTATTTACCCAATCCAAAATGATGGAACCTGTAATGAAAAAAAAATCTTGCCAGAAATGGCGTAGCTCCTAGAAAGCCCTGCTTCAAAAAAAATTGCTCCAAATATACCCACAAAGCCAAGAAAGTGCTCTGATACTAGATGAGAAGAACCTCCTACAAAAAATTACCTCCTACAACATATTTAATTGAAATATGTGAAAATAAAATAAGTCTTACGAATAATGGAAACACAGAAAGCTTATATTGATCACAGGCCACTTCGAGGGGGCAACCTCCTTTGAGCAAGCTCAATATAATAAATTCATGGATGCCTTCATTGGGCCTCAACACTTACTTATATACTAACTCTATTCTAACAACTACTACTTCCCTTGTATGTGGGATAATTCAAATATTCTCTAAGGGATGACTTACAAAGCATATGCGTCCATAGCAATTATTACACTAATACTGCAAAGAGAAGGGTAAGGCACGGGTTCCTAATAGGATGTGCAAGGCATCCTATTAGAGGTAAAGGATGATTAGAATGCTTATGTGGATGAATTAAATTCATCAAGTTATTCATATTATTTATCTAGGCA
This sequence comes from Torreya grandis, assembly GCA_037957365.1. Taxonomy (NCBI): domain Eukaryota; kingdom Viridiplantae; phylum Streptophyta; class Pinopsida; order Cupressales; family Taxaceae; genus Torreya; species Torreya grandis. The sequence continues at coordinate 487,286 of JARHVA010008289.1, forward strand.
TTTTGGTTCTTTGATAGAAACGATGAGAAGGCATTTTACTAACATCACCATTTCCACATGTGAGTGAGTATGAGGGAAATCGTTACATGGTTATCATAACATTAGTTCCTAGTTGTTATTTTCCATATTTGAATCCATGAGATGAAGCAAATTTGAGGTTATAGGGATGCAAAGTTGGCTACTAAGACATAATTCACTAATTTTTTATACTTAGCCAAATTTGTTAAAGGGATAAATAGAGCCAAGTAAGCATATTGATAAGGTCACTACTTACACACATAGAAGTGTTAGGATAAAATGATCACATGGATCTATTTATTTTTGTGCCTAGTTTTTATTCAATAAATATTATGTCATGTGATGTAGCATGACAAAAAATATGCTTGAGCAAAGTAAGGCTCCAAGGTATTTTGACAGTGTCGTCCAACATGGTCAAATTTATAAGTTACAAGAAAAAGCTTAGAAGGCATTTTTATGATGTCATATCTTACACGTATGAAAGATTCAAGAGCAACTAGATATATATATATGGAATTACCTATGTAAGAGGATCATATACACTAATATATAGGTCATGTGACTAAGTGTGACAAGAGCTATGCAAGGACAAAGTTGGCCTTCAAGGAAAGTTTGAGGCATAGCTATCTTTGTGGTAGAATAATTTAAGTGAGCAGATTAATTACATTATATATTCCATGCACAAAGGATTAAAGAATAAGTGAGCATATGGGGTTGTTCATTATCATGCCTAGTTTATATGGTGCAAATTTTAGACTATACGATTGAGCAAAACACAAGTTATGAAAGTGAAAAGATAGCCTTTTAGGCATATTGAAATGGTTTCCATTAGTCAAATATGCACAAGGTAAAGTTCAAAATAGTTGGAAGATAAATGGTTCAAACTAAAATGGAAATTGGATATCTAATAAAGCATGGTGAAGTCAAAGTGTCAAAATTCCCTTTGAGTTAATGTGTAAGTGATAAGTGTCACAATCACATAGCCTAGACAGTTAATCTAAGGTGTACGTTAAAGTCAAAAGGTCAACAAGTAATGTAAGGATGCCAAGTGTCTCAATAGTAGGTATTGATAGAAATATATAGAAAGCACATACTTATGCCAAGTATCACATCCTTGAGGGTTATATAAATATAAAGATTGAGCTTGTTAGAAGATATGATAGTGGATGGGTGATTATGCAAAGGAGATCCAATAGAGTGAATGGACTCAAATGCTATAAAGTTCTCAATGTTTATTGACATAATGGTAAGTTAAAGACTAGGTAGGTTTAAGAATATTTATGGAGTGGAAGCAACCCAAAGACATAGGAAGCTATGAGATGAGGTCAAAGTGTCAAAGTTTAACAACCAACTCAAGGTAAATGTCATGTATCTTTAAAGATCAAATAGAGAGTGAGAGCCTATCAAAGAATTATTAAATGGACATGTTTTAAAGTTGTGATATTTGAATAGAGACCATTATATCATGGTTACAAAGGAAATATCAATGATCGACATTTAAATTCATGTCCAGATAAATGGTTAGTTACAAGAACATGTAATAACTTATGTATAATCTAAGAATCTTGACATAAACAATGAGATTGATTAATCTAACCAATAAAATCTTAATTAAAGATATTATACATCAAAAATGGAGTCTAATAGAGTATATAAGTAGTAAAGATACCTAAAAATATGGCATGATGCATGAAATCTATTTTAAGGTGTCATGGTTTAACTGTATCTCATGGATTAGTTAGCTTTGACCATTGTCTAGGGCACTAACAAGTTGATCCTTCAATAAAATGATAAATGGTGGGCTAAGATAATTAAGACATGGGAACTTAAATTTCAAGTCATAATGAACTAAAGTCTAAAATTATCATGATGTGTTATAGTCTGAGTGTGAACATAGAGAGAAGAAGAAAACCCTAGATCATTTGTTTATATATATGATATCTAAGTAAAGAAAATGCTACTAAATAATTACATTTTCTATTGAGACAAATTGAATATAGAACAAAGTGGTTTGTGAAGATAATGAAGTGTGTCACATAAATAAACATATAGACACAAGACCAGAGAGGTATAGAGAGGAGTAGAGATGAATAAAGGCACAAAGAGAATGTATAGAGTATGATCAGTTGCATATTAGACCTGTAACAAAGAATAGAGGTCTATATTCATGTATGAATCTAATTTATAAATTGGATTTGTAGATCCATTAAAATTTTTGATAGGTTGGTGCCATTATATAAGTTGAGTGGGTTTTCAGATTAAGGAGTGGGTACTTTCTTAGATTTGGTACTCTTAAACTAGGAGATAAGTGTCTCCTTATGATTGGTGTCCTTAAATATAACTAGTGAGGTTTGCCAATGAGGCTTTGAATTATGAGGATAGATTACAATATTAGTTTCTATCATCTATTCTCATTATGGTTTTTACCTTTGGGTTTTCCACATATAAATCTTGTGTCATGTGCATTTGTGCTTGTATGTGATATTTGCATTTATCTTTTAATCTACATATGATTTTGAATTTGCTTTAAGAGGATTGAAAGACCAGTTTTAATTGATATACTAATTCACCCCCCCCTCTCTCAGTATCTATTTTCATTCCAATAATTGGTATCAAAGCCTAGGGTTCCTTAAGAGAAGCTTAATCAGCTTAGGTAGATCTTGGAATAGTGAATAGTATGGCTAGTCAAGAAGGATCTTCATCAAACAATGTACCTCTCTTTGATGGATGTAACTATGTATTCTAAAGCATAAGAATGGAAACATATTTATCTTCATTATGTTTTGATGTATGGATGTCTATGGTAAATCAATATACATCCCTTGATATAACTCCTACTGATTAGGATGCCAAGAAGGCATATGAGATAAATGATAAGGCAAAGAATGTTATTATTTGTGGATTGTCACACTTAGAGTTTGTCAAAGTGATGTAGTGTCAAATTTCTCAAGAAAGCTAGAACAAACTAAAGAGCGTCTATGAAGGAGATGACAAGGTAAAGCAGGCCAAGCTAAAAACTTACAAAGGCAAGTTTGAGAGTCTTAAAATGAGTGAATAAGAAAATATTGTATACTACCTCTTTAGGGTGTATGAAATAGTCAATGAAATCAGAGGACTTGGATAAGAAATGAAAGAGTCAATCATTATCAAAATGGTTTAAATATCTTTGCCATTAAGATGCAATTCTAAAATATCTACAATAGAGGAAGCAAGAGATATAAATAAGCTCACTATAGATGAGGTACATGGGACCTTCACAGCCTATGAGATGAGAATGTGAGAGACAAACACCTTTAAGAGAGAATATGCATTCAAAGTAGACAAGCAAGTAAAGAAATAAACATCAACATCTAAATCTGAGGAGATTGATGAAGAAGAAGATAAATTTGTTAGAAGACTAAAGAGAGGATCTAGAAATTATAGAGGTTAGTTACCCTTCAAATGCTTTACCTATGGTAAAGCAGGACATTTTGTTGCTAAATGCCCTCATAATAAAAAGGATAGCTTAGATCAAGTAGAGAGTATAAAAAAGGTAAAACCCTACTATCCCAAGATAAGAACTTCTTCAAGAACAAGAAAGTTATATACATAAAAGAATACAATGGCTCAATAGAAGATAGTGATAGTTCAAATGATGATCATGATGTTTTTTTATGGCTAAGGTAAATGAGTCCTTGTTCATGATAGTAGGATAAAATTTTATAAATTTAGATCAAGATGAAGTTGAAGACTCAAATGAAGAAGAAGAAGTGGATCTAAAATGTGAGCTTGATTTATTATTGAAATTAGATGCTTAATTCTTAAATAATAAATGAGTATGAGATTAATAAATTAGTATATAATATGCAATAATTAAGCCACTGATTTGTATAAACAAATTATATTTTTGCCTTTTCAAAAAATAGTAATAAGTGAGAAAATATGAATTAGCTTATTTTGGGTTGTTACGGCTAAGACAGAGTCTAATAATGGAGGAACAGGACTAGGACGCTATCATAAACTAAGATCTAGACTTTGTTTTATGATTGGATAGGATGGACAAAAATAGGACACCCTACTATCTAGTGTTATAGTCCTAGTTTTTCCAATATTTTCCATATAACTCATAGAGATATGATATTTCTAGGTTTTATTCATAGCATCTGTGTGAGCTTATGTACCAAATTTTAGATCTTCACTATCGATTGAACTCCTTGTAGAGTTGATTCTTCATGTGATTGTATCTTCTATGTAATTAAATATAACTTTAGAAAATAAATAAAATGGGTTAGTGTGTAAAGGATACATTGTATTCACTTCACACCCCATGTGTGGGCACACTACCTACATCTAATACTCTAAGGAGGGATCAAGTTATATGTAGTTCTCCCATTAAAGTGTTTGGTGTAATAGTGTGATGAAAATGCAAGTAAATACAAAACTATTTGTACTTGGAATGACTAAGGATTGGTGTAAATGTTTTAATAAGCTTGAAATACTTTTAGATGGTTGTATGTAGAGAATAGGGAAAAGTGCTTGAGTAGTATTGCTTGTATTCTTTCTTCTCTCTTATAAATGAGTGCCAACCCTTTTAAATGAAATTTGAATGGCCTTTTATAGGATATTTCATGATATTAGGTTAAATTAATTAAAATTAGAATGACATGAATTAGGATAAGGATCCAAGATAAAATGATCATTAGAAGCCAAAATACACTTGGATAATAGTTCTAGATATAGGACACCCTAAGTCTCAGCACTGTAGTCCAAGTTTGGGTGTTGTTGTCTAGGAAGTGAGAGACCTGGGGGGATGGATTTGTCATAGAAAGAGTAGCCTGAGTTAGTAATGGTTTAGTCTCAAATGCTATAGATGATTGGGAAAATATGAAAACATGTCTAAAAGGGTTAAGAGAGAAAGCAAAATGGACCTATAGATTGGGTGTCATTAGCCATACTCAAGTTACCAAATTTTGTATTTTATATGACTAAATTTCCCCTCCCTTTTATATAACTAGAAAACAAATCAAAATAATAGGATAAAGGAAAAATATAAAGCATACCTTAATTTACCTATAAAGGTAAAGCTCATAAAGTTGTGTGATGTTGGATGTGCATAGAGAGAACATGGTGTAAAGTGTGAATCTACAATGAAAAACATAGAGTAGATCAGTCCTTACTAGATATGATATATATAAAATAAGAACATAAAAAATTTGGGAAAGAGATAGAAGGAGAAAGGAATGAATACACCTCACTAGGTACATGAACCAATACAAAACCTATTGTGATGTTGGATTATGCTAGGTGTGTGCTATACTAAAAGTAATATCATGAATGAAGATGAGTGCTCAATTACCTAAAAGTGGATCAAAAATGAAAAGGTAGGACCTTTGACTCCATCATCACTTACTAAGTGAAGCTAAGGAATCATGTGTGTGTAAATTGATGTTTGAACTATGTGTCTAATCCCTCTGAATAAGTGGCTCAAGAGTACAAAGGCTAGCTAGTCCTTTGGCTCTATCATTACCCCATGAAGTGAAGCTATGAAGTAATACTAATATGGAATATATGTCATAAGAGATGGCTCTTGAAGCCCATGAATATACTATGGTCTGACAATGTTGGAGTGGATATATGAATGTATGATAGAAACTAGGCCACTCTTGGCCATTTCAAAATATGGAGATTAGGCTTGTATGAAAGCCACTCTAAAATTAGTGCAATAGGTTTATGTGGAAGACAAATCAAGAAATCAAGTACTCAAGAAGTTAGACTTGTATGAAATCCAAACTTTAAAAAATATTCCAACCACCTGTAGATGGATTAAGGCATGCAACTACTGATAAATGCTTGGAAAATAAACTAAACTCAAAAAAAGGGGAGGATTAATGTGTCATGCACATTGCCCACAATCACTGGTGTCTAGAACATGGATTTTGATCTAAACATTATATCAAATACCTAACATAAAATTTTAAGTGAGATCCATCATGCCACACATGATACTCCCTATATTTGGATTCTCTGAGAAAAAACTATACTAAAACATGTTGAATCTAGACTGTGTTGTACTGACAAACCTATGACTAAACTCACCTTTCTATCTATTTATATAAAAATTGATTTTTTTATATCTAGATAGAAGAATAAAAAATAGGAAACCTTACTATTAGACACTTTTGTCTAAGGCCAAATTTGATGATTGTTCTAGATTCTTTGATGTTTGTTTGGTTTGGTCTCCCCGGTCAGATGTCTAAATTATATTTTGTGTGTTCTAAAAAATTGTTGTTTAGACCATTAAGAGCTCTAATATCTATGAAAAAACCCTTGTTTGTTTCCCCCTCTTCTGAGGGAAGGAATGAAGACCCTATAATGACCACCCTTAGAAGATATAGTGTTGCAAGTGTGTTATGCTACCTAGATATATGATATAGAAATGATATGTTGACAAGATATCTCGAGATATAGTAATATTTATATTAAGAGATTTTTAAATCAATAGGGGTATTCCTAGATAGATATAAAAATGTAAAATCATGTGTAATGTACTGAAGTAGAATTAAAAGTGTTATTTTTTAATTATCAGTTATCAATTATCAAGGAGAGATAGAACATGATGTCCATCATGGCATCCAGAAAAATAAGATAAATGCATGATATGGATCATAGCATTACAAATAAGGATAAATAATCAAATAAGAAGCCTAAAAATTAAGAAGTAAGAAGCATACAAGGGTGGCCAAGGCGCCAAGAAATAAAAGTACATGGGTACATGTCACTCATACTGGAAAGCAAACATACAAGGCATGTTTAAATGCCACAGACACATACCATAGAAATAAGAAATATTGACATGAGGGCCACAGGCACATAGAAGAGTAAAAACAAGGGACATTATCAAATTTCCAAAGGTACACACATGAATAGAAGAGGACATTGAAAATTTTCCTAAGGCATAAACAAGAGACAAGCAAAAACTATAAATGCAATCCAATAAGCTATGCTAAGCAAGAATAGAAAGCATGTAATAATTAGAAAGATATAATCACATCTAACTAATAAAAAAAGAGTGAAAGTATGCAATAAATGTTTAGTACAAGACTAGATATATTCTAAGAGATACATAAGTGTTAGATACTATTAAAATGTCGATATAGTAATCTGTGTAATCTGGTAACTAATGTACATCAGCATGATAACTTGGAGTGTCTAATATAGGAATGACATAACTTGGATGGTTTAGTCATGTATAAGATGCCCCTAGTGGGTATGTATATCAATGTGTGTCTCCAATATAAAAGTAGGATGCCCCCTTAATGGCTAGAGTGAAGTAGTCAAGGATCTAAATGTCATTACACACACTCAAAGAATATCAAGTGAAGCATGGTAATGTAGATAAATCGATAAACAATAGCATGAAATAGAAAATTTAAGTCCTAGCATAATAGTAGCAATGTAAATCATGGATGATGCATACAATCAAAATGTTTTTTGTGTTTTTGGATATATTTGAATGTTTTTGGATTTTGAAATGTTATATTGTTTTTGTATTTTGTAATTTTGTATTATTTTTTTGAATTTTTGAACATTTTTGAACTATGTAAAATAAATCACATGAAGACTATATACAATAAATTATGAGAAACTATGTATAATAAAGAAAAAATAAGATATGTATAAGTAATATTATGAAGAAATGATACTAAGTGATGAGTCTCATGAGAGACTCCCTATCATGGTATTCTATATCAATAAGAAGTATTGCGTATGATCATGAAGCATGATGGAAATGTTGAGACTATGGCTTTGAAATGTATGTATGTTGTAAGTGATCTGAAATGTGTGTAGTGAAAATTGATTGTGGGTTCCCCCTATAACTTTGAAAAGTAGATGAAACTGTGGGGCTCTAAGGGACCCATCTAGTGGTAGGAGAAGCTCTTTGAACATGTGCTCTGTGTGTAGAGGTATGAGACCTCATTGATACTACCCTAGGTATGAACATTGTAGCTAGAAACTATCTAGAGTCTTAAAACTATGGTTTCTCTAAAATAGGCCTTTGTGGAAGTGTATAAATTCTTTGTACAAGTGATTAAGGTCTTGACTATGGTTGAATCTAGACTGGAGGAATAATTATAACAAGTGGAGGAGCTAAAACTATACTAGAAGGGGTGCTAACTTGAGTGATAAGGCTATAACCATGGGTGTAATCAACCTACCTATCTTCATAAACTTGGGTGATAACATGTACCGTATAATCTACTATAGGCATAGATCTAGTAGTAGATGCGGGATAAGAGCTACATGTACCGATTTTGAAGGGAGGAGGGATATATACAACTGCTAGTGTTTACTTATGTCTAGTAGTGATTGGGAGATACTTAAAAGTAGCCAAAGAGTTAGATACATCTAAGTAGAAACCATGTACAAAAATATGATTATAAAGATCATTCCACATGATATATAGAAAATAAGTGAGAGAGAGCACGCATTTATTCATTGATGCATAAAGAACTTTGACACCTATTATGGCATTTATAATGTGTTTAGCATGATAAACTTGAAAAAAATTCCATATGAGAGATAGAAAGCATGAATTTGTGCATGAATGCATATAAATTTTTGACATGAATCATAACATTTCTAACATGTTTAGCATGATAATCTTGAAAAAATTTCCATATGAGAAATAGAAAGTAAAGGGTAGAGATCATGAATTTTTGCATAAAGGCATATAAAATTTTGACATGTAACATAACATTTTGAATGCATTTATAAAAATGGATTTGGTAATTATTTCATATGGGAAAAAGAGAATATGCAAAAAGAATTTTGAAATTTCATGTATTTTTTGCAGTGAATTTTGTAATATCATCCCATATAATGAAACATAAGCATGAAATTGAAAGGATGAAGCTTTGTACTAACATATGATAGACTTATCATTCATGTACATGATAGGGCCCATTATGGTTTCTTTTTTATTTGTAACAAATGTATGAAAAAAATGTACATAAGTAAGAATCATTTTTGCAATTTGATTATGGATGTAAGGTGATACCTCTAGAAGCAAATAGGTGCTAGTATATGCAACTAGGGATTTGATAATAATATATTTTTTAAATACTATGAATTTTTGAAATTGAAATTGAATGTCTAAGTTAAGTATGCAAGTAAAAATTTATAAGTTTATGGTAAAGTGTTTGATTTAATGGGATCTAGTAGATGCAACTAGGGTTTTGAGGATTTTTTTTAAAATTACTATAAATTTTTAAAATTTGAAGTGATTTTTTTTATTTTAATATGCAACTAAAAATTCTAAAAATGATTGGAAAGTTACTAGAAAATTACTGGGAGCTAGTTGATGTAACTAGGGTTTGAAATAAAATTATTTTAAAATTTACTACAAAATTTTAAAATTTGAGATAATTTTTTTATTTATATGTGCAAGCAAAAAATCAAAAAATTATTGGATTAATGCTATAAAATTACCTGGACCTAGTATATGCAACTAGAGTTTGAAATAAAATATATTTTAAAATTTACTACAAAATTTTAAAACTTGAGAGGAATTTCATATTTTAATAGTCAATAAAAAACTCAAAAATTAATGGGAAAAATTAGCTAACAATTTACCCTAGGTTTTCTAAAGTTTTTATGCAAAATTCAAAGTAAGTCAGGTTCACCAAATGATTTATTAATTTTTTGGAAATGATATGTTTAATTCTTAAATAATAAATGGATCTAAGATTAATAAATTGGTAAATAATAAGCAATAATTAAGCCAATGATCCGAACCAGGATGCTGTTGATCTGACGGATGGTGTGGCAGTGGATCATGCATCGAAAGGGACTCCACCTGGGAATGGGCTAAGCATCTTGAGCGCCCACTCTTCTGCGGGAAAAGGTTTATCTCCAGAAACGAAAATAGCAAAAGCCCCTATTTTTGGTTTTGTCTTGGGATCAAAGGAAAGGACTTATGCGGATGTGGCTACTTATGAAGCCAAAATACATGATGTGAAAGATCAAGCTTCTACTGGGAGATTGTGCATTTCTCCTGTAAGTGTTTTAAATCCTGTTAGGGTCAATTTGGATCCTGATACTATTGAAGCAATTTCTGAACGGGTAGATCATTTTTCAAAGTTTGGGGCTATTTGTAGATTTCATGGCTGTTGGCCTTCCCTTGTAGATCTACACGGCTGGATATCCAATACCTGGCTGCCACTGATTGATGGAAATGTTGAAATATTCCCTTGTGTTAAAGGTTTTTTCATTGCATTATTCCAATTCTCTAATGACCGGCAGACTATTCTGTCCAATAGCAACCTCTTATTGCAGGGTAAATTCCCTCTTATGGCCAAATGGTGGCATAAGGACTTCAATCCTCTCATGGAAACCTTCAATAAGATCCCGGTCTGGGTTCGGCTCCCAAATTTACCAATACATTTATGGCAAGAAGCGGTGTTTAAAACCATTGGAAATGCTATAGGGGAGTTTTTATTTGAGGATGATGAAACTCAGAGGATGTACCGCTTGACCTGTGCTCGCCTCATGGTTGAGGTGGATGTTTCAAAGGGCCTTCCTGAGGTGATTTGTCTGGACTCCCCTAGGGGTTCTTGGATGCAAAGGTTAGATTTTGAAGGTTTACCCTTTCGATGTAGAAAGTGTCACTAGACGGGGCACGTTGCAGCACGGTGTACTGCAGGGAAATCCATACCCAGAAGTTCAACTTCTTGGTGGTCTAAATCAGGACATGAACACTATTTTGCTAAACAACCTGATGAAGAATTGACTGATTCAGAGCATGAGAGTAGCCATTATGAATCGACGGATAAGGAGACTCCGCTAGAGACAGATCCTGTTGTAGGTACTGTGGAGATAGGATTTTGTGATCTCCCTGAACCAATTTCAGAGGAGGTGGAGGTTCCTCCACCTATTTTGAAGGTTTCTCCTAGGATCCAAAAGCTGGCTTGTTCTCATAAGGTTTCTGTTGAGGCTTTGACACCCCCTGGGCTTCATGGTTCTAGGCCTTCTGAGGATTGGGTTGCTGAGGTAGCTAAGGTAGAGGATGGTTGGATCACAGTTAAGAGGAAGAAGTCTAAGCCCTTGGTCCCCCCTCTAGATATAAAGCTTCGGTCTTGTAATAAATAATTTTTATTGTTTGTTCAACACTTTGTTTGTTGTTTTCAGTTTCCTGGTTAAACTGGTTTTGCTTAAGTGGTTTCCTAGCTTTTGTGTATTCTGGAATGGTTAAGGTTTTATCTTTCTTTTGATGTATAGGGTTTCGGGGCCCCTTCAAAACCTGTTTTTACCTTAATCTAAAACAAATTATATTTGTATCTTTTCTAAAAATAGTAATAAGTGAGAGAAAATATGACTTAGCTTATTCTAGGTTGTTATGGCTGAGATAGAGTATGATGCTAGAGGAATAGGATTGGGACACTATCATAAACTAAGATCTAGACTTCATTTTTTTATTAGACAAGACTACTAAAAATAGGACACCTTGATGTTTGGTGCTATAGTCTTGGTCTTGTCACTATTGTCCAAACTACTCATAGAGATATAATTTTTTGGGGTTTTATTCATAGTGTCTATGTGAGCTTGTGTACCAAAGTTTAGATCCTTTCTATCAAAAAAATTACTTATAAATATAATTCTTCATGTGCTTGTATATTTTATGTAATTAAATGAAACTTTGGTAAATAAGAAAATGGGTTAATGTGTAAAGGATACACTGGATGCACTTCACACACTGTGTGTGGGCATGATGCCTATATACCAATACTCTAAGGAGGGATCAAGATATATGTAGTTCTCCCATTGAAGTGCTTGGTGTAATAGTGTGATGAAAACACAAGTAAATGCAAAATTGAGTTTACTTATAATGACTAAATACTAGAGTAAAGGTTTGAATAAGCTTTGAATATTATTGGATGGCTATATGTAGAGAATAGGGAAAAGTGCTTGAGTAGTCTTGCTTGTATTCTTGCTTTTCTCTTGTAAATAAGTGAGAACCCTTCTAAATGGAATTTAAATGGAATTTTATAGGATATTTAATGATCATGGGTTAAATGAATTTACATTAGGCCAACATGAATTAGGATAAGGATTTGGGAGAAAATGATCTTTAGAAGCCAAAATACACTTGGACAATAGCACCAAAAATAAGACACCCTGAGTCTCAACATTGTAGTCCAAGTTTGGTTACTATTATCCAGGGAAAAAGAGACCTAGGGGGGTAGATTTACCATGGAAAGAGTATCCTAGGTTAGCAATGGTTTAGTTTGGAAGGCTATAGATGACTAAGAAACTATGGAAACATGCCTAAGGGGGTCAAGAGAGCAAGCAAAATAGACCTATTGATTGGGTGTCATTATCCATACTCAAGTTATCAAATTTTGTAATTTATATGACTATAGAGGTCATATGTGCTCTAGATGAGATTGAAAATCTAAGAAAAGAGAACTCAAAACAAAAAAAACTTGAATAAAATAAAATTAAGAAAATGTCTAAAAGTATTAATAAATCTGATCAGATAGTAATTAGCCTAAAGACACAAGTTGAAGAGGCTAAAATAATAGAATATGTATTCAAAATCGAACTACAATCCAAATCTAATGAATGTGTGAATCTTGAGATAGAAATAGTGGCTTTGTGTAAAAAACTTGAAAAATCCAAAGGTCAACTAAATAAATGTCTAAAGTTGATAGGAGGATCAAACATTTTGAAATAATTTATCAACTCTCAAATTCCCTCAAAAGAGAGACCAAGTCTTGGTTATGATAAGGGAAAAATTTCCTCAACTAGTACATCTGCTAACCTATATGAAAACTTCAAAGAAGAAGAAGGATTAGGAGCAAATAAAGAGAAAGATTTTAAGGATATAAAGACAAACACAAAAAATGTTGATGTGAAGAAAGTTAAAACTAAAAATAAGTTTGAAGAGAAAAAGAAGACAAAGGTAGCTGATGTTAATGGATACATTAGGGTGAGAAACTTGAAGAATCTAAAGCTTAGAAGAATTCCTCATGCTACACCAAGAAATGTTAAGAGAAGGTATTCCTCATATTTTTATGGTTATTATTATATTTGTAATAATTTTGGTCATAAGGCTAATAATTTTAGAGTTGTACCTATAAGGAAAATCAATTTTGTAAGAAAAATTCATTTGCATCCATGGTAGATACAAAAGTAATGTGTTATAATTGCAATAACTTTGGTCACATAGCTAAACATTGTAGAACTAGCTTTGTAAGATCAAAAGTACATAATGTAAATAAAGACATGCCTCTCAGTGTGAAAAAAGGTTCACAAGTTTTTGAAAATAATCTAAATAAGAAACCTAAGGATGTGTGGAGACTGAAAATTCAATCCATGATTACTTAGACTGCACTCCATGCTAAGGAGCATAGTTTGTGGGTGATAGATAGTGGATGCTCAAAGCATATGACTAGTGGCAAGATCAAGTTCACCAAATTGAGCAATTTTAAGGAAGGATCTATTAGCCTAGGAGATGACACAATAATAAAAATCAAAGGTAAATGAACCTTAAACATAGATGGTAAACTGCCTACACATGATGTCCTTTATGTTTAATGATTGAAGCATAATCTGCTAAGTATCAGCCAAATATGTGACAATGGATATAAGGTCACATTTGATGCATAAGGCTACAAGCTAAAGAGATCTAGAAAAATAATTATAGAAGGGAAAAGGACTGAGAGCAATATCTATAATCTTGTTGAAGTGAATGGTAATAGTTGCTTTATGGGAAAGATTGATGAGAGTTGGTTGTGGCATATGAGAATGGGTCATGTCAAATTTGATAATCTAGTCAAAGTGAGTTCAAATAAGTGTGTAAGACACATGCCCAAGATAACCAAACTTACATATACTACTTTCAAGGAATGTCAACTAGGCAAACAAACAAGGGTCAGATTTCAAACAAAGGAGTATGCAACTACAAAGCCTCTACAATTAGCTCATACTAATCTTTGTGGTCCTATCAAGATATAATGATCTAAAGGAGAGAAATAATTCATGTTATTTGTAGATGAATACTCAATAATGACATAGGTAACTTTTTTAAAGGATAAATCTCATTCTTTTAAAAGATTTAAGGTCTTTAGAGCCATGATTGAAAATGAAATTAAAAGAAAAATCAAATGCTTAAGATTTAATAAATGTGAGAATTCACCTCAAATGAATTTAAAAAGTACTATTAGAAGCATGGGATCAAAAGGCACTACTTTACAACAAGGACTTCATAGCAAAATGGAGTTGTTGAGAGAAATAATAGAACAATCAAAGAAATAGCCAAAACGATGTTAAAAGAGGACAAGTTAAGTAATGGATATTAGAGAGAAGCAATCCAAATAGAAATATACATCTTGGATAGAGTTTAATTCAGGGTAATTAGTGACAAAACTCCCTATGACCTATGGTATGGAAATCCTTCCTCTATTAATTACTTTAAAGTGTTTGAAATTAAATGTTACATCAAAAGAAAGGAGGACAAACTAGGAAGCTTTGAATCAAGATGTGATGAAGGAATATTTCTTGGTTATTATACTCATAGAAAATCCTATGTGTGTTACAATAAGAGGCTACACAAGATGGTGGATAGCATAAATGTCAAGGTTGAATAAGGCATAAAACATGTTGAGCCTAAAAAGGAAACTGGTAATGAAGAAGTAGATCTTGAAGAAGAAATATATAGTGAAGATACTAAGGAAAAGATTGAAAAAGCACCTCTAAGATTTATTTAAAAATATCATCCTAAAGAGAAGATAATTGATAATAATAATGGAGTTCAGATAAGGAGAAGAGCTGTAATGAACAAGGAGCAAGTAAGTTTTTCTCTAATGTTTGAAATTGAGCCTAAGAGCTATGTTGAAGCCAACAAGGATGAGAATTGGCTAAAATCCATGGAAAAAGAACTAAGCCAAATAGAAAAGAACAAAACTTGGAAATTAGTTCCAAGACCCTCAAACATGAATGTGATAAGAACAAAATGGGTTTATAGAAACAAGATCAATGAGGATGGATTTATTATAATAAATAAATCAAAAATAGTGTGCAATGGATATGCACAAGTAGAAGGCAAAGACTTTGAGGAAACATTTGCTCTAGTTTCTAGATTGGAATCTCTAAGAATGTCTCTAGCATTCTCTATTTATAAAAAGTTTAAAGTCTATCAAATGGATGTGAAGTCTACTTTCTTGAATGGTAACCTAGAAGATGAAGTCTATATTGAACAACTAGAATGTTTTTAATTATATGATGATTAAGATTATGTGTATAGACTGAAGAAAGCACTATATGGTCTAAAATAGGCACCTAGAGCATGGTATTCAAGATTGGACCAATGCTTGCAATGACAAGATTTCAATAGAATATGTGTAGACAATAATCTATATTTTAAATAAGAAGATGAGCATATGTTGATTATGGTTATTTATGTGGATGACATCATCTTTGGTGGTAGTAATAACAAAATGTGCAAAGAATTTTATACACAAATGCAAAGTGATTTGAGATGTTTATGCTAGGAAAACTTTCATTCTTCCTTGGTCTATAAATAACACAAAATTATGAAGGGATATTCATATCCCAAACTAAGTATGCAAAGGAGATGCTCAAGAAAATTGGAATTAAAGATAACAAACTAGTTAGTACTCCCATGATAACTAGATGCAAGTTGAGAAAAGAGGATGAGTCACTTGATGCAAATCAAACTATGTATAGATCAAATATAGGTATTTTGTTATACCTAACTACATCAAGACCAAATATCATGCAAGTAGTGTGCATGGTTGGTATATTTTAGGCTGATCCTAAAGAGTCACATGTTAATGTAGTGAAAAGAATCTTTAGATACATCAAGATCACAATTTATTATGGCCTATGGTACCCTAAAAGTGAATATTTCACTTTGATATCATATACAAATGTTTATTGGGTAAGAAGTGTGGATGATAAAAGAAGCACTAGTAGTGGTGAATTTTTTCTTGGAAACATATTTGTTTCATGGCTAAGCAAAAATCAAGAGTTAGTTAATATTTTTATAGTAGAAACAAAGTATGTAGAAGTAATGTCATATTGCACTCAAGTCATATGGATGAAGCAAACATTTAAGGACATCAAGGTTGAGTACAAGTCACCTATTTATTCTTTGTGATAATTCAAGTGCAATAAATATATCAAATAATCTAGTGATGCATTCAAGAACTAAGCATATATCAATCAAGTATCACTTCTTAAGAGAGAAGGTTGTAGATCAAGTGATCATAATGGAATATATGCCAATTAAGGCCCAAATTATAAATATATTCACCAAACCTCTTCCCAAGGAACAATTTAAATATCTGAGATAGAATTTGGGAGTAGTGGCTCCTACACCACATCACTAAATCATTAGTGATAGGGCATGAGTCTAGGGGGAATATCATGGAAGATTTATTAATCCTTAGAAGAATAGAGAAAATTCAATGAAGTATGTATACTTCTAAAAATTACTAATGAGTTAAAATTTGTATGTTTCTAGAAAAACTCCTATATCTAATAAAGGAGAAGAAATAATTGGATAGACAGTCAACTAGAGTCCCTTTTCTATTAATGTTAAAGGGGGAGAAAAAGGTACAAATGCTCTTTGTAGGAGAAAGAAAAAAATCTCTACAAAAGTGCAAATGTCAAAGAAGAAGAGCAAGTATCCAAGTTGAGTATTAGTCAAATGTGTCATTGCCTAAGGGTGAGAAAGTTTGGTATGAACAACTTGAGTTCATACTTATTAGAAGCCAATGTAAGTAATGCCAAAGAAGGAGCTGAATATTAAAATATCGGAGCATTTAGTTTACCATCAATGACAAAGGGGGAGATTATTGGAAGTATGATTGTCATTGATGTTAAGAGGGACAGTATGAACATGTCATTGATAACAAAATGGAGATTATATATGTCATTGATGCCTAGGACTGAGTATGGTGATTTAAAAATTAGTAAGGCATCCTATCAAAAGTCAAGGATGATTGGAATGCTTGTGTGCATGAATGGAATTCATCTAGTTCATCATATTGTTTATCTAGACATTTTAGGTCTTTGATAGAAATGATGAGAAGGCATTTTTTGACATCACCATTGCCACGTTTAAATGTGTATGGGGGAGCTGCCCATGAGATGAAGCGTAATTGAATTTATGGAGATGCAAAGTTGGATACTAAGACAAAATTCACTAATTTTTTATACTTATCCAAATTAGCAAAAGGGATAAATAGATCCATGTAAGCATATTGATAAGGTTAGCACTTGCACACATGGAAGTGCTAGGACAAAATAATCACATGGATTTGTTCATTTTTGTGCCTAGTTTATATACACTGAATCTAAAGTCAAGCTATGTAGCACGATAAAAGATATGCTTGAGGAAATTAGGGATCCAAGGCATTTTGATAGTGTCTTTCAACACTTAGTCAAATTTAGTCAAATTTGCAAGTTATAAGAAGAATTTTAGAAGGCATTTTTGTGATGTTGTATATTGAACATATGAAGTATTAAAGACAACTTGGATATATGGATGGAATCCCCTATGTAAGAGGATTATATGCACTAATTTTTAGGTTATGTGACTAAGTGAGATAAGAGTTATGCAAAGATAAATTTGGCCTTCAAGGCAAGTTTGAGGGATAGATAGCTCTATGGTAGAATAATCTAAGTGAGTAGATTAATGTATTTATATCTCACATGCACCAAGGATTTAGGAATAAATGAGCATATGGGTTTTTTCATTATCATGCCTAGTTTATATGGTCAAAATTTTAGACTAGGTAGGTGAGAAAAGCAAAAGTTATGCAGGTGCAAAGATAGCCTTCCAACCATATTGAAATGGTGTCTATACTTAGTCAAGTCTACATAAGGTAAATTTTGAGATATTTGGAAGATCAATAATTCATGCTTAATCATACATTAGAGTTCCAATGAAGCATGGTAAAGTCAAAGTGTTAAAGTCCATCTAAGTTAATGCACAAGTGAAAAGTGTCACAATCATGGAGCGTGGATAGTTAATCTATGGTGCAAGTTAAAGTCAAAATGTTAACAAGCAATATGATGATGCCAAGTATCTAAATAGTAGGAACTTATATAAATGTATAGAATACATGTGATTATTCCAAGTGTCACATCCTTGAGGGTTGGATAGATATAAAGATTGAGCTAGTTAGAAGATTTGATGGTGCACAGGTGATCATGTAAAGGAGATCCAACATAGCAAATGGTCTCAAATGATATAAAGTGCTCAATATTTATCAACATAATAATAAGTTAAATACTAAGTAGGTTCAAGAAGATTGATGAAGTGAAATCAATATAAAGATATAAGAAGCTACAAGATGAGGTTTAAAGTGTCAAAGTTTAATGACCAAGTCAAGGTAAAGGTCGTGCATCTTTAAAGATCGAACGAAGAGCATGATCTTATTAGAGAATGATCAAATAGATGCATTTTGAATTTGAGCTATTTGAATAAAGACCATTAGATCATGGCACCAAAGTTAAGATTAATTATTGACATTTAAACTCATATCTAGATAAATAGTTAGTTATAAGAACTTGCGTATAAGCCATGAATCTTGACATAAACAATGAAATTAATTTATCTAACTGATCAAATCTTCATTAAAGATCCTATACATCAAAACTTGAGTATAACAGATGATATAGGTAATAAAGAGATTTGCAATTATGATGTGATGCATGGAATCTATTACAAGGTGTCATGGTTTAACTACCTGTCATGGATTAATTAACTCTAGCCATTGTATAGGGCACTAACAAGACATTCCTTTGATAAAATCACAACTAGTGGGCCAATAGAATTGAGATGTGGGAACTTATAGTTCAATTCATAATGGACTAAAGTCCAAAATTTGTATGATATATTATAGTCTGAGTGTGAACACAAATAGAAGATTCAAACCCTAGATCATTTGTATATATATGATATCTAAGATAAAGACAATGATACTAAATAATTGAATTTGCTATTGATCCAAATTAAATATAGAGCAGAGTGGTTAGTGAAGGCAATGAAGGTAATGAGGTGTGTCAAATAAACAAATATCTAGACACAAGACTAGATAGGTATAGAGAGGAGTAGAGAGGAAGAAAGGCACAAAAGAGAATGTGTAGAGTATGCTCAATTACATATTAGACTTGTAACAAAGAAAAGCGATCTAGATTCATGTATGAATCTAATTTATAAATTGGATTTATAGCTCCATATAAAATTTTGATAGGTTGGTTCCATCATATAAGATAATTGGGTACTCATATTTGGGAGTGGGTGCTTCCTTAGAGTTGGTGCTCTTAAACTAAGGAATAGATGTCTCCTTAGGATTGGTGTTCATAAATGTAACTAGTGAGATTTGCCAGTGAGACTTTAAACTCTGAGGCTAGATTAGAATAGTAAATTATAATAGCTATTCTCATAGTGTTTTTTCCCTTTGGGTTTTCCATGTATAAATCTTGTGTCATGTGTATTTATGCTTGTATGTGATACCTATATTTATATTTTAATCTATATATGCTTTTGGATTTTCTTTAAAAGGATTGAAAGACCAGTTTTAACTAGTACACTAATTCACCCCCTCTCAATATCTAGTTGTGTTCAAATAGCACAAAATGAAAAAATCAAAGATTTGGTGGGCACAAAAAATCAAAGGTTAAAATTTATGGGTCTAAATAAAATCTAATGCAAAAATTTTCCTAAGTCTAAGTTACCATCACCATTAAAGTTGGAAAAATATCCCTAACCTTCACAAGAATCCTTAATTTGAACTCTAATCAATCATAATCAATCTCGAAAGACTCCAATTGTTATCTGAGTGAGAACAAACTAACCCAGAGGCTACTTGAAGACCACTAGTGAGCAATTTTAAAGTTTCATAGTCATGAAAACTTGAAGGTAGCAATAAAGGATGACACAAAATTATACCTAACTTTAGAGAATGAGGGAAGAGTCTTTAAGGATACTGAGTTTGATGTTATGGCATTAAACACAAGAAATAGAAATTAGTCTAAGATTTTTTGGACTATTAAAGAGATGTAAGCCATCACAAGAAAAAATAAGAAGAATTCCATAATCCTCCATAGGTATAATGACATAGTTTCCATCTAGATGACCAGTCTCCACTATGTTGTTGTAAAACCTAAGGTATTGCACTTTATTGATGTTATTGCCCCCATTTGTATAGATTATAAGATTGATAAAGATTGTATAGTTCATGAATGTAGTTTTAAAAAGGTAGCATATATTTTCCCCCTTGTATTTGAAATATAAAACAAGCTATGTAAGCCTCAGGTAGACTTGCCTATAATTAGGACATGGACTAGTAAAAATGACTTGAATGTCATCCTTATCCCATGGCTACTTGTCACAACCCATGTGATCCAAGACCCCATCAAAAATATCCCAATTATTTAATTTATTAAAGGAATTAGAGTAATCATGAACTTACTGAATAGATTATCTAGGATCCCTTCCACCACACATGTTAATAAAATCTAGGTGCCGTATGTATACTTCATGGTAGAAAAAGGACTTACTCCCCCAATATTTGAGATGATTAACATTTTTTTGAAACAAAAATTTTCAACCATAAAGAAGAAAACCAACAACCAATTCTTCATGATGTCTTACCTTCTATATTCCCTCTTAGCCACCACCAAAATCCATGACATAAAGAATTGGTCACTTGAAGGGAGACACACTATTTCCCATCACTATTCCAAATTTCACATATTCAAATATAGACACAATGTATAATTCATTTATGATTGTGTATATCCAGCTTTAGTATAAGATATTATAGGGATCTCTATGGGTAGGGTTACACCTCTGGTCAAGAAGTATGTGGACTTAATTGGAGACATCTGGTTGTATATAAATTATACAGTGATTAGAATAAAAGGAACCTTAGTTCATCCCCTTAAAATATTGATCCATGTTCTAACCAAATTGTTAGAACAAAAGGTTACATATCAACTTTTCCATGGAATAGATGGTGTGTGTAAGCAAAAAAGGAAAGGACTCCTTCACTCCTTTCCTTTGACCATTATCATGACTATATTAAAAAAATTGGAGCATGTAGATGTCATCACCAAACATAGAAACTCCTTCAACTTACAGTTGGATGAATTGAGGCAGTGGGACCCTCATGATAGGGTCACAAAGCATTTAAAATCAAAAACAATGAACCACCCCTATGAACATAGGTCTAGTGTTCATCACATGATTTATATCAGGGCCTCTAATTTCATAAAAGTGTTAGCCATATTAAAGAATCATAATATTAGGCTTGAGGCCAAGATAGCTAGGGATGAGAAACCACCTGGTGAGATATGGTAGATGGGGTCCTTGCAATACCACTTATTTTTTAGACCCTCTTCTATGCCCCATCTATAATAACCACCACAACAACCTCAAGAAAAAGTTTCAAAAAAAACTAGAAAGGAAAAATTGGAAAAAAGGCCTAGGAAGGGGCATCTTCTTCTACCCAACTTAAAAGGCTAGAGTCCCCAACTAAGTTCCTTGACATGATTGCACTAGATCCTTAGGAGATAGTAGATGATGCACTTAGTGATTTCTAAGTCATATGGATTAGATGAATAATAAGAAAAAAATTAGGAGTCTCAATCCCAAGCTGATGAAGTAAAACAACAAAAGGGCAAGGAGATAGCTTTGGATCTAGTTCTAGTTGTACCCCTATAAAATAGAAAGGTTGAGTTGGCATTGGTATAAATTGGAAAGAAAAATCCAAATTTAACCTTTACTCATCCTTTGAGTGAAGTTATCTTATTAAGTGATGAGAATCCCATTCATGGGCCAATCATCCCTAAATGGTTCATTTATGGGAAGATGCAAAAGATCCCAACCCTATAACATTCATGGGCCATGACTAGTGTAGTCAACATCATTGTTCATGATGACCTAAATCCATAGATAGTGGCCCTAATGAAAGAAGAGGAGGAAAGAAAGATGACTACCTATAGAGGGTCAAGTGGAATTTATGTAGACACTCTTAGAGCCTTAGGTAGGACATAAATGAAGATTCTTAAACCTCCAAAAATCATAGTCATTAGTCAATGTGCAATTCAATCTAAAGACATCAGACGTGGAGAGGGTAATAATAAATAAGACCATGGTTGGGAATGAGGAGGATAATTTTTTTTGAGTTAAACCTTTTATGGGCCTACCTCTAATAGGATGTTAGAGACCTGGTGAACACCCAATCCATGAAGAATACATAGTTGGATTGGTTGATGCCCATTCTACCCAACTAAAATCAGGCATCAAATGCCTATATCAAAAAATAAAAAACTTAAAGAAATAAAAAGAAAATATTGAGACATAATTTGTCTTATTAGTCCTTGAATAAATGATAAATATGTTTGAGGAATCTTTCTATGATATGTTTAAATCTTTGAAAGAAATGAAGACAAGGCAAAAACTATTAGTTCATTAATATGTAATAGCCAAGGGTTTAATAGCCCAATGGTAGAGTTCAAGAGACAAAATGAAAGAGCTAATTAATATTGGTTGATGGCCAAATTCCTAGTTTTAGGACCATAAGTCTAGCTAATTTGAATTCAATTATGGGAATTATTATTGACAAGGTCTAAGGTTTAAGTACATGGTCAAATAACTTGGAGAGGCTCTTGAGGGATGATGAAAAGATAATAAATAGAATTAAACAACTTCTTAGCACCATGATTACTAATTGTACCACACTTATCTCATTGGGAATCATTATAGATGATGATTATAAGCATAGGGTCACCTTGGTTATGCAAGGGTTAGAAGCAAGAGTCAAGCCCAATTTTGAAGTGATAATAGTAGGGTCATGGGCATGATCCTGACTATAGAAGATAAAATTGCTAAGGTAAGGAGTTTCAAGGAAGAAATGGCACTAAATTATAGAGATTTTGATGACTTGGTAGACCAAAAAGATGAGTACCTCTTAGATCTAGTTTTCAACTTAAGGATGGTCAATGAACAAAATCAAAAAGCCATGAAAATTCTTCAAAACAAATAGGAGAGTTCTTCAGTGTAGGGCTCAATAACTAACTAATAATATTATAACTAATATTCAAAAGTAGAATATTCTTTCTTGTAAAGGCATGTGCAATTTTATTAGCACATTTACCTATAGGTCAGTCCACTTTGGAAAAGGGAATATATTCTACAACTTTGTAAAAAGGACAGATGTCCTTATCTCTTATACATTTATAATCCCATGACTGACCAATGCACTGCCTTAGTCTCCTATAAAAGGTAGTATTACCATTTTTTAAAGAGGGAGAGTTTTTAGAGCTAAAACTATTTTGTGTAATCTAATAAATTAATACAAACAAAGAATACTGAGAAGTTTGTCCAAATTTATTTGTGTCAATTGTTATATGGATTCTCTCAACTATCTGTTTGAATGTCTAGTTTTGAATGGTTTTCATTGATTATTAATGTACATATATGAATTCAAAGTTGTTAAATTGTGATTATGCTAGGTTAATCGAAAGATATTAGGTTCATTTTATTTCCCTTGCATCTCTTGTAGATGTGCTAATACAATTTGCTTATGAAGTAAATCATTAAATTGAATCTAGTTTCTTATTTACATTATTCCATCCTTTCCTTAGACATTTTCTTGGTACATGGTAGGATCTATGCTATAAATTTTTCATGTCATGTATTTCTTTGAATGTATGTCTTGATGAAATCTAATCTTTGTCATAATATCTCGATTAAAAATTAGTATACCTTCTCTCTGCCTTACCCTTCCTTTTCCTTCATTTTTAATCAAATCACCCTAGTTTAAATTACATTATGAATACTCATTTAGATTAATCTTTATTTTATAAATTGATCACAAATTCATTGATAATAACATATATATCTTACACTTCACTTATATTAGCCATGGTGGCTCCCAACCACCAATCAATATAAATATTATGGAATAGTTTAATACTCTACTTCTACTTCACCATAGGTAACTAGATTACCATAATCTACTACTCATGCTTTGAATTCATTGAATTCCAAAATGAGAAGTGTTCATTAGACACTAAGAGCACATGTGATACATCTAAAGGTATCAAAAGGAACAACTTTATTGGTGCTAGTAGGGCCCCTTGAGAATCTATAAGATCTTTTCTAATTTTGGTGTGTTTTGATAAAATATTGGTGTTATCTTTACACATTTTCATAATTCTTTGCTCAAAAGTGTAAATATCATCTATGTTCATCATATTTGACCCATATTTTTGCTTCCTTTAGACAAAGATTAAAAGTCTTTGAGGATAAATGTTTAATTTTGGTAAAGATAGCTTGAGATCTAAAAATCCAAAGTATTTGAGGTTAAAATAGCTTGTTTTGATCAAATATTGGTAGATATTTTATGAATCTAAGTTTATTTGATCTTATAACTATACATATTGATCATAGTTATGTAATTGGACACACCTTTGAGCTAACTTAGTTACAAGTTAATGTCCTTTATTTTTTTTACATGGATCTTTAAAAAAAAATCTTATTATGCAAGTATGATCCTTGTTATTCACAAATGTTGATTTGACACATCATATTTTAAATAGGATCCAAAGTCCTTAAGCTATAATTTCTAATAATCCATACAAGATCACATTCAAAAATAAGAGAACCTCTATTAGAACTAGACATCCACAGGAAAGCTAGGTGGGACAAAGGTAGAGGTAGATGTTCAAAGTCTTTACCAACTTCACCACTCTAAAGTAATCCTACATTCAACACTCATCAAGTTATGTCTTGGTTAGGAATCTCTCTTATTAACATTTAAGATGAAATTTACAACCCTCTTCACAATCTAAAAAAAATTGCCAACTTTTAGTCCTAGTGGTATTATGATAGCAGAAAAAAAAGTTAAATCCTTAAAAGCTACATTAAGATTTCTAAATGTTACTCATAAAGATTTATCATGTAGGTTGTTTCCTTTAAAATTTAAGGATGATGCATATTAATGGTTCTTAAACCTACTTGACAATAGAATTACCACTTGGTACAAATTCAATAACATTTTCATTGACCATTTTGACAAAATTATCGGCCCTTATGACCAGTACCAATAGTTCATCACCCTCAAAAGGGATGCCAATGAAACTATAAGAGATTTTAATGCTAGGTTTTAATAGATTTATAGTAGGACCATTGACCCTTATAAGCCTCATCAAGTGTTAGCCTTGGAAATATACAAATATGCTCTTGATCCCATGACTTCAGTATTCATAAAGAGGGTTATGGGTCCTATGAAAACACTAGTTTTAACCTATGTTAAGGCTATGATCATTAATGACCAAATTCAACCTCAAGTTTAGATGGTCTACTATATTCCCAATGTCAATCTGCATATGCCTACCTTGAATTTCTTTCCTAATAACAACCAAAATGTGCCTACTCTCAACCAACACCCAAATCTAAACTAATTTCCTTTAAGACATGTTGTTCCTAACAATAATTTGGGGTTCTTGAATTGTCGTGCTACCAATGGATTTATTACAAATGATCAAAGGGCCTTAGTACTAGCTATTGATACCAATAACAACTAGGTTTAAAATTTAGAAACCCCCAAAAATGAGAATGAGTCCATTCTAAAAATGGTTCAAAAATTCAGCACTAACTTCCTTTAGCTAAACAAACAAGTTGGTAATACTAGAGAGAATTCTAGTAGAAAATCCTCATTCTAAAGATTCAATAGGCCCAATAATAGGTTTAATGATGATAGTTTCCATAGAAATAAGAGTAGTGAACCATCCTCTAAAAACAAGACTATGGATATTAATCTTATTGATATTGCTTTGTCTGATTATTGTAAAGTCCATTATACTACTAAACATGGTAAGATTAATTGTATTGTATTATACAAAGCTTTTTAAGCATTTAAAGAAGATTTGGACACTTTTGAGGTGGTACCTAACAAGGATAATAGTGCAGGTACTTTAGGATTTAAGGCCCACTAATTATACCTTCATGGTGGAGATGTTTTATTTCCCCTTCTAAGAAGATAATGAACTTGATGATGTTCCTGAAGAAGTTCATGCATTCCATTAGTTCTTAAAGAAGACATATAATTTAAGGAATAAGGAGAGAAAGTAGCCTAGAACTACTTCAAATCCTCCAAACAAATATGGTACTCCTTCTAATACCACTTCAGACAATAATCCAGAGCCTCCAAAGGGAAGTACTTATATACCTAGTACTAATACTGCCAATACTTTCAATAGGACTGGTTATAATATTGTAAAAGACATGAAGAAAATCAAAGCTAACATTACTTTGCATGAATTAACATAGATAACTAAGAAAAGAGACCTATTGCTAGAATCCTTGTCCAAAAAATCTAGCAAGGTTTCCTAGATTGATAATGCAAATGTAACCATGTACAAAGATAAAATAGAGTCCCCACCCTTCTTTCTTACAATCAGAATGTTTATTAAGAACTTACATAACTATTTGTTATATTTTAGTGCCTCTAAAAATATTATGCCTATACATATTTGTAAGTAAATTGGTTTAACTCCCATTAAGTATGATAAGGTTATCACCTACTTAGATAAATCTAAGGTCAAGGTGGTTGGATAATTGTTAAATGTCCACATATAATTGGCTTATGAGCTAAGAGTCCAATAATTTATAAATATCCAAGTGGTGGTAAGAAAGTGATTCATGTTGTGTCTTATCAAGATGATAATCAAAAGGATTATGAAAACATGTGGCAATAGTATGCCAACATTTGTAATGAGTTTGAATTTATTAAAAGGCCCACCTCACCTATATATTAGGTTGAGGAAATTGGAGTGGTTCTCTCTCCAAGATATCAAGAAGGATACCTCAACAAATTTTTAGGTCGTGTAAAACTAGTTCAATAATGGCATCACCATTTTGAACTTCCTTAAGACATAAAATGTCTAAACATGTTCAGTGAAAACTATGATGTAGCTAAAATCAAGTTTGTTGTGTTTTTTTAAATTCTAGAAAATATTGAAAATGATGTCAAGAATTATCATGAGGTAAGTGATGAAGTTTAAGATGAATATGCCTTTATTGGTGACTTATTTTCTATTCTTTATTCACTTGAAGACATTCCAAGAGAGTTATAAAAGGAGAAACATGGCCTATCTATCACAATGTTTGAGAGTTAGATTTACTTGTACCATTTTTAACCTCGTGGAGAAAAAGATGATTTTAAAAGCTTCCCTTTTGATCTAAGAGGATCAATATTGATAGGTTAATTTTTACATAGTAGTTATCTTAGGTATTTTGTATTTGATAAGTGATTTTTAGGATAAGTGTGGTTTATGTATTGTTGGTGCTTTGTCTTATTATGTATGTTGTCCTTATTTTGTGTGTGTTTGGAGGTCAATCAGTCATATTATATTATTTAAGATTCTTGCATCTAAGTTCAAGGTCTGATCAAGTTTATTTCAAAGCGTGAGAATCCATGATCCTAAAAGACTTGGAAAGTTATTAGTTCATAAGCATAGTAAGCATGTTTCCTAGCTGAATCACCAAAATGTTGACAAGTTTGACTTCCCAAGTCAAATTGTCACCCCTATAATTTAAAACTTTCTTTTCATGATTTTAAAACATGGTTCTTAGCTTTGGCATGCCTTGTATAGTTGATAAATGGTCTTTATGAGGTCCTATTAACATTTTTTAAGGTACTGTCTTTGTTGAGCTTTTGAATTCTTTCAAAGTTAGTCTAGTGGGTCCTAAGGGTATGTCATGATGTGTCAAGATGGTGTATATTATATCAAGTCAATTCATTTCACTTGGTGACTTTGTTTAAATCTTTCTAATCTTATTTAATGAAATTAAGGTATTTTAGCAAAGTGCTTATAAGGTTTTTGCAGAAACCTAGGTTCCAATTGTGACCAAAATAAGTCTACTCAAGGTGGTTTTATTACATGGATCATTAAATAAAATGGTGAAGAAGTCATTAAAGTACTGAAGATCGTAGATTGATATATTGTTTCTACATGAGATCATCTAATATACTATTATGGAATATTTAGTCCTCACAATAATTTATATGTCATAATATGAATAATTGCATGAGTAATTATTCATTATTAAGTATAGCTTGGTTGTTAGTTAAATTTGGTAGTAGTTGGTTATTAGAATATTGTTATAAAAAATATTATGATAATATATTAGAATATAATATTGTTGTGATATATTGTTATGAATTATAATAATATATTGTATACAACATTTGTATAATCAGAGAGATTTTGGGGAGAGAGATTGATGGAGAGAATATATAAATAATGTACCTATATATATGGTGAACTTATATATGGTTTTAATTATTATATTGTAATAGAATGAAATAATATTATATCAATATTTTTTAAATATCTTTGTATTTAGCTCTTTGGTTTATTGTGCTTAGATTTGAACCAGTTTCAATATCTGGTATCAGAGTGGGTTATTATTCAATATGTCTTATTAGTTTGTGAAGGGGTAGCCATATACTACTCTAAGTGATGTCTATCCTTGCTTGAGAAAAATAGTGTTGTAGATAGTAGCTTTTAGCTTTAGATAATCTACTAGATTGAATGGTGTTATATGTCTCACATATTTTACTATACATCATTTGTAGTTTAAATCCTATATCTTTGTCTTACATATTGGTGCATCTTTCTCTAAGCAAGTGTGTAGATTTAAAACATAGAGATATCTTTGACTAAAATTATTGCATATTCTAAATTTCAAGTAGATTTGTCATGGCATTTACAATTATTATAGACTCATTATTTGCCTAATTAAATCAAGACTATTGATCTCTTCTTTGACCATAGATAGAGCTGAGCTTGTCATTGTTTTGGATAATTTTACAACCTTCATCAACTTTTAAAGTTATCTCAATTATATTCTTATCTATTGAAGTTCCATGTAAATATTTCTCTATCATTATCCATGGACCTATGTCAATTTAATGCTCACATTTTGACACACAAAATTACTATACAAATAGGCAATCTCATATGCCAATGGTATGTACTTCATTTAATTTGGTCAAAATCATAACATCATATGCTATAGGTCTACTCAAGTTATCCTATGGCATAATCAAATTCAAAACTCTGCATACCAAAAATTATTTTCTTTTATGCCATAAACATCTAGCTCCCTCTACTCATCTATCTATGGGTAGCATCCAATAGGGGTTCAAGTTTTTTCTTATGGTGCTTGGTAATCTATCATCCTTTCAATAAAATAATTCTATAGATCTACATTGGTGATGCAAGTACTACTCAGTGTTTGACTCCCAATCAAGTATTGATTTCGAGCTTGAAGGTTTGGCCTCAATTTCTTATTTCAATGGATAAATGTGTGAGAAGGTTTTTGCCATAGTAAACAACACAAAAATGGTGATGCCATCTGATTTTCTAATTTTACATGTAATCCACCTTTTACATCTACCAATTATCTCATTAATATTGTAAGTTTTTAATTTATATTTTAATTTTATAAATCATTTTTTTCATTTAAGTCTTGTCTTATGTTTAATTGTCTTTTTATTATAATAGTCAGTATATTGAGTCATATGTTGAATGAGTCCATTGATTTGTATAGTAGTTGTTAACTTCAAGTCCATAGTGAAAGTTGGTCTCATAGTAATTTTTACCATTAAGTTTTCCTTTGTTTAGTATTACTTATTAATATTTAGTTTTGATTTTTTATAGTCAAGTCATTTGGTCCATGTTAATATTCTATTATATGTTAATATTTAAATTC
This sequence comes from Torreya grandis, assembly GCA_037957365.1. Classification (NCBI taxonomy): domain Eukaryota; kingdom Viridiplantae; phylum Streptophyta; class Pinopsida; order Cupressales; family Taxaceae; genus Torreya; species Torreya grandis. The sequence goes on from JARHVA010008289.1 coordinate 517,107, forward strand.
AATATTTGGTCATCAAAAGTTTTTAAAATGTCAAAAGAGTCATTTTTTAAGTATGTTGTATTTATCAAAAATTCAAATAAAAGGATGCATTTTCAGGTGACCCTAACGTCCTATAAAAATGTATTATTTCACATTAAGGGGGGTTTATCCTTGATAAATGCATGAATCTAATCTACATCAACATATCAGCTAAGTGAGAAGCTTCATCCACTGGAGGTTGGAGCATACTGGAGGATGTAGGATTTTTACTCCTCTGATTAGCCACTAATTAAGGGGCACTTCTTGATATATATATATATATATATATATATATATATATATATATATATATATATATATATATATATATATATATATATATTCAACATTTGTTTTTGTGACAAATAAGAGGTGTATTTCTTATTTTCTCACATAATGCATTACATAAAAAAGGTGTTTAGAAGAAAAAAGAATGTGTAAATAATTAAGAGAGTAGTTACTATAGAGATCCCATGACTTCCTTACTTCTTTATGGATATGATCCTCTAGTGACATGTTCGTATGATCACATAAAGTAAATGTGGGATGCATTCCTTTGCATAGTAGTGGTCATGTGAAGTAAGATTGCATTAGTAGTATGCAATCCTAAGAGTATGTGGTAGAATATAGTTTATTCATGTTAGTTCTTAGAGGTATGAGTGAAAGTTGAACATATGGTTCCTATTGTTAAGTTCCCACATTATTTAGGTTGATGTGGTTCCCTTCAGTGAATGGTTGATGGTAGATGTTCCTATTCTAAGTTATCACACTGATACAATTGATGTGTTCTCGATAATGAATGGTAGATAAGATGTTGATATGTTCCTTCATTACTTTCATTAAGTCCTATGAAACATAAATTATCATGTAAGGAATAAGGGGGAATGTTAGGGAATAGTTATTCCTCACAGTAATTTATATGTCGTAATATGAATAATTACGTGAGTAATAATTCATTATTATGTATATCTTGGTTATTAGTTAAATTTGGTATTATTTATTTATCAAAATATTTTTATAAAGAATATTATGATAATAAATTAGTATATAATATTTTTGAGATATATTATTATGAGTTATATCAATATATCATATATAGAGATTATATAATCAGAGAGATTTTGGGGAGAGAGATTAATGGAGAGAATATAGTAATAATGTTCCTATATATATGAAAACTCCCATATGGTTTTAATAATCATATCGTAATGGAATGAAATAATATTATATCAGTGTTTTTTAAATATCTCTATATTCGGTTCTTTGGTTTATTATGTTCAGATTTGAACCAGTTTCAATACATACACTAGATTTATTTACACTTGGAGATGATTTTAAGGGATTTAAGTTAATTTTAAAGATGCTAAAGATGAAATACATGTACCATTTCAATTTTAAAAGATTTAAAATTATTTTTAAACATATAAATGTCAAGAGGAAATCAGAATAAGAGTCTTCATGTCAGAATAGTTGAGTTTTTGCTCTAAAAAGGTAGTTTTTGGATTTTGTATAAACTTGAGGTACTTAATTGCATGTTAAAATTCCTTAAAAGTGTATATTTTTATTATAAAGGTCATATATATGATTTTAAATCTTTAATAGGTCCTAAAAGTACAAAAAATGCTTCTAAAACTTCATCACTCCATTAGCAAGCTTAGAAAGTCAATTTTTAAATGCTTAGTATAGGCAGAGGAGAGAGATTTGGGTCCTAATATATTTGATAAATGATTAGGTACTAGTAATATTAAAATTTTTGAAATTATTAATATTCATCTCCTCTCCTTTATTAAAAATTGTTAAGACTCCAAGGTACTCCAAAACTGCCTACAAACCCCACAAGCTCATTTGTCTTCTTAGAAATGGTAGTTTCAAATAGTTTGAATGCATAAGATAAATTTGAGGAGATGTGTATGGTTTTTTAAATCATCTAAAAAATTTATCCAATCCCCATTTGGCACATGTGAGTTCATTTGGTAAAGAAAACTCCATTTATATACATTTTTAAGACAAATGACATTATTTCTTTATGTTTCAAGGTTCCTAATAGATTGGATATTGTTTATAAATATGATATATCATGTTTAAATTCAAAATAAATATATACAACTCCAACAATTTTATCCATTCTCATATTAATGCCACTTTATCTAAATAACATATAATATGCTTAAGCCTTGAAGATTGTGTTTTGAAGTTGATTCTAATGTGGTTGGTAAAGGTGTTATCTTGAATTATTAATAGGTATATGATGGTATTATTACCATGATAAAGGTGAAAAATTAATTTAGTAATGTTCTCAAAATATTAAGGGATCAATACTTGCATCAACCTAAGGCCTAAAGCATAAAAATGTAGACCTACATGTCTGCAAACTTGTAGGTCTACATTTCATGAGGAATGCCAATAAAATGTGAAATAAATACTATTTTTAAGATCTAAGAATGGTGATCAGTTAAATTATTCTATGATTTTATGGTTATAAATCAATAGAGAAGAGTATTCAAATGTCCACTTATATAATATGGTCAATAAGATACTTACAAGATGAAGAATAAGTGTTGATGCTTTTGGGACTTGAGTTGGTATAAAAGGTGTTTAAGATGTACATGTGAGGTATGATACATAATAAAGATATACATTTATCTAAATCTAACCTATCATAGTGTTTCATATATGGAGTTATTTATTGAGAAATCAAGGAATCCAAATAGACTTACAGGCAAGATAAAGGAAGCATACATGACTATCCAATAGATGAAAGTACTGATAGGTCTACAAGAAATAAGTTTAAATGTGAGGATATTTAAATGTGGTTCAATTTATATTAAGATTAAAATGATCATATCAATAAGTCCAAGATTCAAAGCCTAATACTT
>JARHVA010008290.1:0-75000 GCA_037957365.1 Torreya grandis
GAGAGAGAGAGAGAGAGAGAGAGAGAGAGAGAGAAGAGAGAGAGAGAGAGGAGAGAGAGAGAGAGGAGAGAGAGAGAGAGAGAGAGAGAGAGAGAGAGGAGAGAGCTAATAGTGCATCTCCAATCCATAAATTTAGAAAAAAAATGATATGAAATTATGAATTACATAACTATCTAAAACATTTCAATGTCCTATTCATATATTTTCATCTCATGATATATTAAAAACTCTTTGGTTACTAATGTATTTGTTCATATTTTTCCACCTTATTTTTAGTGCATAAATCTAATTTATATAGTGGCAATGGTGATCATTTTTCTTCATATTTAGGTCTAACTTATGTCCCTATTTTCATTTTTTTAATAATGATTTATTTATGACCAAGATATTTCATATAAGTATAATGGATCATCTCTTAGATTAGTTCTATTTCATTTGAAAGGGCAATGTGTGTCAACTTAACAATTTGGCTGATATATTCTTAGCTTATTTTCATATGAATACTAGTCAAAGTGTCATAATTTTTTAAATTTATCAAATAAAATGATGACATAGCAAGTATGTTGATAATTATGTGCTTAGACTCAAAATTATACTTATTAAAAATACCACATCAAATACTTGATAGTAAGCTTCAAAGTATTTTCTCAAATAATTTGCTTACATCACTTAAAGGTAGAGTTATGTTTACAACCAAGAAATATTTTGACAAAATTTGTGACATTCTTTACAACATTGAGGTAAAACTTATAGATGTCAACATGCTTAAGTATATATCTATTGCCATTATATTACTACTTCTATATCTACTACCACCAAATATCATGGACAAACAACATTTAAAGTAAAGACTAATGATGTGCCTACCTTTCAATAGCAATCAAGCCAAAACCATAAATTTAGTTTCAAAACCAATTGATGGGCTAGTCCTTACACATTCTATGAGCAAATGAAAATTCAAAAGGTTACCTGATCTACCTCATAAAGTGCTTACAAACTTGCTGGAGTGTAACTTAATTACAATTATTGAGTAATTTAAATTGGATATAACTCGACCCTTGCCTTCAATATATGATGCTAACTTATATTTATCTTACCATAGGTCTATATGACATTCTACAAATTGATGTTAAGAACTATGACATATGATTCAATATTTAACCGATTGTAACATCATTCAAATTTAAGTCCATAATTCTACATTGAATGAATATTTTATAGTTCATAACTGACATTTGTAAATATTGAATATTTTGATTCCAAATCATGACACAGAGAAGTAAGAAAACATTCATATAATGACAACATCTATATTACATAATTCGACTATTATGTACATGAACATGAGATTTATTATATTATTGTCATGGTTTAGAGATATCAATAGAAATCACATTGTATTACATTCTATAACCATAATATACCACATAATTATTCAAATAATAGTACTCTTTACATACATGGTTTTGTTGATTATCATCTTTTGGTCACACATGAAATTATTATTGACAATGGTTCTAGAGAATTATAATAAATATGTTATTCCTATCTATGAGGATACACTAATTAGTGATATTTACTTGATATGACTATGATACTTATGAGTTATGACAAGATTTCATGTACACCACTAGGTGGTATTACTTTACCAATTTTAGATGGTCCTCAGGGCTTAATAGTTTGGTTCTACTCAGTTTAGGATATTGGTGGGTATAACCAATTTATTGGATCGCTATGGCTTATTTAGATGAGAGTCATACCCTCCACACTAAATCTTTTGTATGATGTTTGTGAATAATAACAAACTACATACCATTTATGTTAAAACTTATGAGCTATCTATCTAACCTCAAACTAGATGTGTGATCACCTAGAGTGATTCCTAAAGAACAAATAATTAAAACTCATGGTATTTTTTGTATTTTGACTACCATCACCTATGTTCCCACAAAATTAGTATCTATGTCATTACCTCCTAAAGTTGAGATTTTCATGGTGACACCTTCAAAACCTTTAGTACATACCATTACATGCCCTGAGATTGGTTTACAACGTCATGCAGTAGATCATATTTGATATCTTGAGTGGATTCTAGTTTCATAAAAGAATAAAAACTTTACAAAAAATGTAACTAATAAAAAATAATCCTTGAATTTTTTTTATGTCATTTAAAGTAGTAATTACATTGATATGCATCTTGTATTCATAAGAGGGGTGGCAGTAGATTGTAATGTTTGTGAGATGTTAATAATTAATAGTCAAATATAAATTTTACATCCATTTTACCATCATAAATGATTTTCAATCTTAAATTGTTTGATATCCATTTCACCATCATAAAACATTTTCTACATTAAATTTGATGTCCTTGAGATGTTAATGATTAATGATCGAAATTAAATTTGACATCCATTTGATCATCATAAATGATTTTCAATTTAAACTTAATGTCTATTAATTCACCATCATAAAATATTTTCAAGATTAAATTCGACATTTGAATATTTAATTCCCATTTCACCATCATAAAATATGGAACTCATCAAATATTCGTCTAGCATCTTGTTAGATCACTACCATGTGTAAAGTTGCCATGAATATCATCACTTTTTCTAAAATTTTGGAAGGCCACTAATTTTTTTATTATGGCTATCCTCATTTTTATTTCAAAAGTCAAATCATGTCATTCATTTTATGTGATCGATGATTTAAATAAATATTTTGTTAAATAAAACAAAAAATAATATAGAAAGAAAATTGTTGACTACTAAAATTAATATTAAAATTAAAAATTAAAGTCAATAAGCAAGAAATACTACATTGAGTTGTTTTTTTTTGGGTTATAAACATAAAATAATCATATTAGAGAGCATCCAATAATACCTTTCAAATTTGAGTGTAATTTTATATTAAAAATATAAACATGGATTTTATTTTCTTACTTTATTGGTCAGACTTGTAATGATGAGGCCATCTACACAATGCATCCACCTTATTGATGATCTTCCCAAAATAATTCAAATTAATTGCCTGATTTAATAATTTTTTCACTTGCGACATCTCATTTAAATTCACAATATTATCTTTAACGTTACTATTTGTAGTCCCTTTACCACACTTACTTAAAGACACATATATTTTTATCTGCAAAATTTTTTATGCTTCTTTTAGTTTTTCACTATACTATACAATTTTTGTATTGAATACATATACAAAGATTTTTTAGCTAATGAAAACTAAAACACTATCATTCTTTAAATCAAATGCATAGAAGATGCATCTCATATCGACAAAATGTGCATTTGGGTTTCAAACTAGTACCTCTCGATTTGGTATTGGCAACTGGATCTAATTGCGCTCAACACTCAAAACCCTGACAAATACATTGGGTAAAACTTGCAGTGATTCGAATCCATGATTGGCTTAAATTTTCTCACCATAAAATTCAGAATGTGTAACTATGTGAGGTTTTAATGTCCACACGTAATTCCAGTTATAAAAGATGATGCAAGTGTATGTTAGTTGTACCGACAACAATGAATGGTCAAAACACTTGGCTCCTTTACCAATGAATTCGACATCTAAGGTGCCACCAATATTGTGGAATGTGATATGAAAATATTCCTTTCCTTTGCCTAAAATTATTTTGTCAAATTTAGATTTGAAAAGAGATTACTAGATAATTTGGGGCGATGTCTATTTTTTTTCCCATTAGTAAATGGTATTTTATCAATTACTATGTATGTATGTATACATACAAAGTTATAATAGGTATAATTATGTTGGGTAACTAAAATAGTTTGGTAGAAGCAATAAATTATATTTACAGATATGATTTGTCACCAAACTTTATATGAGTATTTTCTCAGGTTTTTTCAATTCCATCATTGAAATAAATGTTAATGTTCTTCATCATTATTGGTCAACATACCTTGAAATCTTTAACCCTTCGTATGTTTTGTATGAGCTTGCTCTTTCCCACCGCCTTAATTATTACTCAAGCTCATTACAAAATAGAATGTATCTTACCTACACAATGCATTATCATGTGAAATGAAGAAACACACAACCTTAATTTCCAAATCTCCTCTACCAAAAATATAAGATCATTATTACTTAACCCAAAAAAATAAAAATTATTATTACGTAATTTGATACACAAAAAAATAAAGATGAAGTCGGTGGTCGAAGGTTTTGAATGAGGATTCGATTTGCACCACTTTAATATCTTACGCATAGTCGATGGAGATCAAATCATTTCGAATACACGATCTTCCCCTGCGGCCTGCGCCACGCGACAAAGACTGACAGCAGATGTGTGATTTAATCCCATGTGACCAATTTCATCAATTCTGATATTTTTGAATCCATTCCCTTTAAATGTCCACTCTGAGACCAGGGATATAGTGCAATTTACAACAAAGCGCTACTCATTGCAGAAGAAGATGATGCTGAGGACGTTTGTGAGCGTAGCTACGCAGGGGAGTCTTTCGGCTCTTCCAGTGAAGGAGATTCCGGGCTCATACGGCCTGCCTTTAGTCGGCGCCATCGTCGACCGCTTCGAATATTTCGTCACCGAAGGCGTGGAGACATTTTTCAAGAGGCGCATAGAAAAGTACAAGAGCACCGTCCTGCGAGTAAACATGCCGCCGGGTCCGCCCATCGTTTCAGACCCGCGGGTGATCATGCTCCTCGACGCCAAGAGTTTCCTCTCTCTCTTCGACCTGACCAAAGTCGATAAGAGAAACGTGCTGACGAGCGCCTACATGCAAAGCACCGACTTCACGGGCGGGTACAGGACCGCCGTCTACGAGGACCCCTCCGAGGACACACACGCCAAACTCAAGAATTTCTGCTTCCAGGTGCTTAAACTGAGCCGGGCAAGGATTTTTCCCGACTTCACCACGGTTTCGACGAGCTCTGCGTGAAAGTGGAGAAAGAGTTCGAGAGAGAAAGGAAGGCGTCTTTCAGCGGGCGGGTAGACGACATGATATTCAATTTCCTGTGCCGGGCGCTCATCGGGGCCGATCCGGTGGCCCCTGGCCCGGCCAGCCTAGGCACCCACGGGTCTACTCATGTGACCCCCTGGCTGGCGCCGCACCTCGCTCCCATTGCCAGCTCGGGCATTTTGCCAAAAGTTCTGGACGAGATCTTAATACACTCGATCCCCCTCCCCTTCGCGCTGGTGAGTGGCCATTATCATAAACTCTATGACTTTATATACACGCGCGGGTCGGCGCTTCTGGATGTGGCCGAAAAGGACTTGGGGATTTTAAGGGACGAGGCCTGCCACGACCTGCTGTTCAACCTCGGCTTCAATGCCTTCGGTGGAATGCTCATATTTTTGCCGACCATTATCAAGTATATTGCCAAGGCGGGTGGGGACTTGCAGAGAGATATAGCTAAAGAAGTGCGTGGATCTGTCGAGGAAAACGGAGGGATGAATATGAAGGCGCTGGAGAGCATACCACTTGTGCGGTCCGCCGTGTACGAAGTGCTGAGGATCGATCCGCCCGTGGCGTTGCAGTCGGGCGGGCGAAGAGGGATTTTGATGTGGAGTCGCACGACGAGCGGTATGCGGTGAATACTCTTGATATTCATATCATTTTTTCTAAACTTGGACATCTTTACAATATGAATCATCTCTAATACTCCTAAGAACTCCTAAACCTCCCTAAAACTCTAGTCAGACCCAATCTTAAAGAACTTGACATTTTGATGCCCTAACATCCTATAATGGTTTGAGTAGCTCATTTAACAATAATTACACAAATAAAAGAATGCACTTATGGTACCTGATTGTATGGACATGGTACATAATCCTAGAGAATAAGTATTTTTCTAGGGTTTTGAGCATAAGTAAGAGTGTTTGATAATTCTTAGTGATTCCAATTCTTGTAATGGGTTGTTTGGGACTTAATCCATATCCTTAAACCTTAATATTCTCAAGGATTCAGCTTTAGAGGTCCATTCAAGTACATCCAAAACTACTAGTCTATCAATGCTTAAAGAAAGTGAATCAATCAGCTTGGAGAAGTAGGTTTTTAGGCGTCTAAAGCTTATACAATCCTATTTCATTATTGATAGGGTTTTACTAGATGAGTAGAGTACTAAGGTTATGATAAGTAGGTCTATTAAAAGACTCTCACTAGTCATGACATACTTTAAGACTTCATTACATACAGTTATACACTTCACATAACCTATATAAGACACTTTATTAACATTTGGGTGAACAAGGACCTAAAAGGGAATGAAAACCATCACATTTGTATATCAAAAAATATGAATACACTATAATGTCACAATGCAAGAGTTGTAGAAGTTTGTTATTAAGTCTAAATAGATACACACGTAGAAATATTGGTAGAGTCTACTCATACCAGCTCAAGGGATATAAAATAAGGCAAAAATCATTGAAAATATAGAAGATATAAAGAGAGAAGAATGATAATATATCATGTAAAATTTAATAATATGTCATCAATGACCAATTCCACTCAAAATAGTAGTTACAACAGTTACATAATTGTTCTTATATCTCTTTCCATGAATTGAACCTCCTTGAATGGCTCCTTAAATGAGTTGTTAGCAATGGCGTGAAGTTTTAAAGGGTGTAAATGAATAATTAAACCCTTTTAATATCATGACCATGCTTTAAAAATGTCAACCATTCCATATTTTGGCAATTAAAATAATGAATTAGGCCCTCATAACCATGTAACAACCCATACTCCTCTAGAACATATTGGTAGAGTCAAAGAAACCATACTATCCTTACATAATATACACGAAATTCACATTGAATTCCATTAAAGGATCATTTACAATTCAAAATCCTTACATTTACTCATTCCATTAGCCTTTTAATGCCAGTTTGACTTTCTTTGATGACAACATAGGCTAATTAGGCCTAATGCACGTAATTGCCTAACTGTTTGTATAGTGACCTCCATGAAACCTATAAAAGAGATTGATAACCTATGCATGAGTGTAGTTAATACCTGAAACAACACTATCAATAATGAAATAGGATTGTATAAGCTTTAGACACCTAAAAACCTACTTCTCCAAGCTGATTGGTTCACTTTCTTTAAGCATTGACAGACTGGTAGTTTTGGATGTACTTGAATGGACCTCTAAAGCTGAATCCTTGAGAATATTAAGGTTTAAGGATATGGATTAAGTCCCAAACAACCCATTACAAGAATTGGAATCACTAAGAATTATCAAACACTCTTACTTATGCTCAAAACCCTAGAAAAATACTTATTCTCTAGGATTATGTACCATGTCCATACAATCAGGTACCATAAATGCATTCCTTTATTTGTTTAATTATTGTAAAATGAGCTACTCAAACCATTATAGGATGTTAGGGCATCGAGATGTCAAGTTTTTTAAGATTGGGTCTGACTAGAGTTTTAGGGAGGTTTAGGAGTTCTTAGGAGTCTTAGAGATGATTCATATTGTAAAGATGTCCAAGTTTAGAAGAAATGGTACGAGGGGAGCTGCTAGGTGGGTATCAGCCGATGGTGACAAAGGATCCTAAAGTCTTTCAGAATGCCGAGGATTTTGTGGCCAGGCGGTTTATTGGAGAGAAAGGGGAGAAGCTGTTGGACTATGTGCTGTGGTCTAATGGACGGGAGACGGATGAGACCACAGTCGATAATAAACAGTGCGCAGGGAAGGATATTGTTGTCATGGTGGCGCGGTTGTTTGTGGCGCATCTCTTTCTGCGCTATGACTCCTTCACCGTAGACGAGTCGTCGTCCTCGGCGATCTTTACAAAACTCAGTAAGGCTTGTTAGAGAGACCAATTATGCTAAATAAATTGTCACTCTGCCGTTTATTATTCAAATTATATGCAAATCTGAACAACATCCACGTAGCGATAGAATTTGAAAGAAAATGAAAGAATTTTATAAGGATGTGATTGCAGACGTTATGAATTATTGTAGGAAGATTTGTATAAATTTTTGTTTAAATAAACTCATAGCATCCTTGTATTAGTGGGGAAAAAAATAACAAATATGTGAAGTGATTATTGAAGAATTTACTGGAGTCGGTTACATAAATTCAGTGGAGCTGATAAACAATATTTTGTGAAGCCTTTATTTATTATATTGTTTGAAGAGTTTGAAAATGATGTTATATTTGTTTGGGGAAGCCATCAATTATTGTATGCATTTTTTAAGCAGTCCAAAATAATGTTATATAATTATGAAGCGAGTGTTCGAATGGTGACTTTTATTTGTTAGTTTGAAGGTCATAAATAAGACTTATTGAAAACTACGTTTAAATGTACAGATATAGAATAATGATGACAATCATTAATTTAAAGAGTAGAACTCTTTATATAATATTTTGTATATAAGTTGATATTATCAAAACTCATAAAGATAAAGATGTAATTATTGGTTTAGTTTATAATAAAAATATAGATAAGTTATCCATTTAAAAAAATCATGATCAGATATTATCTATTTTTATAAAATATCTTTAATTTTTAGGATTTTGAAATTGTACTTTTTTTTAAAGAATCTCACTTTAATCCAATTTTAAGACACATTGTTATGATCTTGATGGGTAGATTTCACTAATGTCTCGAGGTTTTGTTGTAGTGGTTCGTTACATGTGGTATCAGAGCCTCCACCCGAGTTCAAGTCACAGTGCGAGTGGTTACACCGGTATGGAGAGTTTGACTGGGGCTCGTACGCTGGGTTTTCTAGCGATACGTGCACCAAGCCAGGCCAGAGTCTGGGCTTTGGAAGCATGGTGGGATGTTATGGTCCTAGTGGGAAAATTTCACTAACGCCTCGAGGTTTTGGTGTAGCAGTTCATTACATGTGGTATCAAAGCCTCCACCCGAGTTCAAGTCACAAAGTGGGTGGTTACGCCGGCATGGCAGTGTTCGGCCGAGGCTCGTACGTTGGGGTTCCTGGTGATATGTGTGCAAAGATAGCCCAGAGTCTGGGCTTCAAAAGCGTGGTGGGATGTTATGATCCTGATGGGCAGATTTCACTAACACTTCAAGGTTTTAGTGTAGCAGTTCATTACATGTTGTATCAGAGCCTCCTCTCATGTTCAAGTCATAGAGTAGGTGCTTACGTCGGTATGGCAGTGTTCGACTGGGGCTCGTATGCTGGGGTTCCTAGAGGTACGTGCGCAAAGCCAGCCCAGAGTCTGGGCTTTGGAAGCATGGTGGGATGTTATGGTCCTGGTGGGCAGATTTCACTAACACCTCAAGGTTTTGGTGTAGCGGTTCATTACACACATGATATTTTATTGAATTTTATAATCAAACATTTGAAGATGATGAAGGTATTTTAATATAATGTATCTTTTGTCTATCTCGATTAATTTGATAAAAGAGAGATAGAGATTCCCTGAAGTCTCGCGTTTTATGTTCATCCCATTAATATTTTCACGAGGAAATCATTTCTATCTTTAGGTGTTTTTAATGCATTTCCTTGTGCGCATAATAATACCTTGTAAGAATCTTAATATGGTATGGTATGACATACTATTTATAGACGTTATAAAATTTAAAACTAATGAAATTAGCATGAATGCAACAATTATTTTCCAACATAGTCAATAAAGGTTGAATTTTCTACTTCTTTGCTTAGTCTTCTCGATGATTTGGTTGAGTAAATGACTCACATTGATAGCACCAAGAATTTTTTAGAACATGTGTGTATTTAGGAAGTGAATTGGAACAATGTTTATTAGTAGTAAAAATTGTGCAATGGTAGGGACATTCATCATTACTGTGGAGTTGAAGGGGCATTCCTATTTATGTGATTGTTGGAATTTCTATTGGGCCAAATGTTCATAGAACAAGTAGTTCAATATGAGTCTTTTGCAATGGAAAATTACCAAATCGTTGAGGAGTCTTTGCTTAATATCACATAAATGATTAGGAGTAGTAAGATAAAATAAATATTTTCAACTATCCATATCAAAAAATGATAATAATAGACTTTTTGTAAAATTAAGGACATGTAACTAGTTAGTACTCACCCTAGTAGCTCTTGCCAAGAGCTTTTACTCATAATTTACATTCCTTGAAGATTAATCTCATAAGTTGAAAAGTGGATAGTTATGAATGACTTTTAAATGTAAATTATTAAAAGAATATCAAATTAAAAATCATTGAAATATAGATGGCACCTAGATAATAATTGTAGAAGAGCATACACAATACTATATTTATTTTACTATATGTTGGAGCCAAAACAATAACTTTCATGTTTGTTAACTATTCATTATTAGTTGCCTTCTCGATAGATAAAAAATATATATTTTTTTTATGAATTAATATCTAATTCTTAACATTACAAAGATACTCAAATTTTAACCCAAAAAATATGATAATTTATTGGGAAGGTTTGACGGTGTTATTCCAAACCTCAATGATCTGAATTAAAAAATTTTATGAAGTTATAGAATTATTCTTATAGGCTAAATAAAAATATAACATCATAACATCTCCAATTTAATATGGTTTTATTTAAATTAAAAAACAAGTGTAAAAGACGATATGCTTTTGATATATAATATGACAGTGTAAAGAGAAACATTAGACATTGCATGTTATACATTTTTGGCAATGTGAAGAAAAGCATTAGACATTGAATGTTGTATATCTCTGAGGATGCCATGACTTGGTTAAATATTAATAAATATTTTGAAATGAAATAATATAGAGTGCTAACACTATACTGAGTTATTGAAAAAATACAGATAATAAATATACAGCTGCTCAAAAATATATAAACACAAAAAAAAACCAAGATTCAAGAAAAATAATTTTTATTCCTCATTGTAACTAGCGCATTCCTTAATCACTTATTTAAAAATAAGGAGCACTACATCTAATAGGTTCTAAATAGCTATTTGAAAAACAATCTAAATATAAAAACATCATGCATAAAACTATAATTGTCATGCATTGAACATGCAAACAGTTTAAAAATAAGTAGACTAAAAATAAATTAAATTATCATGCATGCTATAGTCAAAATTCTTCAATCTCCCACTAGATGATCAATGGGAATGATGCCCAACTGATATCGAAAAGCAACAAAACTGTCTGTAGGAAGTGCTTTAGTAAAAATATCAGCTACTTGCTTAGATGTAGGAAAGAAATGTAATTTCACTATCCCATCTTGAACCAAATCTCATATGAAGTGATGTTTGATCTCAATGTGCTTCGATCTAGCATGAGACAAGATTTTTTGTCATTACAATGGTATTATTGTTATCATAGTAAATAGTTGTTGGATGTTCTTGAACTAATCTTAGATCTTCCAAAAGCCTTCAAATCTATATGGTTTAACAACTAGTTGTAATATACTTTGCTTCTACAGAAGCAAGAGCCATAGTTTCCTACTATTTACTACTCCATGAGACAACTCCATAACCAAGTGAGAAAATATAACTAGATGTATATTTTTGATCATCCACTGAACTAGCCCAATCATAATCTATGTATCCAACTAGCTCAAATTTCTCAGTGGAAGAGTAATGAAGACCAAAATTTTGTCTACCACTCACATACCTGAATATTTTTTTTAGCATGCCAATGGGACTCATGTGGATCCTGCATATACTAAGATATGTGGCTCACATCATATGTAATATTATGTCTCATTATAGCGAAGTACATGAGACTCCCTACCAAACTTATGTATAAAGTAGCATCCACTTTGGAACATGCATCCTCCTTGTTTAATTTTTCACCAAGGGATACATGTGTTGCAACTATTGTGCATGACATCATTCTAAACCATTTCAATAAATCAATGACATACTTGGTTTGAGAAATGGATATACCTTCAAGTTATTGTTGCATCTCCAATCCAAGAAAATAGTGCATGAGTACCAGATCTGACACCTCAATTCTTGTTTCATTTCTTCTTGAAATTTCTCCATGAGAGATGGGTTATTACCTGTATAAATAAGATCATCAACATAAAGGCAAACAATGAGAATATCATTACCAAGTTATTGGATATAGAGGGTTAACTCTAAATGACTTTTGTTGAAACCCTTCTTCCTAAAATAACTATCAATCCTTGTAAATAACTATCAATACTTATATACCAGGCATGAGGAGCTTACTTCAACGCATAAAGAGCATTTTTTAAATTGTAGACCAAATGTTCTTTTCCTGGAATTTAATAACCAATAGGCTGTTCTACATAGACATCCTCATCAATATAACCATTCAAGAAAGTTGATTTTACATCCATCTAATAGAATGAACATTTGTGTTGTGCAAGAATAGCTAATAAAATCTTGAAAGTATCAAGTCTTGCAACTAGAGTGAATGTTTCTAAATAATCTCCTCCAGGTGTTTGTGTAAAACCCTTGGGAAATAGTCTTGCCTTGTGTCTTTTCACAAAACCATCATCATGATATTTCACCTTATAAATCCATTTGACACCAATCGCCTATTTATCTTTTAGAAGTTGAACTAATTCCCATGTATTATTTTTATCACTTTCTTGCATCTCATCATTCATAGCATCAATTCATATAGTTTATTTTATTGTCTCTTCATATACAGAGGGTTTAACTTAAATTTTACTAAGAAAAAAAAATTAGCAATTGGATTCACATTACTCTTCTGATAAATTTTAGTTAAACTTCGTACATTTCTTGAAGAGCTTGGACTTGATGCTAGACTTGAACTATCAATTGAAAGTGTGTTAGTAGATGAACTTGGTGAACTTGAGCTTGGAGAGCTCAAAATTAATCTACTATTGGGGCTTGAAATTCCACTTGAGCTTGTGGGGAGAGAAGGAACACTTCCAACTTCTATGTCCAACATTATTGCTGGTGTTTTTTGTTGTGTACCATTTTTCCATTTCCATTCTCCCCCTTCATCAAAATTCACATCCTGAGTAATAATCTATTTTTTTGTGTCAGGTTTATAGAATCTATATCCTTTAGTTACATCAGAATATCCCATAAAGATACAAAGTTGGGATTTTGCATCTAACTTCTTCCATTTAGGAACTAGAATATGAACATATGTGGAACAAGCAAATACATGAAGATGAGCCATTGAAGGCTTGTGACCACTCAAAGATTATTTTGGAGTGATGTTATGAACTACTTTTATGGGCCTTTGATTCAAGAGGTATACTATTATTGTCACTACTTCTCCCCAAAAATAATTTGGAATATTTTTGGATTGCAACATACTTCGTGCCATTTACATAATGGTATGGTTCTTTCTTTTTGAAATACCATTTTATGGGGGTGGCGGTGGGGGGAAGAGGGGGTGGGGCGGGGGGGGGGGGGGGTGGGAGTGTGGAAGCATAGCCTTTCTCATGATGCCTTTTTTGTTATAAAAATTAAAAAACTCTTTACAAGTGAATTCTCCCCCTCTATCTATTTTGAGTATTTTGAGACAATACCCACTTTATTTTTCAGCCATAGCTTTCAAGTCTTTTAAGCATTCAAAAGCTTCATATTTCAGCGCAACAATGAATGTCAAAAAATAATGATGCTTACCCAAAGATTCTTCTTGCATAGTACCACAAATGTCAGCATGCACAAGATCTAGAGGAGATTTTACCCTCTAAGAGTTGTTCATCGGAAAACTATCTTGATGCTACTTGCCAAGTGCACACCCTAAACAAAATTCTTCTTTTCCCTGAATTGCTAAAAGTCCCCTCACCATATGCTTTTTGTGAAGTAAATTTAATCCTTAAAAATTTTGATGATCATAACATTGATGCCATAACCATGAATCATCTATGGTTGCTTTGAAAGCATGCATAGTCATGGAATGCAATGTGAGAGGAAATAACCTATTATCTATCATAGGAACCTTTGATACAAGATAATAATTAGCTGATTTATCAAATATTTTACAATATTTGTCTTAAAACATAATTTTATAATTTTTTGTTATAAGCTGCCCAATACTTAAAAGATTACGCTATAATTTGGAAAAATGTAGTGTATCATGAATATAAGTAGTTTCTCCTTGCTTAGTTTGTATATAAAGGGTACCTTTTTCCATCACATCAACCTATTTATCATCACCAAATTTTACTTGACTTTTTACAGATACATCTAGTTTGACAAAGAGATCAGATTTGCCTGTCATATGATTAGAGCAACCACTATCCAAGAACCAAAAATCTTGTTGATTTTATTTCACCAAATTCTATGTGAATAAAGTGGAGTGCTTGGGATCTTTAGAGAACTCTTCATTATAGTTTGATCTTGAGTTATTCAAGTCAGATTTCTTCTTTCTACACTTAGATTCATAATGTGCATAATGATCACAATATTTGCACTATATGCTTCTCCTATCCACAAAACTTCTACCTCTTCCTCTTCTTATATTATATCATCTTCCTCTTCCTCTACCATGTCCTCTATTATTATAAGACTCCCCTTGAGATTTATTTGTCTTAGAAAAAGGATTTTTTGATTTATCTTCAACCTTCACTATAGAATGGAAAGCTTACACTAAACTCTCTGTAGAATGTTGCATACGCTCCTCATGAGATTGTAAAGAACCAACTAACTCTACCACTTTGAAGGTGGTGAAATTTTTGCTTTCTTCAATGGCTATCACCACTGGATCGAATTTAGGAAGAAGAGATCTCAATATCTTCTCTACAATTTTTTGTTCTGTAATTGCTTCCTCTTGTGTTCTACGCTGATTCACAACATCTTGAGTCCTAGTAATAAAATTTTGAATAGACTTAGCTTCTTTCATCCTTAAATTTTTAAAAACTCTTCTTAAGGTTTGAAGTCTTGCCAATCTAACTTTGTTAGAACTATGGTATGCTGTTTGTAGGGCCTCCCATGCATCCTTTGACTTTGTCATACCAGCTATACAGAAAAAAATTGACAAATCCAATGCAGATTGGATGGTAAAGAGAGCTTGATTGTCCTTCTTCTTGTCTTCATTCAATTGAGTTCGTTGATTTACTATCAAAGCATTTTGAACATTCTGATTTATAGGTTATGTGTATCCCACTTCTATTAATTGTCAAAGATCTTTGGATAATGGTAAGGTCTTCATCTTAATACTCCAATAATCATAGTTGTCTCCTTAAAATAGCGAAAGCTGTAATGGAAAGTTGCTGCTATTTCCCATTGTAAAGATAACTGATAAGCTAAAATTACTATCTATTAAATTAAATTTCCACAACCTGCTCTGATACCAATTGAAACGAAATAATATAGAGCGCTAACACTATACTGAGTTGTTGAAAAAATACAGACAATAACTATACAGCTGCTCTAAAAAATATAAACATAGAAAAAACGTCAAGACTCAAGAAAGACTAAAATCAAGATTCAAGAAAGATAATTTTTATTCCCCATTGTAAGAAGCGTAGTTCATAATCACTTATTTAAAAATAAGGAGTGCTGGATCTAACAGAGTTTAACAAGCTGTTTGAACAACAGTCTAAATGTAAAAACATCATGCATAAAACCATAGCTGTCATGCGTTGAACATGCAGATAGTCTAAAAATAAGTAGACTGAAAATAAATAAAATTATCATGCATTGTTCATGCATGCTGCAGTCGAACTTTTTCATATTTGAGAAAAAAGTTAAGTTGATATCTTTTTCAAGAATGTTGAATCATTATCTGAGAATGAAGCATAAAAAGTATGGAAGGTGCTATTTCACAAAAAAATTACACTTAAAATGACAACGCAAAATGAGAAGCGCAGACGTATAGATTTCCACTGATTAGGTCTCCACTGCAATTGCCTTTGGCATGTGTTATTTCAACATGCAGGTTCCTCAACCCATGGAGCTAGTTTAGCTGAAAAATTATACGGAAATGGAAAAATGACATAATGCAAAATGAGAATTACAGACATATAGACTTCTTATGATTAAGTTCTTACTGTCAGTGCCTTGGGTCCCTGCGTGCAGGTTCTTTGGCTCACCAAACTAATTTAACTAAAAAATTATGTG
This sequence comes from Torreya grandis, assembly GCA_037957365.1. Classification (NCBI taxonomy): domain Eukaryota; kingdom Viridiplantae; phylum Streptophyta; class Pinopsida; order Cupressales; family Taxaceae; genus Torreya; species Torreya grandis. The sequence continues at coordinate 15,973 of JARHVA010008290.1, forward strand.
AAAATTTTGTTACGATTTTTTATTGGCTGACATTAATATTAACTTTTGGTATTTTTTAAAAGAAAATTGTAGTATGTTAATAGTGATTTCTATCTTAAAAAATGTATGTAAATAATATTGAAATAAAATGTTAATATTTATGATAAATTTTAAATAAAATTTAATATTTGTTGTCCTAATAATATATATTTCAATTTTTTTGATTCGTCGAACAAAAAATAATTAATTTGAAAATTATATATATATATATATATAAAATTTTATGTATAATAAATTTGTTGAAAAAATAATTAAAAATTAAAATTTTATTTTTGTAATCTTATAATAAAAAATATATATACATACATATATTTACATACTTATGATTTTAATGAAATGAAAACGTAGTTATAATATTATAAATATAAAATTCAATCAACAAAAAATAAAAAGTTTATTAATTAAGAAAAAAATCTTGTTAATATTTAAATTTAAAAAAAAAGAACAAACAAACAAAACAACAACAAATAAAACAAACTAAACTTTATTAATATTGAAAAAACATTCATAGTAAATGTTACCCATCGTTTTGCTTTAAAGGACATGACGACTATTTTAATTTTAATGTGCAGTGCATGATATTAATATTTGGAGAGTAACCATTTTCATTTAAAAGGACATTATGGCCATTTTAATGTGTGGTGTATGATATTAATATTTGGATATTAATTAAGTTTTAGTTATATTATTGTTGCGGTGTAATTTTTGTAATTCTTTAAAAAATAAAAAAGAATTGAAAAAATTGAATATGTGATATATTTACATTTCTTTATATTTAAAAATTATAATTTTCAATCTTCTAAAATTTTGTATTAAAGATAATATAAGGAAAAAATAAAATTTTCTAATCAATAAAAATTGAAATTGACAAAAAATTGTAAATATAATGAGAATGTAAAAATAAGATTGATTCATGTGATTATTAATTAAATATATGAAAAAAATAAAATGTCATTTAAATAATGATTTTTAATATAAATTATTTTGAGATGAGTTAAAGATAAGAATGGAGTTTCTAATAAATGAAAGTCCTAACTCAATATCAATGTTAAATCTCACAAACAAAAATATAAAAATAAAGCTTATATTTTCTATTAATAAAAGAACAAGGTTACAAATATTTCTTCTAAGACATAAGCGATAAGCTATATTTAACCTTCATCTATAGCATGCAAGTTTCTAAATAAAACAATGGAGTCTCTTAGAACTCCATACAAACACTCAAGGCTACAAGTTTTTCTCCTCATAAGCCATTTCTCTTTTTGAAGTTAGGTAGAATATTTTCCTCGGCCATAAGATAAGTTACTCAATCTAGCATAAGCTCCTATTATGGGCTAACTTGCACAAAATGGACCCCATAATGCCTTTATATAGGCTTATAATTTTTTTTTTTTGGGATAAAATGCTCTCTATAAATTTAATATTGCACATTATGCACCATATCTATAAAGGTTTGAAAGTCCACTCTAGTAGCATAAACCCATATGAAGATTATCCCACTAAATCTCAGTTCTATTTGTCAGGACACATCCACATGTAGTTATTTCACCTAGTCCTTCCCTTTGTATTTACTTATCCTTCATGCAAATGATATAATCTATATGTAGGCTTGTTGTAGATCTACATTCCTTCACGTGTTAAAACTTGAATAGCTATGCCTTATGCCAAATATTATTGTGCAAATAATTAGCACGACCTTACTATGAGGGGATTATATCTGCACCTAGATGTGCCTTTATGCCATGCACAAATTCCTTATTGCATCCATGCTCAGAAATATTTATGCAACTGAACACACATATTATAAACCTTATGCAAACCAAAACATCATCCTCGTGCAACTTGACAATAAACATTGTGTAGCACGTTTTAAAATTCATGCCTAAAATGTATGCATGCTCGCACCTTGTGCTATTGAGTGGAAACCTTTACAAAAATAGACTTAGCTATTTTTGGTGATGAAATATTACTCTTGGCTTGGGTTGAACCTACATCAAACACTCATTTAACTAAAAGGTGAGATCATCCTCAAAACATGAAATATTTGAGACTATGGTTGTAGGAACTAATCTTTATGAGATAGAACCATGTTGAGTCCTCAAATGTGTGACTATTCCTCTAAATCATTTTTGTTGTGTATTTTCCAACATGTCATATTCATTACCATTGAGTTCAATATGGTCTCTATCTCCTCCTTCTCTTTCTACAGTATGAACACTCTCTAATGAGGAATTGGCATTCATGTTTCCTTATACTCCTAATCATTAGCTGGCCCTTTATGATAATCATACATATTAGTGACATTCAAAATAGATGATATGTCCATGCCCTTAGAAAATTCAATCTCATACGTATTTGTTTAAAATATGATCAATAATATACATATTCTTATCTTCATTATATTTTTATTTTTATACATTCCACATGGAAATATTTATCTTTCACAAATGTGCTAACACTAGGTCTCCTACTTGAAAATATTTTCTCGCGTGCCTTTCATTTGTATGCTCCCTATAATACAAGTTCAACCCAAAACTTATGTCTACCTCCTATGTATCCTACACATATAGTCCAAAAAATATTATACTCCATTGATCCTTTCATGTTCTATGCTTAATTCCATTATCTCCATAACTCCTCTTAGACTATATCCACATAAAATCTAGAATTTTACCTACTTTGTGCTTCTGTTCATCGAATTATTGTATACAAATTGTGATTGAGATAACACCATGCCCCATTACTTGGGGTTGTATCCTACTATGCATCTCAACAAGATCCTAAGGCTTTGTTCACCACTTCGGTTTGTCCATTAGTTTTTGGATGGTGTGCTGGACTAAATTTCAAGTTTGTCCCTAAATTATTCCATAATGTGCATAAAAAATGGCCTACAACTTTGTGTCCTTATTTAAAAGTATGATGTATGGTAAACCATATATCCTCACCAATTCATGAAAAAATGGTAGTGCTCATTGTGTCACATATTTTATTTCATTTAATAAAATGTTTTATATTTGAAACTATTTCCACCACACTTGTAAATTATTAGAAATACTAGCACAAAATCCATGCTAATATCATGGTATATTTTGTCTCAAACGAGCAGTGGTTGATATAACCACGTGTTTTTTATTATACCCTTTTCCATCTAGAATACTTTCCACTTTTGCATATATTCGTACACATATATGTCAATCCTCAAAGAAAAATGTCCTTATACTAGTTGTGAAAATGTCTTGTCACAACCAAAATGTCTTATTAATTCTTCATTGTGCTTATCATTTTTATTTTTTATTTCATTTTCCCTGCTCACATGCATAATTTCACCTCTTTTAGAAACATCTAATCATGTATGAAGTAGTCAAACTATGGGCTCCTATACATAGTTGTTGGATCATGGAAACTTTTCATGCATCACTAAAGTCTTTATTTTAGTATAAATCTCCTTTATGAAATCAAAACCCATGAATTACATTCACATATCATTCAACACTAGTGTGCTCCTAATTATCACATATGTAACCTTGTTTTTAGTAGCTACTATCTTATTTCAATATTTTAATTTATAAAGAGTTTCATAATAAATACTCAAGAAAGATTGAAAAGAAAATGACAACTATAATTTTAAGGTTATAAAATCCTAAAAGGGCATATTGAAGAGTCCTATATAAACATACCATTATAAAATGATGTAAATTTGGAAAAAATACAAAACATAATTATATGTTTATTATGTTGGAGGCATTTTCATTGCTCTGCCACAACCAAAGCTTTCTCTTAGGATATTTATATCCATTTACGCTACTTCACATTAGTCTAGATATTGTCATTGTTGATATTCAATGGATATGATTTTAATGAGGCTTACATGGATAAGTAGTCTATATAATTTTTTTTGCATTTTTAGGCTTGATGAGCTATGAAATTAATCTCCTTCTAGTTTTGAGTGTTTCTTTTACTACAACATGGTTGGATTGATTTTCAATTTGGCTTAGGTTGCCTTATGATTCCTCAATTTTTCAGTAATGAAAATATTAATTTGAGGAAAAAATTGATGTGGAATGGTCAATGTCAAGCTCAAATTGGACATGTTTTTGAGTCAAATAAGATATGATTGTACATTGGATTTTATCTCTAGATCAGCTGGAGAGGAACAATAATCATATCAAATGATGAGAGATGAAATTTATGGATTATATTCCATTATATTTTGGATGCCCATGCAGACTCAATATTCTTCACAATTCCTTCATTGGTAGCTACTGAAACTTCATTTGCACCCATTCTAAGTTATATAACAAACACACTAATTCACATAAGTTATATGAAGAAGAAAGAGGTCTAGAGTTTGATCCTATTTCATTACAATCATGTGTAGGTGAATGCACAACCATATTATATGCTTATAGATTTTTATTTACTAGGCACATCTAAGATACAAAAATACATGCATAATATATTTCACATCTATTATCTAAGCAACACATTAGGAAGAAAGAGGCTTATGCATTGAATAATAAATTTGAAATGAAACCCTTCATGAAAAATTATTGAGACATCAACAAATCTTTTTTTTCACCCTTGACCATAGAAAAAGGGGTAAGAGAGAAAACATATTTTGATAAATCATCATTTCATAAAGTGGAAGAGCACAAATCATTAGTCATATTACATTTGAAACCCATGACCACTGACCCTATCTCAAATTTGATGCATAAAGTGTTAAAGAAAAATAATATGATATTTATTTTTGAGGTGATTAAGGAAAATAGGGAGGTATGTTTATTAATATGGTATGACAATACAATGTGCATGGAGGAGATGTTTGGTTTCACAATGACCTTGAGTAATGGTGAAGTGATTGGTAAGGGCAAGGATATGTACAAAAATGCCAATGGTGAAACATTTTTATGTGAGTTGGGAAATGATGGTGAGGCGCAATGATGGGGTATTTCATGTGATAGACTCAAATAAGCCTAAGGAAACACACACACAAAATGTAAATGCAATATTTATATTTTAGTGAATTATTTAAATTACATGATAAATAATTGAAACGATTGTCATGTAAATGAAAATAAGTGTTAGGTATACAATATATCCTCTAAACACATAGAGAATGAACTGCATGTCTACTTAGACAAGTGTAAAACTAATTAGACAAAAACTATGATTGCATTAACTATATAAAACTAAATTTGATGAATCTAATTTAAAATTGATGAAAAATGGAAAGCCTTCCTTAATGAGAAACCTTTTATATAATGTAATTGACCAATGAAGGATGCCATACACAAATAGATATAGATGAAAATATTTCCACATTTTTCCATTCTAATTCTTAGTAATACTAACAACAACAATACTATTTATAACAAAAGTGTTCATTTATCTTTATTAGGTACCAACTCAATGAAAATAGGTGTCATATATCTAATAGATCCTCTAAAAATGTAAAAAATCATTCCATATTCAGCCAAATATATCCTTTCATAAATATAGAGAACATAATCTCTATTCAAGTTTAGAGATAATAACAAGGCTTTGAGTTCCATACTTATAAAATTCAAATCTTTTGGGCTCATTTTAAATATTTAATAACTTCATTTATAATTCTAAGTGACCTAATCATACCAATGTCTGTCCTTCATACTTCCATAAGATACTTTTACAAAAAGGATTCTACTCATTGAAATCCACATATCTGACTACAAAAAGGAAGAAGGAGAACAATGTTCATAATGCAAACAAATGTACAATTTTGATTCCTTCAAATATTCCAAATATTTTTTCCATGTATATTGTTTTATATGGTTAGTGTCGATGTGTTTTGACATGTTTATGGTATTCATATAAATTTTATAGTAATAACACCTTTTCTAAGTTTAAGACAAGCAACCCAACTATGTGGATCATAAAATTTCCATTATAAAAGTAATCATGAAGAATAAAAGTATTTTATTGGTTAATATTCATATATTTTAATGAATTTAATTTTATCTATAACGTTCAATGTTTTTTTTTGAAATTGTATAGTTGAATAACAGAAGTCTTAACAGATTATAAAACATTCTTTTATGATAATGTAAAATAATTGCCTTAGTCCATGAGAGATGATACTTTTGTAAAAGCTAGTGGGAGTGGGTATATTGAAGTGAATGATGGGACATTTCATGATGATCTATGTGTTACCTCTTCATCCACTAATCTCCTATCTATTTATTAGATCGTTCACATTATTTTAGGAAATAAAATTGAATTTAAACCTAATTCGATGGTTATTAGGGATGTAGATAGTGACTCTATTTTTATATTTAGGAAGGCAAATCACTAGTCATAATTGTATACTTTCTCACATTTTTATCTTGATCAACCTTTTACTACATTGTTTTCTCATTCATATGGGGTGAGTAAATTATGGCATGAATGATTTGACCATCTCAACTATCACTACGTGGAGAAACTCAGTCATCATGACATGATTTAAGGGTTGCTAAGAGCTAAATTTTCTAATGAAGTTTGTCAAGGTTACATACTTGGTAAGAAACTAGAAGAGAATTATGATAAAGGAAAATATTGAAGATTTGAATAGATATTGGAGCTTATCCATAGTGATATTATTGGTCCATTTCCAAAAGCTTCTTTCAATAGGGATAAATACATGCTTACTTTCATCAATAAATTTTTGATGTATACTTGGGTATATTTTTTTAATAAAAAATCAAAGGTCTAATAATTTTTAGGTTTTCAAGGTGATTATATAAAAATAGTTATTTAAATCCATCAATATTTTACACACTGATAGGGGAGATGAGCATATGAGTAACTACTTTTAAATTTTATACACTTTAGATGAGATTAAATTATAATGTATAGTTCTATATAGTCATCAACATAATGGTATTGTAGAGTGAAATAAAATGTCCTTGAAAGAAGTGGCCAACTATATCATAAACTCCAACTCCCTTACACCTCAATATTGGGCTCACACCCTCAAATATGCTTGTTATATCCAAAATTGAGTCACTCATAAAGAATTAAAGAGAGTCACTGCTTTTGAATCATGGAATAGTCATAAACCTACATTGAAACACTTACAATTGTTTGGATATTTTTTTATGGCCTACATTTTGAAGAAAAAATGTAAGGTAATGGAACATCAGATTCAATCTTACCTCTTCATTACATATCTTAATAGTGTTAAGGGATACAGGGTTCTCCATCCCAGCACTCATGAGTTATTCATTGAGAGGAGTGCTCTTTTTTAAGATGTTCCTTCAGACTCCACACTCGACACCTCTCCCACTTCCTTAGACATAATGGGATTTGATAATAGTTCTAATAATTCAAATCAATGTGAGCATCTTACTGATGATCTAGATTATTCTTCTAGTTTTGATGACGAGGATTCATATTTCACCAAAATAGCTTAAGAGGATGAGGAATAAGATCTTGAATCTCTGATAATTGGTCCTCCTTTGGATAGATAAACACTACAAACTATTGGTCAATGGGTTGGAGATATATCAAAAAATATGCAAACACATTCACAATTCTAGGATGCCCCACATGATTTTATTGCCTCTACTTTATATTTATAATTGTTTTACAAGGAATCATATACTCTTGAGGGGGATACTACTATAGAAGAGGAGTATGGTTCCTTACTCAGGAAAAAACACTTGAGATTTAGTCCCTCTTCCTAAGGAAAAACAACTTACTCAATTTAGGTGGATCTAGCAAATAAAATTTTTAGTAGAAGGGTCCAAGACAAGTTTAAAACATAGTTGTTACTTAAGGGTTTTTCTCAAGTACCTATCATTGACTATATCAAGACATTTGCCCTAGTTGCTAAAATAAACTTTATCTAACTTACTCTCACTATTATTACAAGACATCATTGGGATGTTCATTAAATGGATGTGAAGAGTGTCTTTCTTCATGGTGACCTCAAAGAGGAAATGTACATGGAACAACTATAAGTATTTGCAGAATATTCCTCCTTATCTTTTAAACTTTAAAAATCTATCTATGGCCTCAAACAACTCCTCGATCTTGTTATGCAAAGATAGACTCTTTTTCTATTTTTAATGGGTTCACCAAATGGCATTCTAATATGAATATATACATTTTATACCAAAATAATACATTAGTGATTATGGTTCTCTACGTGGATGACTTATTAATTACAAGAAGTTCTTCTTTCATGATTTTTGATATGAAAACTACTTTATGTAATAGGTTATTAACGACTCATTTGGACTTCTTGCATTACTTCCTCGAGATTGAAATTTCTTAGTCTAACTTTGGGATCATTATTGTATAATGTAAGTATTCTCTTGATTTACTTACATGGTTTACCATGGATGACTCTAAGCCAGTTTTGACTCCTTTTCTATCTGATATGAATGTTGAGGATGATTGTCTAAATAATTTGGTCATTGTTACATCATATTGAAAACTTATTGGAAATCATATCTACCTTACATACACTTGACCTAACATTTCATATGTAGTGGGCATGGTATCTATATATATCCAAGAATCATATGAGCTTGAATAGAAAGAAGCTAAATGGATTCTCCACTACATTTATGGTACTCATAACTTTGGGATTCACTATGGAATAGGTATCAACATCAACTTGAATGGTTATACATATTCAAATTGGGCTGGTGATATTTAGAATCATAAGTCTAATTTAGACTATAGTTTCTCCCTCAGTGCATGTCCAATTAGTTGGTCAAGAAAGAAGCACGATAATATTGCTTTATCTTCTATTGATGCAGGATATAGAGGAGCTATGAATGCTACCACTAAGGCTATTTGGCTTTATTGGATTCTCACTGAGTTTGGCATCTAATTTTGATGACCAATATTCATCTTTTATGAGAACCAAATCACAATCCAAATATTCAACAATTTGGTCCTCCATCAATGGACTAAGCATATACACATTCACATGCATTTCATTTGGGATCTCATCCATGAGTAAGTCTTTGACCTTTATTACATCTACAAAACAGACAAAATTATCTATATATTCACAAAACACTTCACTAAGAGTAAGTTTCTTCATTTTTAGGCTTTACTTGGAGTTCAAGTAGATCTATATTCTTCCTCTTCTGGGGGATCACCTATATGTACTTGTGTACCAAATCAGGCCTTTACGTTAGGAACCAATTCTTCTACCCATTTGAGCTACAATTAAGGGAAGTGGTATTAGTGTAAGGTTTTTCCCACTATAAGGTTTTACCAACATGGTCTAGTTAGTTTGTTTAGGTATAATAAAGGTCATAAAAGAAGATAATCCCACATGTATGAGGATGTTAGGATATGTCCATATTTCACATATATAATGAACCTTCCTATATACTTTTTGGCTAATGCTACTAATACACTTTTATTATTGTGAAGACAAACTTCTTTCTTTTGAGTTGGTTTTTTGATTTCACTACTCCATATATGTTTTCTTGATGCATTCAATCCTATCTAGTTGATCCTCAATCATGGCCCAATCATACATGTTCCATTTCCTCTAATGCCATAACATTTTATTCTCTATAGGATATATAGGATCTAGATCTAAAATATTATTTACCTCAAGAAACATAAATTTATTACATTAATCACTTACATTGCTTGCTTCAAGCTTGAATAATGTTCTTCTATTTACTCCTCTTACAAATACTATTATTTCTCTAAAGTATAGTAGTGTGTAAGTAATGGAAAATCTACAACACATTTCCAACACTTTTGTAGATGTGTCCCATTCTTAATGGAGATTGGCCTTAATTAATTAAGTAAATAAATAATTAAAATATTATGTTTTGGATATTTAAGCATGAGAGAGTTGAATTTAAGCTACTCATATACATGAGTATTGGTAGGACCAATAAAATAATAACTAGATACTTATTATGATTTAAAACCCATCATGAAAGAGACTGAAGAGTAAGAGTAGGAGGTGGAGGATCAACCTCTTTATCATGAGGTGCATCATTGTAACTAATACTACCAAAATTATAATTCATATAAAAAATAGAAGAAGAGGTTATACTAGATGATGTGGCATATGAAGTATGATCATCAAATAAAATAATTATAAAAATGATATATATAATTCTAAATCATCAAGATATCCCATAAATATGTAAATATTTATGTGAGGTTGTAGAGCCCTACATTTGGATTTAGTAATGGATGTTAATGTTTCATGTTCAAAGGAGCATAAGGTTTTAAATCACTCCAAGATTATTTAGGTGTAATGACCTTGATTACTTTATGTGGACTATATTTTTGAGATAATTCACACAATTAATAGCTTCAGCTGAAAATGAAGATTAGATACTCTATGATTGAATCATGCATTTAGCCATTTTTTAGGTGCAATTATTTCTGTCAATGATGGCATTTTTTGTTGACTATATAGAACAATATATTTTATATAGATGTCATGAGTGGCAAAAAAGTCTATAAAACAATAATTCATTTATTCTTCACCATTTTTTTGTCTACAAACATTTGATATACTTTTGAGATTATTTTTAAATAAAGGTTTTGAATTTTAAAAAATGAAAAAATATGAACTCCTTTGATTCAATAAATACACCCAATTATGCCTCAAAAATTCATTAATAAAGGTAGGCATGTAATGGGCATGATTAAAATTAAGAACTAGAAATGGACCTAAAATATCATTATGAATAATTTGAATAATCTCACATGAAATCCAAGTTTTACTTTTCACATAAATATTATTTGGATGTTTACCAATATTTCTAATTCATGTGTTGATTTTAATTACAGTCATACATAACGGTTATAGAATTAGGCTAAATGTCTTCCATGATTTTCCTCTAGGGAAAAGTTTGATCATCGAAAATGAAAGGATGATGTGCCTTTCCATTTTAATCTCCGTATTATAAAAATACCATATATATGTCTACAAAATTCATATTTGGAAATTTTTTTACTAATAATTTAGCAAATTGAATAAAAGGGATCATTTTATTCTTCAAATTGTATAATGGCCAATTCTAGTGAATCTTATGATGATTGAGAGGAAATCAACATTGGTGGATATGATGAAGACACTGAAGATCAATCTATGTTTTCTGAGTGGGAATAAGATAATTATGTTAGCCAAAAAGATATTAAGGAGGATGAACATGAATTAGATAATTATGATGATGATCAACAAGAAACATAGAGTGATGATGATCCCTACTCCAAGTATTACATACTACATTAACATAGGCATAAATAAGGAAAATTTTAGAAATTTATACCATTAAAGCTCAAAACACATACTTATAAAATATGGTATATATAATAGATTTTCCATAAATTATCATTACAATAACTATTGTATTGTATTACAACCATTCAATAATAAAGTGAACAAAAACCAAAAAATACTTAAAGCTATGACTTCTATTATTTCCCAATTGTACACCTTGTGCACTCGACCTTGAACAATTGAGAGAAATGGCAACAATGATGGAAAACCCACTAATATGTCATTGTATCCATGGGAGGGTTTGGAATCATAGTTTGATCAAAATGCAGAAAATGACTAAGATGCACCTATAGAGGGTATGGTTAACTCCCTGCTACTTTTGGCTCTACCTAAACCAAGGTGAGAGAACCTATGGGGTAGTTTGCTCACATGGAAGAATTTTACAACTCAATATCCATGGGGATTTTTAGCACAAGGGCGAATATGAATAAAATCATAACCAAATTTGCACACTTCACCCATGAAGGGTTATCATATGAAGTACAAAAATGGTTTATGTCATACACAAGCTACCAAAGATAGATGAAAGGATGACTGTAATCTTCATTTTTATAAAATATTCAACAACAAGTAAAAAATGGAAAACTAAAACACTAGGATTTCAAGTAAAAACCATAAAAACATTTCAAATATGGAAGATCTTATGTGTCTACAAGGCAAATAACACTTATGGTATGCAAATGGTGTGTTAAATATAGGGTAGGACAGGGTAAGATAATTAGATAGTTATAGAAAAGAGGATGGTATGATGGTTGTTTTCAAGCAACAGGGTTTTTTTTAACATACGTGACATCACTCATTACAAAGGTGAAGAAAAAATGACTTAGAAGATAGTGGAAACTACCAAGAGTGATTTGCATCTATTGGTGCCAATATAATGCAAATACCCAAATTATTCCTGAAACCCTCAAGCATGCACTATAAATAAGATTTCAAATACTTTATTCTATTGAATCCACAAACCCGGGGTGCCCTTAGAAGGTATCCAACAACATGTTTCCAAATTACTTTCAAAAAGGGATTTATAACCTAGAGCTAAGCCCAAAATAATAACTAGTAGTGAGCATAGTGCAAGATATCTAATTAGCTGCACTAGCAAAAATATAATTGTGTTTCATCAATAGAAGAGGGCAAGAACCACTAATATTTATATTAAATAGGAAAGAGATCGTACATACATCAATGTTTCAAAATATATCCATAGGGACAAGCATGGTGAATTTGCTCCATATTGGATAGGGGAGACACATAGAAATGCTCTTAGAGATTGATAATGGTTGTAAAAGCTAAAACCACCTTAGCAAGAGAGGAAAAATACACACACAATACTGATCCCAAAGTTTGAAAGAGACTATACTTAGAGAAAAAAAGAATCTAACAACTACCAACAACCTTTGAATAGAAGACAAGCCTTCTATTTATACATTTTTCAAACCTTCAAATCTGAGAATAAGAGTTACAACTTGTAAAGGTGCAAAACACCCCCTCAAGTTCTAGCAAGATGGTCCTAGCTAGAAAAAACTCTTTGTCACACCTTCAATGTTTATGTATTTGTATGAAAAAGGATCCCTCTAACTACCTCTTCAAGAAATGATGGAGATTTGCAACAACCCATTGCTCTCTTCAGCTGGAAATGTATTTCACACAAGCTATAAGGAGAATATTTGTGGTGGAGGCCAAAAAAAACTTTGTTTTCTTATTTAAATACCTTTGGGATACCCTAGACCACATTCTTGCATAACTAGAACCTCATGCACTTGCAATGATTGCTTGCAAATATTCCAGATCCATGGCTATTTGAGTAATCTTCCTTGAAGTAGCCCACTTGGATCTTGAAAACCTACAATATCCTTCCAAGGAGGAGCTTGCACAAATAAATAAAATGAAAATACAACTTAGGTTTATTGCACCCTTTTTCCTTTTTTATTCCAAACTTGCATTTTCACCTTTTACAATTTTCACTTTTAATTTTTTGCAAATTTGACCATTTTTTCACATTTGATTTTTTGTTTTTCCCTCCATATTTTATTTTTAATGCATAAATTCATTATTTACACTTTCCACCTTTTGGTGGAATCTTGGCCCTTTTATGCAAGTTTTCACCAAGTGCAATTTGCACCAAATGTAAATTTTCACCAAGTGTAATTAACACCAAATGCAAATTTTCACCAGGTACAATTTCCACCAAATGAAAATTAGCACCAAGTGCGAATTTTTACCAAGTGAAGATTTACACTAGGTGTAATTTACATGGTGCTTTTCCCACTCACATCTCCCTTTGTAGCCTACGAGATATGGAGATGGGGATACACATTGCACATTATGTTGGTGAATAATGAAAATCAGCCTCCCATATCCACCAAACTTCATCCCTCTTCCCTTCCATGGAATGAGGACCTATAGATGCACTTTGCACCTTGCACCATGAGTTGGTACAAGCTGCACGATGACCTCCCATTTTTGCCTCACTGCTCTTTATGCCTTTTTCACAAAGTCTAGAGATTCTCAAGCATTTTTTCATGGTGAATTTGGTGAAATATAGTATTTTCCATTTTTTTCATGGTGCATTTCCCATTAAGACACCCCAAGGAGTTTGGGGTTCTTCTACACCCTTTTTTAAAACTTGCAAATTTCTTGATTTTCTCAATTTTTTACCCAACTCCATTTCTTGACACATAGTTCAGTAGAAAATATTATTTAAGCTTTTCAAATAATTTATCCATTTTCTACATGAAACTTTAGTAAATCAATCTATCCCATTTTTCCACCATGTATATAGGTCTCAAAGCATTTAGTAGATAAAAATCTACATTTCCCTAATTCTTTTAGTGCCTTTTCATGCATTACCCTTTCACTTCTAGGGTTTCCTTCATAAGAGTTTCAATTTACCTAACATATTTGAATTCATTATCCAAATAAAATGTTCATAAAACCACTAATATTTTTATTTTTTTATTTCAAGGAATCTCTAACATACTGCATTATCTCTACAATCAAGGCACTTCCTTACTTTTTAAATATAACTTAGACATAAAAAAACATTCATCACAAGATACTCCTATCATTAAGCCTTCAATACTCCAATCTATTATAAATTGGTCATGAGATGTCCCATATCTTTGCTTGCATGGGGAGACATAAAGAGAACAAAGTTGAAAGGTGTGAGAAACTACCCTCCAAAAGACATATTTGTTGTACTGAGATTTGATAAGCTATATAATATGATGCATATGTATGGGCAATGACCTGGATCACGTTCTATCATACAAATAATTTATTTGATATTGAATTACAACTGTCCAGCTCCCAATGTCATTACATTGGTCCTAAATTAGGAGGTTAAATATATGCACTTATTAAACTATCAATAATATAATCTTATATCCCATTGTGTTCATGTTGTTGTTATGACTATTATTGAGACATTGTCTCATAGGAGCTACCATTTGGGTCGTGATGCCTTTTTGCCATATAAAAACATAAAAATTTACACCTATCATGTTCCTCACCCATAGGTCACTATGGAATCATCATTTGGCATGCATTTTAAGCTTCAAATTCTTTATTTAATCTTCCATTTGTATCCATAGCTCTTGACTTTTCTTATTCATTTCTATAATGTTTATGGGATACAGGAGTGGGAGTGTACTTTATACTTTGTACATTGGTTGGTTTAAACTGTATCTTGTCCTCCACTTTTTAAAAAATCATTTTTATGGGATTTATGGTGCCATGTGCAAGTGATTTTCCTTTCTTGAAAACTCGATAAAGCTCCAGCCCCTCCTTTGCACCATTTTGAAATTGCTCTAGCTGTAGGATGTAGGAGTGGGATTGCATAATGAATGTTTCACCTTCTTGGTGCAAAGTAAGTGTAAGACTATGCCTTCCACCATTCACACTACCATCCTATTTATCAATGAAAGATTCAAGGTACCCATTAGCACTTGTTTCAAACTACTCAAACCTCCAAAGATTTTACCCACTAGGCTAGCATTTGATTTTCCATGCCATACTCCTATCAGAACTGAATACCAAGACATGTACCTACACTTTATTGTTCCCCTCTATTTATGGGATGTAGATGTGTGGCAACACCTTGTACTTTTCAACTTGCATTGGTACAAATTTCATGGAGGACTCCACTCTCCATCATACACCTTTATGCTTCAAATATTTAGCATAGTTTTTGACCATGCCTGCACTTTTCATAATGTAAAGTTAACTTATTGACTTCTATAATACTCTTCCCATATATTTTATTTGGAAACTAAGAGATATAACCATGTTTAATTTTATTCCCTCTTTCCATGTGGATTCAGATGTGAAGTGGCATAACTCCATATCAAAAATAAATAGTTGCACACTTCTAAAAACCTACTATATTATCCTTATTTTGGTGTTGCATAAGCATGAGGACCCACACAGTGACACATATACATAGTTTGGATCCATGTACCAAAATTGGATCTCTCTTGGGATATAAACACCTTTCAAGTTTGCAAAGAACCTTAGAAAATAAGACCAACTACCAATCCATTGGTCCATAGAGTTAAGCAATTTATCAACAAGTATTCATGAAGGTTCATCAAAACATGGTAGACTAAAAAAATAAATTAGGAGGATATGAAAATGAAAACATGATAAAAAAATAAAAGGAAATATACAAACAAGGCCTAAAGTAGAGGGGAAACAAAGTAATAAAATAATAGAAAGACAAAACTATACACTATAAAATATGGTACACTGATTATAGACTTAGTCAAGGAAGTGCTTCAGATGTCTGTCATTGACTATTAGCTCTAGTATTTAACTTTTAAATCTCTTAAGAAAGAGTCATGTTCTCTAATATGATAGTCAATGGAATAGGGACCGATCCACAAGGCATCAAACTTACCATGCTTGACTTTTTCCTCATACCTGTTGTCCCATAGTAAAACTAGATCACCTACTTAGAAAGTTATTGGAGAGACCTTTATATCAAATATTTTCTTTAGCTTCTCCTTGAAATTGAGGTTTATTTCATGATCTTATCTTCAAATTTCATCAATCTCAACAATCTGGTTAACTGCTATTTGATAGTGGTTGATTTGCTCATCATCTTCTAATTGATGCATGAGCCGATAGGTTGGTAACTACAAATTCATAGGAAAAACTACTTGAGTTCTATAAACAATCTCAAAATGGATTCTACCTATATCTCTTTTAGGTGTAATCCTATCATCTCATAAGGTAAACTTTAGCTATTCACCTCACATATTCTTATTTGATTCCAAAGTTCTTCTAATAATCCTAATCAAGTTCTTATTACTTGATTCTGATTGCATGTTCCCTTAAGGATTGTAGTTGGAATCATAAGTTAGTTCAATCCCATAATATTTGCACAATGCCACCAAAGGTTTAGAATTGAATCTCATGGCATTATCAAAAATTATCTTAATAGGCACATGAAATCTACAAATAACCCGATTTAGTAAGAAATCCATGACTACCTAGTGTGTTACTCTCTTTGTAGGGATTGCTTCAACCCATTTGGTGAAGTAATCAGTTAAAACTAGTATCCATCTATGCCCAAAACTTGATGAATCAATTATTTCTCCAATGAAATCCATTCCTCATTGTTTGAATGGGCCTTCAATCATCACAGGTTACAAGGGAAGAAAACCTAAAGATTTCATACTCCTATCAAACTACTGACATTTATCACACCCTCTGACCATCTGAGCAACATCCTTACAAAATGATGGCCACCAATAACCAACTCTAAAAATTTTATGAGCTATAAATTTAGGTCTAAAATTGCCTCTATATACTCCACTATGGAAAATTTCAATTAGGACATCAATATATTCTTCTAGCATGCATCTTAGAAGAACCCCATATGGATTCTTCCATGCAAGTTCAGTTTTAGTCAAGAGGTAATTTTGGGAAATAAGTTTAAGAGTTATCCTTCTATTATTATCCAAGTTAGGGGGAAAATTTAGATTTTTCAAGTAGTAAAAAATGTCCTTATACCATGAAGATGCATTAAATTCACTCAAGGAATCATCAACATTAAAAATAGTAGTGTTTACCTCAACTAGCCAAAATAGGGGAAAACTTTAAAGTTCCATTGATGCCACTAAACACTTTCATGTACTTTTACTCCCACTTGATGTTCTAGTCTTTCTTTAGCATATAAGTAATAGGCTAAGTCATTTTTGTAAAATTAGACACAAACCTCTGTACAAAGTTAATTTGTGCAAAGAAGGACTGAATTCCTTTCTTCGACTATAGGATAGGCACTTTGTCAATGGCTTCTACCCTCTTGATACCAATCATGACACCATCTTTGGACACTATATACCCCATAAACTTGGCCTTTTGTGATCTAAAGTGGCACCTATTGGGATTAAGTGAAATGTTGAACTCTCTACCTCTGATCAACACCTTTTCTAGATGCTCCAAATGTTCTTAGCTTATCCTAAATTACACAATGATTTCATCCTAATACATAGTAATGAACTAGTTAATTATCCTCACAAAGTTTGCATCAATATGTTGCAAGAACATTACACTAGAATTTGTCAACCTAAAAGGCATCTACATATATACATAAGTATCCCATGACATGGTGAATGCAGTCTCGGACCTCTCAGATTCCTCAACCACAACCTGGTTGTAACCTGAGAAGCCATCAAAAGAAACTTCTAAACTGACCATTCCTCTTGGGATAGTGTTTGTATTTATCTAAATTATGTATTTCCCAAATAAGGTCTCCTTCCCATCACAAACATGAACCATGGATTCCAAGTCTATGAGCTAATCAAGGAACTCAACCTCACAAATTAAAAACCTCTTAATTTGTTCATCATCATCAAATACCTACTAATGATGAACATTGTTTGGGATTGAAGGATTGAGAAGCACTTCCACTTGATATTGTTAATGAGGGCTCGCATTTAGAATTTGAAATTGAACACCTATCCCTGCAAGTTTTTCAACTTCATGGTTGAAACTTATATCATGATAAAAAATGTTGAATGCATCAAAGAACTCTAGCAAGTCCAAAACAACATTTTGATATTGTTTCAACCTTTTATTTTTTGTGGAAAAATTACTATGGACTTGTTTTACCACTAATTTATAATCACCCTTAACAATCAAACACATGATTCCATATTCACGGGCAATCCTTATAAAAATCAACAGTGCTTAATACTCAATAGTATTGTTAGTGTACTCAAAAGAAAGTTGAAAAGAAAACATGAAACATTTATCATTAGGGGCATAGAAGACAACTCTAGCTCCATTTCCAACATTGGAACAAGCCCCATCAAAACACATCTTCCAAACTACATTTTCTTTATTAGGCTCAACATCAAGAATAATAGGATATTCATTAGCATCCACATTCCCAAAAAATTTGTCCAATTCAACATCCATGTATAATACTTTATTCAGAGCACATTTGGGATCTTCAATTACATCTAACATCTTTGGCTCTCTATAAAGTTTAACCAACTTACCCTCTAGCAGAATGGTGGCATAATAAAGGTCCATCTACACACTTCCACCCATGCTGGTAGCCCACTTACATGATAACAACATCCCAGATTTAGGTAGGTAGTCTAAAGCCACCATGTCTATGTTCAATTTATTTCCAAGATGAATTGCTAACTACACCACCAACCCCTTAACTTATCCTACAACCGGAACCTCTCATGAGTCCATGGCATAATAATTACAAAAGGCTGATGTGATCTTCACTCTAAGCTCATTGAGGACATCCAAGGGCATCGTATTGTAATAAGCACTAGAGTCAAACATTCATTTATGAAAAACTAGACTATTGATCAATAGAGTTGTGTAAAATAGGTCCACATTCAGGTGACTTTCTATAAGTGCAGTCCCTAAACAAACTTATAGATTAGGCTCAGCAACCTCTTCCAATTCTTCATCACTTTTTTGGGGTGTTTAGGGTAACTCAATTTCATTTGTAGCTAACTTCTCACCAAATTCAAAATATTGAAAGGTCCTTTTCCTATGTTCAGGTATTCGTAATAATTCAACAAGTGGCATGGTGATTTTCAGTTAGTTGAACACATGGGATAATCACATATGTTATAATGAGGAAGATGAGTACTTGGTGAAAGGGTAAAAACACCTTCATCTAGGATACAATCATTTAAAGTGTGAAGTGGAGTATGCTAGGATGGATTTGTACTCCTATAACTAGTTTTCAAGGGTGGATTTTATCTAACCTCATTCACAGCCTTAGGGATACTAGACAAGATGGCCACTCTATTCTTAGTAGGAGCACCTTATGGATTAGTAAATTGGGATATGGGCACTAGTTTTGAAGCTTTAGGGACTATTGTATTTTTCTTATCTTCCTTACTAGCATCCCCTACCTTGGGATTTATAGGGGCATTGTCCTGAGGAGCAGTAACTTGACATTTACTTCTCAAGTGATATTATTTCTCTTGGGAAATTGTTGCATTAATTAGAAGTTGCCTATCCTCAACTAATGATATTCCCCCATCATATTTATTAATCATCATAGAACATAAGAAATCAAAATCATGGATATTCAATTCATATACATGTGTCATATTAACATCACAAGAAAATTTAGGAGTTGGGACACTTACCTTTTTAACTACACTCTAGAATTGATTAAGAGTAGTAGCACTCAATAATTTCATGGAGGTAGTCATCTCACTTTAGGGGCTTTGATAATTTAACCTTAGGATATCATCATTAGATGATGCAGACTCAAGTTCATCCATATATTAATTAATTAGTTCAACCGTATCATATGGGGGATATGGAAGGAAGCACTTGTCACACCAATAAATATCAATTTTACAATATACAACATTCACCTTGGCATTTAAAGGATTAGGCACTTCTTTTCTATCCCCTCTATTCTAATTCTTATTAGTCCTTTCTTCACGTGCACAGCTCTTCCTTCTATCATTATCTCAATTGTGGAAAGTAGGCCCTCTTTGTGCTTGATTTGGATTTAGAGCCCGTTCATAACTCGTAGACAAAACTTTAATTATCTCTTCAAGGCTGGCTATCTTAGTGGATTGTGCCTTTTTTGGATTAACTAGTTTTACATCATCTCACTTGTTCATGGTCTTTCCCACAACCTTGGTGTTATTCTCAATTTGGATGGCCATATTTAATGCCAACCATAGGTTTTTGGATGCCTTATCCTATAAATAGTACACAAACTTCTTATCAAAAGCATCACTATGCTTTTTCAAGCATGTTGTATCATTGGGCCTAATATTCTTGGGCAGTTGCATCATAGCCTTGTTGAAATTGGTGTTGAAGTCTTAAACACATTAATTAGGATTCTTTTTGATGTATTTGAAGAAATTTGGTTATGTCACATTTTGTTTGACATAAACATTCTTAACGATCATCCACCAATCATTTTTTGTGAAAGTCAATGTGTGTTGAAGATTGCTAAGAATCTAGTATTTCATGAAAGAACCAAACACATTGATGTACAATTCCATTCCATTCAATAAAAATTCTTGAACCATCATATTTAGCTCCATTACTACCCAACAGATTCATAAATAGTAGATATAATCACCAAGTCACTATGCAAGGTGAAATTTGATTTGTTTCGGGGGTAAATTTGTAAAAACAAATTAATAAAGGTGGGAATGTTAGCATAGCTTTTTATGTTATCATAGTTATTTATTATATTGTTAGTTTTCAGTTAGAGTTGCAATTGGTAATTATTGCATGTTAGTTATAATTAAAAAACCATTTATCCACTCTATATATTCACCTATTCTTTCATAAATAAAATCATCAAAGCATATGTTTTCTTCTTCATTTACTAGTAAAATATTGTTAAATTAAGCCACCAAACTAATATTCGTTTCTTCATAAGAATACCACATAATAAATTCTCATGGCCTTGTTTTATTTATTTTATAGTTTTCATCTATTTTCACTCAACACATTTATGTCAAAAGTATATAATACATTTTATTAATATATATTACATGTTATCTAGGTTTTCTTTTCTCATTTAGTGTTTTCTATTAAATAACCTCATTGTATTTAATAGACTCACACCATTTAATCACTTGGTTTTGTTTCATGAAACATAAAACCTCTAAAATAGTTAGTTTCTAAGTGCCCAACTTAAGGATTAATTAATTGAGATATTTGGTATCCTACTCAATCAAGACCATCATTATACATAATAACATAAAACTATGTCATTAATCATTACTTCAGGGAAGTTAAATCCAAGTCTAAATCTAGACCCATGAATTATGTTACTAACTACTACAACTTGACTAACATCCTATAATAAAGATGTTTACATAGTTTATGATAAAAATGTTAGGATCATCTTGATAATATATAAATAATTTATTCATTTAAAAAAAAAAAAGAAACAAGTCACTCAAAATCAACATTCAAATATCATAGAGTTGATCAATAGAGTTGTGTAAAATAGGTCCACATTTAGGTGACTTTCTATAAGTGCAGTCCCTAAACAAACTTATAGATTAGGCTCAGCAACCTCTTCCAATTCTTCATCACTTTTTTGGGGTGTTTAGGGTAACTCAATTTCATTTGTAGCTAACTTCTCACCAAATTCAAAATATTGAAAGGTCCTTTTCCTATGTTCAGGTATTCGTAATAATTCAACAAGTGGCATGGTGATTTTCAGTTAGTTGAACACATGGGATAATCACATATGTTATAATGAGGAAGATGAGTACTTGGTGAAAGGGTAAAAACACCTTCATCTAGGATACAATCATTTAAAGTGTGAAGTGGAGTATGCTAGGATGGATTTGTACTCCTATAACTAGTTTTCAAGGGTGGATTTTATCTAACCTCATTCACAGCCTTAGGGATACTAGACAAGATGGCCACTCTATTCTTAGTAGGAGCACCTTATGGATTAGTAAATTGGGATATGGGCACTAGTTTTGAAGCTTTAGGGACTATTGTATTTTTCTTATCTTCCTTACTAGCATCCCCTACCTTGGGATTTATAGGGGCATTGTCCTGAGGAGCAGTAACTTGACATTTACTTCTCAAGTGATATTATTTCTCTTGGGAAATTGTTGCATTAATTAGAAGTTGCCTATCCTCAACTAATGATATTCCCCCATCATATTTATTAATCATCATAGAACATAAGAAATCAAAATCATGGATATTCAATTCATATACATGTGTCATATTAACATCACAAGAAAATTTAGGAGTTGGGACACTTACCTTTTTAACTACACTCTAGAATTGATTAAGAGTAGTAGCACTCAATAATTTCATGGAGGTAGTCATCTCACTTTAGGGGCTTTGATAATTTAACCTTAGGATATCATCATTAGATGATGCAGACTCAAGTTCATCCATATATTAATTAATTAGTTCAACCGTATCATATGGGGGATATGGAAGGAAGCACTTGTCACACCAATAAATATCAATTTTACAATATACAACATTCACCTTGGCATTTAAAGGATTAGGCACTTCTTTTCTATCCCCTCTATTCTAATTCTTATTAGTCCTTTCTTCACGTGCACAGCTCTTCCTTCTATCATTATCTCAATTGTGGAAAGTAGGCCCTCTTTGTGCTTGATTTGGATTTAGAGCCCGTTCATAACTCGTAGACAAAACTTTAATTATCTCTTCAAGGCTGGCTATCTTAGTGGATTGTGCCTTTTTTGGATTAACTAGTTTTACATCATCTCACTTGTTCATGGTCTTTCCCACAACCTTGGTGTTATTCTCAATTTGGATGGCCATATTTAATGCCAACCATAGGTTTTTGGATGCCTTATCCTATAAATAGTACACAAACTTATTATCAAAAGCATCACTATGCTTTTTCAAGCATGTTGTATCATTGGGCCTAATATTCTTGGGCAGTTGCATCATAGCCTTGTTGAAATTGGTGTTGAAGTCTTAAACACATTAATTAGGATTCTTTTTGATGTATTTGAAGAAATTTGGTTATGTCACATTTTTTTTGACATAAACATTCTTAACGATCATCCACCAATCATTTTTTGTGAAAGTCAATGTGTGTTGAAGATTGCTAAGAATCTAGTATTTCATGAAAGAACCAAACACATTGATGTACAATTCCATTCCATTCAATAAAAATTCTTGAACCATCATATTTAGCTCCATTACTACCCAACAGATTCATAAATAGTAGATATAATCACCAAGTCACTATGCAAGGTGAAATTTGATTTGTTTCGGGGGTAAATTTGTAAAAACAAATTAATAAAGGTGGGAATGTTAGCATAGCTTTTTATGTTATCATAGTTATTTATTATATTGTTAGTTTTCAGTTAGAGTTGCAATTGGTAATTATTGCATGTTAGTTATAATTAAAAAACCATTTATCCACTCTATATATTCACCTATTCTTTCATAAATAAAATCATCAAAGCATATGTTTTCTTCTTCATTTACTAGTAAAATATTGTTAAATTAAGCCACCAAACTAATATTCGTTTCTTCATAAGAATACCACATAATAAATTCTCATGGCCTTGTTTTATTTATTTTATAGTTTTCATCTATTTTCACTCAACACATTTATGTCAAAAGTATATAATACATTTTATTAATATATATTACATGTTATCTAGGTTTTCTTTTCTCATTTAGTGTTTTCTATTAAATAACCTCATTGTATTTAATAGACTCACACCATTTAATCACTTGGTTTTGTTTCATGAAACATAAAACCTCTAAAATAGTTAGTTTCTAAGTGCCCAACTTAAGGATTAATTAATTGAGATATTTGGTATCCTACTCAATCAAGACCATCATTATACATAATAACATAAAACTATGTCATTAATCATTACTTCAGGGAAGTTAAATCCAAGTCTAAATCTAGACCCATGAATTATGTTACTAACTACTACAACTTGACTAACATCCTATAATAAAGATGTTTACATAGTTTATGATAAAAATGTTAGGATCATCTTGATAATATATAAATAATTTATTCATTTAAAAAAAAAAAAGAAACAAGTCACTCAAAATCAACATTCAAATATCATAGAGTTGATCAATAGAGTTGTGTAAAATAGGTCCACATTCAGGTGACTTTCTATAAGTGCAGTCCCTAAACAAACTTATAGATTAGGCTCAGCAACCTCTTCCAATTCTTCATCACTTTTTTGGGGTGTTTAGGGTAACTCAATTTCATTTGTAGCTAACTTCTCACCAAATTCAAAATATTGAAAGGTCCTTTTCCTATGTTCAGGTATTCGTAATAATTCAACAAGTGGCATGGTGATTTTCAGTTAGTTGAACACATGGGATAATCACATATGTTATAATGAGGAAGATGAGTACTTGGTGAAAGGGTAAAAACACCTTCATCTAGGATACAATCATTTAAAGTGTGAAGTGGAGTATGCTAGGATGGATTTGTACTCCTATAACTAGTTTTCAAGGGTGGATTTTATCTAACCTCATTCACAGCCTTAGGGATACTAGACAAGATGGCCACTCTATTCTTAGTAGGAGCACCTTATGGATTAGTAAATTGGGATATGGGCACTAGTTTTGAAGCTTTAGGGACTATTGTATTTTTCTTATCTTCCTTACTAGCATCCCCTACCTTGGGATTTATAGGGGCATTGTCCTGAGGAGCAGTAACTTGACATTTACTTCTCAAGTGATATTATTTCTCTTGGGAAATTGTTGCATTAATTAGAAGTTGCCTATCCTCAACTAATGATATTCCCCCATCATATTTATTAATCATCATAGAACATAAGAAATCAAAATCATGGATATTCAATTCATATACATGTGTCATATTAACATCACAAGAAAATTTAGGAGTTGGGACACTTACCTTTTTAACTACACTCTAGAATTGATTAAGAGTAGTAGCACTCAATAATTTCATGGAGGTAGTCATCTCACTTTAGGGGCTTTGATAATTTAACCTTAGGATATCATCATTAGATGATGCAGACTCAAGTTCATCCATATATTAATTAATTAGTTCAACCGTATCATATGGGGGATATGGAAGGAAGCACTTGTCACACCAATAAATATCAATTTTACAATATACAACATTCACCTTGGCATTTAAAGGATTAGGCACTTCTTTTCTATCCCCTCTATTCTAATTCTTATTAGTCCTTTCTTCACGTGCACAGCTCTTCCTTCTATCATTATCTCAATTGTGGAAAGTAGGCCCTCTTTGTGCTTGATTTGGATTTAGAGCCCGTTCATAACTCGTAGACAAAACTTTAATTATCTCTTCAAGGCTGGCTATCTTAGTGGATTGTGCCTTTTTTGGATTAACTAGTTTTACATCATCTCACTTGTTCATGGTCTTTCCCACAACCTTGGTGTTATTCTCAATTTGGATGGCCATATTTAATGCCAACCATAGGTTTTTGGATGCCTTATCCTATAAATAGTACACAAACTTCTTATCAAAAGCATCACTATGCTTTTTCAAGCATGTTGTATCATTGGGCCTAATATTCTTGGGCAGTTGCATCATAGCCTTGTTGAAATTGGTGTTGAAGTCTTAAACACATTAATTAGGATTCTTTTTGATGTATTTGAAGAAATTTGGTTATGTCACATTTTTTTTGACATAAACATTCTTAACGATCATCCACCAATCATTTTTTGTGAAAGTCAATGTGTGTTGAAGATTGCTAAGAATCTAGTATTTCATGAAAGAACCAAACACATTGATGTACAATTCCATTCCATTCAATAAAAATTCTTGAACCATCATATTTAGCTCCATTACTACCCAACAGATTCATAAATAGTAGATATAATCACCAAGTCACTATGCAAGGTGAAATTTGATTTGTTTCGGGGGTAAATTTGTAAAAACAAATTAATAAAGGTGGGAATGTTAGCATAGCTTTTTATGTTATCATAGTTATTTATTATATTGTTAGTTTTCAGTTAGAGTTGCAATTGGTAATTATTGCATGTTAGTTATAATTAAAAAACCATTTATCCACTCTATATATTCACCTATTCTTTCATAAATAAAATCATCAAAGCATATGTTTTCTTCTTCATTTACTAGTAAAATATTGTTAAATTAAGCCACCAAACTAATATTCGTTTCTTCATAAGAATACCACATAATAAATTCTCATGGCCTTGTTTTATTTATTTTATAGTTTTCATCTATTTTCACTCAACACATTTATGTCAAAAGTATATAATACATTTTATTAATATATATTACATGTTATCTAGGTTTTCTTTTCTCATTTAGTGTTTTCTATTAAATAACCTCATTGTATTTAATAGACTCACACCATTTAATCACTTGGTTTTGTTTCATGAAACATAAAACCTCTAAAATAGTTAGTTTCTAAGTGCCCAACTTAAGGATTAATTAATTGAGATATTTGGTATCCTACTCAATCAAGACCATCATTATACATAATAACATAAAACTATGTCATTAATCATTACTTCAGGGAAGTTAAATCCAAGTCTAAATCTAGACCCATGAATTATGTTACTAACTACTACAACTTGACTAACATCCTATAATAAAGATGTTTACATAGTTTATGATAAAAATGTTAGGATCATCTTGATAATATATAAATAATTTATTCATTTAAAAAAAAAAAAGAAACAAGTCACTCAAAATCAACATTCAAATATCATAGAGTTGATCAATAGAGTTGTGTAAAATAGGTCCACATTCAGGTGACTTTCTATAAGTGCAGTCCCTAAACAAACTTATAGATTAGGCTCAGCAACCTCTTCCAATTCTTCATCACTTTTTTGGGGTGTTTAGGGTAACTCAATTTCATTTGTAGCTAACTTCTCACCAAATTCAAAATATTGAAAGGTCCTTTTCCTATGTTCAGGTATTCGTAATAATTCAACAAGTGGCATGGTGATTTTCAGTTAGTTGAACACATGGGATAATCACATATGTTATAATGAGGAAGATGAGTACTTGGTGAAAGGGTAAAAACACCTTCATCTAGGATACAATCATTTAAAGTGTGAAGTGGAGTATGCTAGGATGGATTTGTACTCCTATAACTAGTTTTCAAGGGTGGATTTTATCTAACCTCATTCACAGCCTTAGGGATACTAGACAAGATGGCCACTCTATTCTTAGTAGGAGCACCTTATGGATTAGTAAATTGGGATATGGGCACTAGTTTTGAAGCTTTAGGGACTATTGTATTTTTCTTATCTTCCTTACTAGCATCCCCTACCTTGGGATTTATAGGGGCATTGTCCTGAGGAGCAGTAACTTGACATTTACTTCTCAAGTGATATTATTTCTCTTGGGAAATTGTTGCATTAATTAGAAGTTGCCTATCCTCAACTAATGATATTCCCCCATCATATTTATTAATCATCATAGAACATAAGAAATCAAAATCATGGATATTCAATTCATATACATGTGTCATATTAACATCACAAGAAAATTTAGGAGTTGGGACACTTACCTTTTTAACTACACTCTAGAATTGATTAAGAGTAATAGCACTCAATAATTTCATGGAGGTAGTCATCTCACTTTAGGGGCTTTGATAATTTAACCTTAGGATATCATCATTAGATGATGCAGACTCAAGTTCATCCATATATTAATTAATTAGTTCAACCGTATCATATGGGGGATATGGAAGGAAGCACTTGTCACACCAATAAATATCAATTTTACAATATACAACATTCACCTTGGCATTTAAAGGATTAGGCACTTCTTTTCTATCCCCTCTATTCTAATTCTTATTAGTCCTTTCTTCACGTGCACAGCTCTTCCTTCTATCATTATCTCAATTGTGGAAAGTAGGCCCTCTTTGTGCTTGATTTGGATTTAGAGCCCGTTCATAACTCGTAGACAAAACTTTAATTATCTCTTCAAGGCTGGCTATCTTAGTGGATTGTGCCTTTTTTGGATTAACTAGTTTTACATCATCTCACTTGTTCATGGTCTTTCCCACAACCTTGGTGTTATTCTCAATTTGGATGGCCATATTTAATGCCAACCATAGGTTTTTGGATGCCTTATCCTATAAATAGTACACAAACTTCTTATCAAAAGCATCACTATGCTTTTTCAAGCATGTTGTATCATTGGGCCTAATATTCTTGGGCAGTTGCATCATAGCCTTGTTGAAATTGGTGTTGAAGTCTTAAACACATTAATTAGGATTCTTTTTGATGTATTTGAAGAAATTTGGTTATGTCACATTTTGTTTGACATAAACATTCTTAACGATCATCCACCAATCATTTTTTGTGAAAGTCAATGTGTGTTGAAGATTGCTAAGAATCTAGTATTTCATGAAAGAACCAAACACATTGATGTACAATTCCATTCCATTCAATAAAAATTCTTGAACCATCATATTTAGCTCCATTACTACCCAACAGATTCATAAATAGTAGATATAATCACCAAGTCACTATGCAAGGTGAAATTTGATTTGTTTCGGGGGTAAATTTGTAAAAACAAATTAATAAAGGTGGGAATGTTAGCATAGCTTTTTATGTTATCATAGTTATTTATTATATTGTTAGTTTTCAGTTAGAGTTGCAATTGGTAATTATTGCATGTTAGTTATAATTAAAAAACCATTTATCCACTCTATATATTCACCTATTCTTTCATAAATAAAATCATCAAAGCATATGTTTTCTTCTTCATTTACTAGTAAAATATTGTTAAATTAAGCCACCAAACTAATATTCGTTTCTTCATAAGAATACCACATAATAAATTCTCATGGCCTTGTTTTATTTATTTTATAGTTTTCATCTATTTTCACTCAACACATTTATGTCAAAAGTATATAATACATTTTATTAATATATATTACATGTTATCTAGGTTTTCTTTTCTCATTTAGTGTTTTCTATTAAATAACCTCATTGTATTTAATAGACTCACACCATTTAATCACTTGGTTTTGTTTCATGAAACATAAAACCTCTAAAATAGTTAGTTTCTAAGTGCCCAACTTAAGGATTAATTAATTGAGATATTTGGTATCCTACTCAATCAAGACCATCATTATACATAATAACATAAAACTATGTCATTAATCATTACTTCAGGGAAGTTAAATCCAAGTCTAAATCTAGACCCATGAATTATGTTACTAACTACTACAACTTGACTAACATCCTATAATAAAGATGTTTACATAGTTTATGATAAAAATGTTAGGATCATCTTGATAATATATAAATAATTTATTCATTTAAAAAAAAAAAAGAAACAAGTCACTCAAAATCAACATTCAAATATCATAGAGTTGATCAATAGAGTTGTGTAAAATAGGTCCACATTCAGGTGACTTTCTATAAGTGCAGTCCCTAAACAAACTTATAGATTAGGCTCAGCAACCTCTTCCAATTCTTCATCACTTTTTTGGGGTGTTTAGGGTAACTCAATTTCATTTGTAGCTAACTTCTCACCAAATTCAAAATATTGAAAGGTCCTTTTCCTATGTTCAGGTATTCGTAATAATTC
Source organism: Torreya grandis (assembly GCA_037957365.1). Lineage (NCBI taxonomy): Eukaryota > Viridiplantae > Streptophyta > Pinopsida > Cupressales > Taxaceae > Torreya > Torreya grandis. Next base: position 45,840 of record JARHVA010008290.1, read on the forward strand.
AACAAGTGGCATGGTGATTTTCAGTTAGTTGAACACATGGGATAATCACATATGTTATAATGAGGAAGATGAGTACTTGGTGAAAGGGTAAAAACACCTTCATCTAGGATACAATCATTTAAAGTGTGAAGTGGAGTATGCTAGGATGGATTTGTACTCCTATAACTAGTTTTCAAGGGTGGATTTTATCTAACCTCATTCACAGCCTTAGGGATACTAGACAAGATGGCCACTCTATTCTTAGTAGGAGCACCTTATGGATTAGTAAATTGGGATATGGGCACTAGTTTTGAAGCTTTAGGGACTATTGTATTTTTCTTATCTTCCTTACTAGCATCCCCTACCTTGGGATTTATAGGGGCATTGTCCTGAGGAGCAGTAACTTGACATTTACTTCTCAAGTGATATTATTTCTCTTGGGAAATTGTTGCATTAATTAGAAGTTGCCTATCCTCAACTAATGATATTCCCCCATCATATTTATTAATCATCATAGAACATAAGAAATCAAAATCATGGATATTCAATTCATATACATGTGTCATATTAACATCACAAGAAAATTTAGGAGTTGGGACACTTACCTTTTTAACTACACTCTAGAATTGATTAAGAGTAGTAGCACTCAATAATTTCATGGAGGTAGTCATCTCACTTTAGGGGCTTTGATAATTTAACCTTAGGATATCATCATTAGATGATGCAGACTCAAGTTCATCCATATATTAATTAATTAGTTCAACCGTATCATATGGGGGATATGGAAGGAAGCACTTGTCACACCAATAAATATCAATTTTACAATATACAACATTCACCTTGGCATTTAAAGGATTAGGCACTTCTTTTCTATCCCCTCTATTCTAATTCTTATTAGTCCTTTCTTCACGTGCACAGCTCTTCCTTCTATCATTATCTCAATTGTGGAAAGTAGGCCCTCTTTGTGCTTGATTTGGATTTAGAGCCCGTTCATAACTCGTAGACAAAACTTTAATTATCTCTTCAAGGCTGGCTATCTTAGTGGATTGTGCCTTTTTTGGATTAACTAGTTTTACATCATCTCACTTGTTCATGGTCTTTCCCACAACCTTGGTGTTATTCTCAATTTGGATGGCCATATTTAATGCCAACCATAGGTTTTTGGATGCCTTATCCTATAAATAGTACACAAACTTCTTATCAAAAGCATCACTATGCTTTTTCAAGCATGTTGTATCATTGGGCCTAATATTCTTGGGCAGTTGCATCATAGCCTTGTTGAAATTGGTGTTGAAGTCTTAAACACATTAATTAGGATTCTTTTTGATGTATTTGAAGAAATTTGGTTATGTCACATTTTTTTTGACATAAACATTCTTAACGATCATCCACCAATCATTTTTTGTGAAAGTCAATGTGTGTTGAAGATTGCTAAGAATCTAGTATTTCATGAAAGAACCAAACACATTGATGTACAATTCCATTCCATTCAATAAAAATTCTTGAACCATCATATTTAGCTCCATTACTACCCAACAGATTCATAAATAGTAGATATAATCACCAAGTCACTATGCAAGGTGAAATTTGATTTGTTTCGGGGGTAAATTTGTAAAAACAAATTAATAAAGGTGGGAATGTTAGCATAGCTTTTTATGTTATCATAGTTATTTATTATATTGTTAGTTTTCAGTTAGAGTTGCAATTGGTAATTATTGCATGTTAGTTATAATTAAAAAACCATTTATCCACTCTATATATTCACCTATTCTTTCATAAATAAAATCATCAAAGCATATGTTTTCTTCTTCATTTACTAGTAAAATATTGTTAAATTAAGCCACCAAACTAATATTCGTTTCTTCATAAGAATACCACATAATAAATTCTCATGGCCTTGTTTTATTTATTTTATAGTTTTCATCTATTTTCACTCAACACATTTATGTCAAAAGTATATAATACATTTTATTAATATATATTACATGTTATCTAGGTTTTCTTTTCTCATTTAGTGTTTTCTATTAAATAACCTCATTGTATTTAATAGACTCACACCATTTAATCACTTGGTTTTGTTTCATGAAACATAAAACCTCTAAAATAGTTAGTTTCTAAGTGCCCAACTTAAGGATTAATTAATTGAGATATTTGGTATCCTACTCAATCAAGACCATCATTATACATAATAACATAAAACTATGTCATTAATCATTACTTCAGGGAAGTTAAATCCAAGTCTAAATCTAGACCCATGAATTATGTTACTAACTACTACAACTTGACTAACATCCTATAATAAAGATGTTTACATAGTTTATGATAAAAATGTTAGGATCATCTTGATAATATATAAATAATTTATTCATTTAAAAAAAAAAAAGAAACAAGTCACTCAAAATCAACATTCAAATATCATAGAGTTGATCAATAGAGTTGTGTAAAATAGGTCCACATTCAGGTGACTTTCTATAAGTGCAGTCCCTAAACAAACTTATAGATTAGGCTCAGCAACCTCTTCCAATTCTTCATCACTTTTTTGGGGTGTTTAGGGTAACTCAATTTCATTTGTAGCTAACTTCTCACCAAATTCAAAATATTGAAAGGTCCTTTTCCTATGTTCAGGTATTCGTAATAATTCAACAAGTGGCATGGTGATTTTCAGTTAGTTGAACACATGGGATAATCACATATGTTATAATGAGGAAGATGAGTACTTGGTGAAAGGGTAAAAACACCTTCATCTAGGATACAATCATTTAAAGTGTGAAGTGGAGTATGCTAGGATGGATTTGTACTCCTATAACTAGTTTTCAAGGGTGGATTTTATCTAACCTCATTCACAGCCTTAGGGATACTAGACAAGATGGCCACTCTATTCTTAGTAGGAGCACCTTATGGATTAGTAAATTGGGATATGGGCACTAGTTTTGAAGCTTTAGGGACTATTGTATTTTTCTTATCTTCCTTACTAGCATCCCCTACCTTGGGATTTATAGGGGCATTGTCCTGAGGAGCAGTAACTTGACATTTACTTCTCAAGTGATATTATTTCTCTTGGGAAATTGTTGCATTAATTAGAAGTTGCCTATCCTCAACTAATGATATTCCCCCATCATATTTATTAATCATCATAGAACATAAGAAATCAAAATCATGGATATTCAATTCATATACATGTGTCATATTAACATCACAAGAAAATTTAGGAGTTGGGACACTTACCTTTTTAACTACACTCTAGAATTGATTAAGAGTAGTAGCACTCAATAATTTCATGGAGGTAGTCATCTCACTTTAGGGGCTTTGATAATTTAACCTTAGGATATCATCATTAGATGATGCAGACTCAAGTTCATCCATATATTAATTAATTAGTTCAACCGTATCATATGGGGGATATGGAAGGAAGCACTTGTCACACCAATAAATATCAATTTTACAATATACAACATTCACCTTGGCATTTAAAGGATTAGGCACTTCTTTTCTATCCCCTCTATTCTAATTCTTATTAGTCCTTTCTTCACGTGCACAGCTCTTCCTTCTATCATTATCTCAATTGTGGAAAGTAGGCCCTCTTTGTGCTTGATTTGGATTTAGAGCCCGTTCATAACTCGTAGACAAAACTTTAATTATCTCTTCAAGGCTGGCTATCTTAGTGGATTGTGCCTTTTTTGGATTAACTAGTTTTACATCATCTCACTTGTTCATGGTCTTTCCCACAACCTTGGTGTTATTCTCAATTTGGATGGCCATATTTAATGCCAACCATAGGTTTTTGGATGCCTTATCCTATAAATAGTACACAAACTTCTTATCAAAAGCATCACTATGCTTTTTCAAGCATGTTGTATCATTGGGCCTAATATTCTTGGGCAGTTGCATCATAGCCTTGTTGAAATTGGTGTTGAAGTCTTAAACACATTAATTAGGATTCTTTTTGATGTATTTGAAGAAATTTGGTTATGTCACATTTTTTTTGACATAAACATTCTTAACGATCATCCACCAATCATTTTTTGTGAAAGTCAATGTGTGTTGAAGATTGCTAAGAATCTAGTATTTCATGAAAGAACCAAACACATTGATGTACAATTCCATTCCATTCAATAAAAATTCTTGAACCATCATATTTAGCTCCATTACTACCCAACAGATTCATAAATAGTAGATATAATCACCAAGTCACTATGCAAGGTGAAATTTGATTTGTTTCGGGGGTAAATTTGTAAAAACAAATTAATAAAGGTGGGAATGTTAGCATAGCTTTTTATGTTATCATAGTTATTTATTATATTGTTAGTTTTCAGTTAGAGTTGCAATTGGTAATTATTGCATGTTAGTTATAATTAAAAAACCATTTATCCACTCTATATATTCACCTATTCTTTCATAAATAAAATCATCAAAGCATATGTTTTCTTCTTCATTTACTAGTAAAATATTGTTAAATTAAGCCACCAAACTAATATTCGTTTCTTCATAAGAATACCACATAATAAATTCTCATGGCCTTGTTTTATTTATTTTATAGTTTTCATCTATTTTCACTCAACACATTTATGTCAAAAGTATATAATACATTTTATTAATATATATTACATGTTATCTAGGTTTTCTTTTCTCATTTAGTGTTTTCTATTAAATAACCTCATTGTATTTAATAGACTCACACCATTTAATCACTTGGTTTTGTTTCATGAAACATAAAACCTCTAAAATAGTTAGTTTCTAAGTGCCCAACTTAAGGATTAATTAATTGAGATATTTGGTATCCTACTCAATCAAGACCATCATTATACATAATAACATAAAACTATGTCATTAATCATTACTTCAGGGAAGTTAAATCCAAGTCTAAATCTAGACCCATGAATTATGTTACTAACTACTACAACTTGACTAACATCCTATAATAAAGATGTTTACATAGTTTATGATAAAAATGTTAGGATCATCTTGATAATATATAAATAATTTATTCATTTAAAAAAAAAAAAGAAACAAGTCACTCAAAATCAACATTCAAATATCATAGAGTTGATCAATAGAGTTGTGTAAAATAGGTCCACATTCAGGTGACTTTCTATAAGTGCAGTCCCTAAACAAACTTATAGATTAGGCTCAGCAACCTCTTCCAATTCTTCATCACTTTTTTGGGGTGTTTAGGGTAACTCAATTTCATTTGTAGCTAACTTCTCACCAAATTCAAAATATTGAAAGGTCCTTTTCCTATGTTCAGGTATTCGTAATAATTCAACAAGTGGCATGGTGATTTTCAGTTAGTTGAACACATGGGATAATCACATATGTTATAATGAGGAAGATGAGTACTTGGTGAAAGGGTAAAAACACCTTCATCTAGGATACAATCATTTAAAGTGTGAAGTGGAGTATGCTAGGATGGATTTGTACTCCTATAACTAGTTTTCAAGGGTGGATTTTATCTAACCTCATTCACAGCCTTAGGGATACTAGACAAGATGGCCACTCTATTCTTAGTAGGAGCACCTTATGGATTAGTAAATTGGGATATGGGCACTAGTTTTGAAGCTTTAGGGACTATTGTATTTTTCTTATCTTCCTTACTAGCATCCCCTACCTTGGGATTTATAGGGGCATTGTCCTGAGGAGCAGTAACTTGACATTTACTTCTCAAGTGATATTATTTCTCTTGGGAAATTGTTGCATTAATTAGAAGTTGCCTATCCTCAACTAATGATATTCCCCCATCATATTTATTAATCATCATAGAACATAAGAAATCAAAATCATGGATATTCAATTCATATACATGTGTCATATTAACATCACAAGAAAATTTAGGAGTTGGGACACTTACCTTTTTAACTACACTCTAGAATTGATTAAGAGTAGTAGCACTCAATAATTTCATGGAGGTAGTCATCTCACTTTAGGGGCTTTGATAATTTAACCTTAGGATATCATCATTAGATGATGCAGACTCAAGTTCATCCATATATTAATTAATTAGTTCAACCGTATCATATGGGGGATATGGAAGGAAGCACTTGTCACACCAATAAATATCAATTTTACAATATACAACATTCACCTTGGCATTTAAAGGATTAGGCACTTCTTTTCTATCCCCTCTATTCTAATTCTTATTAGTCCTTTCTTCACGTGCACAGCTCTTCCTTCTATCATTATCTCAATTGTGGAAAGTAGGCCCTCTTTGTGCTTGATTTGGATTTAGAGCCCGTTCATAACTCGTAGACAAAACTTTAATTATCTCTTCAAGGCTGGCTATCTTAGTGGATTGTGCCTTTTTTGGATTAACTAGTTTTACATCATCTCACTTGTTCATGGTCTTTCCCACAACCTTGGTGTTATTCTCAATTTGGATGGCCATATTTAATGCCAACCATAGGTTTTTGGATGCCTTATCCTATAAATAGTACACAAACTTCTTATCAAAAGCATCACTATGCTTTTTCAAGCATGTTGTATCATTGGGCCTAATATTCTTGGGCAGTTGCATCATAGCCTTGTTGAAATTGGTGTTGAAGTCTTAAACACATTAATTAGGATTCTTTTTGATGTATTTGAAGAAATTTGGTTATGTCACATTTTTTTTGACATAAACATTCTTAACGATCATCCACCAATCATTTTTTGTGAAAGTCAATGTGTGTTGAAGATTGCTAAGAATCTAGTATTTCATGAAAGAACCAAACACATTGATGTACAATTCCATTCCATTCAATAAAAATTCTTGAACCATCATATTTAGCTCCATTACTACCCAACAGATTCATAAATAGTAGATATAATCACCAAGTCACTATGCAAGGTGAAATTTGATTTGTTTCGGGGGTAAATTTGTAAAAACAAATTAATAAAGGTGGGAATGTTAGCATAGCTTTTTATGTTATCATAGTTATTTATTATATTGTTAGTTTTCAGTTAGAGTTGCAATTGGTAATTATTGCATGTTAGTTATAATTAAAAAACCATTTATCCACTCTATATATTCACCTATTCTTTCATAAATAAAATCATCAAAGCATATGTTTTCTTCTTCATTTACTAGTAAAATATTGTTAAATTAAGCCACCAAACTAATATTCGTTTCTTCATAAGAATACCACATAATAAATTCTCATGGCCTTGTTTTATTTATTTTATAGTTTTCATCTATTTTCACTCAACACATTTATGTCAAAAGTATATAATACATTTTATTAATATATATTACATGTTATCTAGGTTTTCTTTTCTCATTTAGTGTTTTCTATTAAATAACCTCATTGTATTTAATAGACTCACACCATTTAATCACTTGGTTTTGTTTCATGAAACATAAAACCTCTAAAATAGTTAGTTTCTAAGTGCCCAACTTAAGGATTAATTAATTGAGATATTTGGTATCCTACTCAATCAAGACCATCATTATACATAATAACATAAAACTATGTCATTAATCATTACTTCAGGGAAGTTAAATCCAAGTCTAAATCTAGACCCATGAATTATGTTACTAACTACTACAACTTGACTAACATCCTATAATAAAGATGTTTACATAGTTTATGATAAAAATGTTAGGATCATCTTGATAATATATAAATAATTTATTCATTTAAAAAAAAAAAAGAAACAAGTCACTCAAAATCAACATTCAAATATCATAGAGTTGATCAATAGAGTTGTGTAAAATAGGTCCACATTCAGGTGACTTTCTATAAGTGCAGTCCCTAAACAAACTTATAGATTAGGCTCAGCAACCTCTTCCAATTCTTCATCACTTTTTTGGGGTGTTTAGGGTAACTCAATTTCATTTGTAGCTAACTTCTCACCAAATTCAAAATATTGAAAGGTCCTTTTCCTATGTTCAGGTATTCGTAATAATTCAACAAGTGGCATGGTGATTTTCAGTTAGTTGAACACATGGGATAATCACATATGTTATAATGAGGAAGATGAGTACTTGGTGAAAGGGTAAAAACACCTTCATCTAGGATACAATCATTTAAAGTGTGAAGTGGAGTATGCTAGGATGGATTTGTACTCCTATAACTAGTTTTCAAGGGTGGATTTTATCTAACCTCATTCACAGCCTTAGGGATACTAGACAAGATGGCCACTCTATTCTTAGTAGGAGCACCTTATGGATTAGTAAATTGGGATATGGGCACTAGTTTTGAAGCTTTAGGGACTATTGTATTTTTCTTATCTTCCTTACTAGCATCCCCTACCTTGGGATTTATAGGGGCATTGTCCTGAGGAGCAGTAACTTGACATTTACTTCTCAAGTGATATTATTTCTCTTGGGAAATTGTTGCATTAATTAGAAGTTGCCTATCCTCAACTAATGATATTCCCCCATCATATTTATTAATCATCATAGAACATAAGAAATCAAAATCATGGATATTCAATTCATATACATGTGTCATATTAACATCACAAGAAAATTTAGGAGTTGGGACACTTACCTTTTTAACTACACTCTAGAATTGATTAAGAGTAATAGCACTCAATAATTTCATGGAGGTAGTCATCTCACTTTAGGGGCTTTGATAATTTAACCTTAGGATATCATCATTAGATGATGCAGACTCAAGTTCATCCATATATTAATTAATTAGTTCAACCGTATCATATGGGGGATATGGAAGGAAGCACTTGTCACACCAATAAATATCAATTTTACAATATACAACATTCACCTTGGCATTTAAAGGATTAGGCACTTCTTTTCTATCCCCTCTATTCTAATTCTTATTAGTCCTTTCTTCACGTGCACAGCTCTTCCTTCTATCATTATCTCAATTGTGGAAAGTAGGCCCTCTTTGTGCTTGATTTGGATTTAGAGCCCGTTCATAACTCGTAGACAAAACTTTAATTATCTCTTCAAGGCTGGCTATCTTAGTGGATTGTGCCTTTTTTGGATTAACTAGTTTTACATCATCTCACTTGTTCATGGTCTTTCCCACAACCTTGGTGTTATTCTCAATTTGGATGGCCATATTTAATGCCAACCATAGGTTTTTGGATGCCTTATCCTATAAATAGTACACAAACTTCTTATCAAAAGCATCACTATGCTTTTTCAAGCATGTTGTATCATTGGGCCTAATATTCTTGGGCAGTTGCATCATAGCCTTGTTGAAATTGGTGTTGAAGTCTTAAACACATTAATTAGGATTCTTTTTGATGTATTTGAAGAAATTTGGTTATGTCACATTTTGTTTGACATAAACATTCTTAACGATCATCCACCAATCATTTTTTGTGAAAGTCAATGTGTGTTGAAGATTGCTAAGAATCTAGTATTTCATGAAAGAACCAAACACATTGATGTACAATTCCATTCCATTCAATAAAAATTCTTGAACCATCATATTTAGCTCCATTACTACCCAACAGATTCATAAATAGTAGATATAATCACCAAGTCACTATGCAAGGTGAAATTTGATTTGTTTCGGGGGTAAATTTGTAAAAACAAATTAATAAAGGTGGGAATGTTAGCATAGCTTTTTATGTTATCATAGTTATTTATTATATTGTTAGTTTTCAGTTAGAGTTGCAATTGGTAATTATTGCATGTTAGTTATAATTAAAAAACCATTTATCCACTCTATATATTCACCTATTCTTTCATAAATAAAATCATCAAAGCATATGTTTTCTTCTTCATTTACTAGTAAAATATTGTTAAATTAAGCCACCAAACTAATATTCGTTTCTTCATAAGAATACCACATAATAAATTCTCATGGCCTTGTTTTATTTATTTTATAGTTTTCATCTATTTTCACTCAACACATTTATGTCAAAAGTATATAATACATTTTATTAATATATATTACATGTTATCTAGGTTTTCTTTTCTCATTTAGTGTTTTCTATTAAATAACCTCATTGTATTTAATAGACTCACACCATTTAATCACTTGGTTTTGTTTCATGAAACATAAAACCTCTAAAATAGTTAGTTTCTAAGTGCCCAACTTAAGGATTAATTAATTGAGATATTTGGTATCCTACTCAATCAAGACCATCATTATACATAATAACATAAAACTATGTCATTAATCATTACTTCAGGGAAGTTAAATCCAAGTCTAAATCTAGACCCATGAATTATGTTACTAACTACTACAACTTGACTAACATCCTATAATAAAGATGTTTACATAGTTTATGATAAAAATGTTAGGATCATCTTGATAATATATAAATAATTTATTCATTTAAAAAAAAAAAAGAAACAAGTCACTCAAAATCAACATTCAAATATCATAGAGTTGATCAATAGAGTTGTGTAAAATAGGTCCACATTCAGGTGACTTTCTATAAGTGCAGTCCCTAAACAAACTTATAGATTAGGCTCAGCAACCTCTTCCAATTCTTCATCACTTTTTTGGGGTGTTTAGGGTAACTCAATTTCATTTGTAGCTAACTTCTCACCAAATTCAAAATATTGAAAGGTCCTTTTCCTATGTTCAGGTATTCGTAATAATTCAACAAGTGGCATGGTGATTTTCAGTTAGTTGAACACATGGGATAATCACATATGTTATAATGAGGAAGATGAGTACTTGGTGAAAGGGTAAAAACACCTTCATCTAGGATACAATCATTTAAAGTGTGAAGTGGAGTATGCTAGGATGGATTTGTACTCCTATAACTAGTTTTCAAGGGTGGATTTTATCTAACCTCATTCACAGCCTTAGGGATACTAGACAAGATGGCCACTCTATTCTTAGTAGGAGCACCTTATGGATTAGTAAATTGGGATATGGGCACTAGTTTTGAAGCTTTAGGGACTATTGTATTTTTCTTATCTTCCTTACTAGCATCCCCTACCTTGGGATTTATAGGGGCATTGTCCTGAGGAGCAGTAACTTGACATTTACTTCTCAAGTGATATTATTTCTCTTGGGAAATTGTTGCATTAATTAGAAGTTGCCTATCCTCAACTAATGATATTCCCCCATCATATTTATTAATCATCATAGAACATAAGAAATCAAAATCATGGATATTCAATTCATATACATGTGTCATATTAACATCACAAGAAAATTTAGGAGTTGGGACACTTACCTTTTTAACTACACTCTAGAATTGATTAAGAGTAGTAGCACTCAATAATTTCATGGAGGTAGTCATCTCACTTTAGGGGCTTTGATAATTTAACCTTAGGATATCATCATTAGATGATGCAGACTCAAGTTCATCCATATATTAATTAATTAGTTCAACCGTATCATATGGGGGATATGGAAGGAAGCACTTGTCACACCAATAAATATCAATTTTACAATATACAACATTCACCTTGGCATTTAAAGGATTAGGCACTTCTTTTCTATCCCCTCTATTCTAATTCTTATTAGTCCTTTCTTCACGTGCACAGCTCTTCCTTCTATCATTATCTCAATTGTGGAAAGTAGGCCCTCTTTGTGCTTGATTTGGATTTAGAGCCCGTTCATAACTCGTAGACAAAACTTTAATTATCTCTTCAAGGCTGGCTATCTTAGTGGATTGTGCCTTTTTTGGATTAACTAGTTTTACATCATCTCACTTGTTCATGGTCTTTCCCACAACCTTGGTGTTATTCTCAATTTGGATGGCCATATTTAATGCCAACCATAGGTTTTTGGATGCCTTATCCTATAAATAGTACACAAACTTCTTATCAAAAGCATCACTATGCTTTTTCAAGCATGTTGTATCATTGGGCCTAATATTCTTGGGCAGTTGCATCATAGCCTTGTTGAAATTGGTGTTGAAGTCTTAAACACATTAATTAGGATTCTTTTTGATGTATTTGAAGAAATTTGGTTATGTCACATTTTGTTTGACATAAACATTCTTAACGATCATCCACCAATCATTTTTTGTGAAAGTCAATGTGTGTTGAAGATTGCTAAGAATCTAGTATTTCATGAAAGAACCAAACACATTGATGTACAATTCCATTCCATTCAATAAAAATTCTTGAACCATCATATTTAGCTCCATTACTACCCAACAGATTCATAAATAGTAGATATAATCACCAAGTCACTATGCAAGGTGAAATTTGATTTGTTTCGGGGGTAAATTTGTAAAAACAAATTAATAAAGGTGGGAATGTTAGCATAGCTTTTTATGTTATCATAGTTATTTATTATATTGTTAGTTTTCAGTTAGAGTTGCAATTGGTAATTATTGCATGTTAGTTATAATTAAAAAACCATTTATCCACTCTATATATTCACCTATTCTTTCATAAATAAAATCATCAAAGCATATGTTTTCTTCTTCATTTACTAGTAAAATATTGTTAAATTAAGCCACCAAACTAATATTCGTTTCTTCATAAGAATACCACATAATAAATTCTCATGGCCTTGTTTTATTTATTTTATAGTTTTCATCTATTTTCACTCAACACATTTATGTCAAAAGTATATAATACATTTTATTAATATATATTACATGTTATCTAGGTTTTCTTTTCTCATTTAGTGTTTTCTATTAAATAACCTCATTGTATTTAATAGACTCACACCATTTAATCACTTGGTTTTGTTTCATGAAACATAAAACCTCTAAAATAGTTAGTTTCTAAGTGCCCAACTTAAGGATTAATTAATTGAGATATTTGGTATCCTACTCAATCAAGACCATCATTATACATAATAACATAAAACTATGTCATTAATCATTACTTCAGGGAAGTTAAATCCAAGTCTAAATCTAGACCCATGAATTATGTTACTAACTACTACAACTTGACTAACATCCTATAATAAAGATGTTTACATAGTTTATGATAAAAATGTTAGGATCATCTTGATAATATATAAATAATTTATTCATTTAAAAAAAAAAAAGAAACAAGTCACTCAAAATCAACATTCAAATATCATAGAGTTGATCAATAGAGTTGTGTAAAATAGGTCCACATTCAGGTGACTTTCTATAAGTGCAGTCCCTAAACAAACTTATAGATTAGGCTCAGCAACCTCTTCCAATTCTTCATCACTTTTTTGGGGTGTTTAGGGTAACTCAATTTCATTTGTAGCTAACTTCTCACCAAATTCAAAATATTGAAAGGTCCTTTTCCTATGTTCAGGTATTCGTAATAATTCAACAAGTGGCATGGTGATTTTCAGTTAGTTGAACACATGGGATAATCACATATGTTATAATGAGGAAGATGAGTACTTGGTGAAAGGGTAAAAACACCTTCATCTAGGATACAATCATTTAAAGTGTGAAGTGGAGTATGCTAGGATGGATTTGTACTCCTATAACTAGTTTTCAAGGGTGGATTTTATCTAACCTCATTCACAGCCTTAGGGATACTAGACAAGATGGCCACTCTATTCTTAGTAGGAGCACCTTATGGATTAGTAAATTGGGATATGGGCACTAGTTTTGAAGCTTTAGGGACTATTGTATTTTTCTTATCTTCCTTACTAGCATCCCCTACCTTGGGATTTATAGGGGCATTGTCCTGAGGAGCAGTAACTTGACATTTACTTCTCAAGTGATATTATTTCTCTTGGGAAATTGTTGCATTAATTAGAAGTTGCCTATCCTCAACTAATGATATTCCCCCATCATATTTATTAATCATCATAGAACATAAGAAATCAAAATCATGGATATTCAATTCATATACATGTGTCATATTAACATCACAAGAAAATTTAGGAGTTGGGACACTTACCTTTTTAACTACACTCTAGAATTGATTAAGAGTAGTAGCACTCAATAATTTCATGGAGGTAGTCATCTCACTTTAGGGGCTTTGATAATTTAACCTTAGGATATCATCATTAGATGATGCAGACTCAAGTTCATCCATATATTAATTAATTAGTTCAACCGTATCATATGGGGGATATGGAAGGAAGCACTTGTCACACCAATAAATATCAATTTTACAATATACAACATTCACCTTGGCATTTAAAGGATTAGGCACTTCTTTTCTATCCCCTCTATTCTAATTCTTATTAGTCCTTTCTTCACGTGCACAGCTCTTCCTTCTATCATTATCTCAATTGTGGAAAGTAGGCCCTCTTTGTGCTTGATTTGGATTTAGAGCCCGTTCATAACTCGTAGACAAAACTTTAATTATCTCTTCAAGGCTGGCTATCTTAGTGGATTGTGCCTTTTTTGGATTAACTAGTTTTACATCATCTCACTTGTTCATGGTCTTTCCCACAACCTTGGTGTTATTCTCAATTTGGATGGCCATATTTAATGCCAACCATAGGTTTTTGGATGCCTTATCCTATAAATAGTACACAAACTTCTTATCAAAAGCATCATTATGCTTTTTCAAGCATGTTGTATCATTGGGCCTAATATTCTTGGGCAGTTGCATCATAGCCTTGTTGAAATTGGTGTTGAAGTCTTAAACACATTAATTAGGATTCTTTTTGATGTATTTGAAGAAATTTGGTTATGTCACATTTTGTTTGACATAAACATTCTTAACGATCATCCACCAATCATTTTTTGTGAAAGTCAATGTGTGTTGAAGATTGCTAAGAATCTAGTATTTCATGAAAGAACCAAACACATTGATGTACAATTCCATTCCATTCAATAAAAATTCTTGAACCATCATATTTAGCTCCATTACTACCCAACAGATTCATAAATAGTAGATATAATCACCAAGTCACTATGCAAGGTGAAATTTGATTTGTTTCGGGGGTAAATTTGTAAAAACAAATTAATAAAGGTGGGAATGTTAGCATAGCTTTTTATGTTATCATAGTTATTTATTATATTGTTAGTTTTCAGTTAGAGTTGCAATTGGTAATTATTGCATGTTAGTTATAATTAAAAAACCATTTATCCACTCTATATATTCACCTATTCTTTCATAAATAAAATCATCAAAGCATATGTTTTCTTCTTCATTTACTAGTAAAATATTGTTAAATTAAGCCACCAAACTAATATTCGTTTCTTCATAAGAATACCACATAATAAATTCTCATGGCCTTGTTTTATTTATTTTATAGTTTTCATCTATTTTCACTCAACACATTTATGTCAAAAGTATATAATACATTTTATTAATATATATTACATGTTATCTAGGTTTTCTTTTCTCATTTAGTGTTTTCTATTAAATAACCTCATTGTATTTAATAGACTCACACCATTTAATCACTTGGTTTTGTTTCATGAAACATAAAACCTCTAAAATAGTTAGTTTCTAAGTGCCCAACTTAAGGATTACTTAATTGAGATATTTGGTATCCTACTCAATCAAGACCATCATTATACATAATAACATAAAACTATGTCATTAATCATTACTTCAGGGAAGTTAAATCCAAGTCTAAATCTAGACCCATGAATTATGTTACTAACTACTACAACTTGACTAACATCCTATAATAAAGATGTTTACATAGTTTATGATAAAAATGTTAGGATCATCTTGATAATATATAAATAATTTATTCATTTAAAAAAAAAAAAGAAACAAGTCACTCAAAATCAACATTCAAATATCATAACAGATAAAACAACTCCTAACCAAGTGAATACATTTAGTACTCATTACATCATATCTCAATACATCTATTCAATACTCAAGAATACCATAAATAAATTACATATGTGAATGATAAATAATCATATTTAATTCATGATATTTTATTTTTTGCCATATAAAAATACTATAGTTTCACTTTTTCAATTAGATTGCATGGATTTTCTATCCAAAGACAAAATAATGTATTTTATTCTAAGAATATATGAAAAATAAACTAAATTTTTATTTTTATAATTCTAAATGATTATTAAATTTCATCAGTGGTGGATTATTAAAAAATGTCAATGGTCATTTCCATACGACAAAGTGTACATTATCTTAACACAAAATATTTCCACAAATCATAAAAGTTGGTTTAGATTAACTTTATAATAATATTCAAATATCTACTCAAGTTTGTTAATGTGCACTTAACCTCTTCCAATATCCTTATTTATACTTTTATATGCACTTATCTTCTTTTGATATCCTTATCTAGACATTTATATTTATATTTATTATCACATTATGGCTTTCTATGCCTATTATTTAGATTTTCTTCATGATGATTGATTATTAATTAATGGTAAAATATTAATTTGTTTTTCAACTAGCATTTGGGAAATGACAAAGCATTAGTATGATAGAGTGAGATTATGTGTTTGTCGATTATTTATTTTATTGCCTTTTCATTTTTTGGGCATGTTTTTCCATGATTCTACTTAGATTTCCTTGCTCATTAGTCCTTTGGTCTATTCAGGTGGTTTAACATTCCAATTACTTTTCAGGATGGATAATGTAATGGCTATGGCATTAGGGGTTATGATGGTTTTGTGTAGCAATGATGCAATAGAAATGGCATTCTATGGGTAGGTGTCTAGAAATTAGATTATGAATATTTTTTGGGTCCCATTGGAGGATTTATTGTAGGTCACTTGTAATATTTTGTGTAATGTTCATACCTTTTCAACAAGTTCTCTAGTAGATTTAATTCAAAGCTGGCATCCATATTTCCAAAAATATTTTAATTTTCCTATCTGATAAGTGGTCACAAATGTGGTATAATTATTTGTGAACCCAACTTATCTCGAGGTCTTGTTGTAGGTCATGGAGTTTATAGATGCTGGTCCATTCTTATTTCTTCCATTTTTAGGTTTGGATGGTCCTCGGCTAGTTCTATTGTCTACTTTCAGGGCTATAGAATCAATGTTAATGTCTTTATTAGATTTCATGAAATATTTTAATGCCAAACTATTAAATCCTCCTTATTCAATGGGGATATTAATATTTCCTCCCATTTTGGCCCAAATCAAGATCCCAATACATGAGATCAAAGTTTGGAAGAACATAAAACGTGATAAATATCATGTAGAGGTAGTCAAATTCACAACCTATCTGGTATTTTGAGGTAAAGCTTTAGCATTTCCAAAACTAGATTGAGCTCTCATGAGAGTGATTATATGGACAATGCGAGGAAGGCTAGATAGTATATATGCTTCAATCTCATTGAGTGATATGAAAACTGGGCTCTAAGGGGCAATTGGTAGTAGGTCAAAGGATATTATCACAACTCTACCTAATGCAAACCTAGAAGTAGTGGAGGTAGAGGTAAAAGTATAAAATAACATTGTTCAAGTCCTTTATTCTCATAATTTTTTATTTCTTACTTTTTGTTTCTCTTCTACTCGATATTTATATTATAATACTTTGGTATTAAGTAGTTTTGTAGACTATTATTTTAAGGCTTATAAGTTAGTTGGCTTTGCTTATCTTTTGGATGACCTTAAAATTACCTATTGACAATCTTCTAGTAGGTCATTTTTATAAATATTTTCCTACTTATATAAAAGGCAAGAGACTTGTTTAACCCTAGTACATATCAAAAAAATATAAAATATTATACATATATACTTCTATAATATTATAATTTCATATCTAGAGAAAAAAATCAATATTCCACAAACCTATATAATAAACTAAGATAATTAAACACAATATTTTATAATATGTTATATAAATGAATATAAAATCAAATTCATTAGTTATAATTATTAAATCAAGTGTGCATTGTAAAATGATAAAGAGCTAAAGCACAAGCAATATCTAATACAAATACAAGGACTAGAAACTATACTAATCACTTGGTTTTGTTTCATGAAACATAAAACCTCTAAAATAGTTAGTTTCTAAGTGCCCCACTTAAGGATTAATTAATTGAGATATTTTTTATCCTACTCAATCAAGACCATCATTATACATAATAACATAAAACTATGTCATTAATCATTACTTCAGGGAAGTTAAATCCAAGTCCAAATCTAGACCCATGAATTATGTTACTAACTACTACAACTTGACTAACATCCTATAATAAAGATGTTTACATAGTTTATGATAACAATGTTAGGATCATCTTGATAATATATAAATAATTTATTCATTTAAAAAAAAAAGAAAAAGAAACAAGTCACTCAAAATCAACATTCAAATATCATAACAGATAAAACAACTCCTAACCAAGTGAATACATTTAGTACTCATTACATCATATCTCAATACATCTATTCAATACTCAAGAATACCATAAATAAATTACATATGTGAATGATAAATAATCATATTTAATTCATGATATTTTATTTTTTGCCATATAAAAATACTATAGTTTCACTTTTTCAATTAGATTGCATGGATTTTCTATCCAAAGACAAAATAATGTCTTTTATTCTAAGAATATATGAAAAATTAACTAAATTTTTATTTTTATAATTTTAAATGATTATTAAAATTCATCAATGGTGGATTATTAAAAAATTTCAATGGTCATTTCCATACGACAAAGTGTAAATTATCTTAACACAAAATATTTCCACAAATCATAAAAGTTGGTTTAGATTAACTTTAAAATAATATTCAAATATCTACTCAAGTGTGTTAATGTGCACTTAACCTCTTCCAATATCCTTATTTATACTTTTATATGCACTTATCTTCTTTTGATATCCTTATCTAGACATTTATATTTATATTTATTATCACATTATGGCTTTCTATGCCTATTATTTAGATTTTCTTCATGATGATTGATTATTAATTAATGATAAAATATTAATTTGTTTTTCAACTAGCATTTGGGAAATGACAAAGCATTAGTATGATAGAGTGAGATTATGTGTTTGTCGATTATTTATTTTATTGCCTTTTCATTTTTTGGGCATGTTTTTCCATGATTCTACTTAGATTTCCTTGCTCATTAGTCCTTTGGTCTATTCAGGTGGTTTAACATTCCAATTACTTTTCAGGATGGATAATGTAATGGCTATGGCATTATGGGTTATGATGGTTTTGTGTAGCAATGATGTAATAGAAATGGCATTCTATGGGTAGGTGTCTAGAAATTAGATTAGGAATATTTTTTTGGGTCCCATTGGAGGATTTATTGTAGGTCACTTGTAATATTTTGTGTAATGTTCATAACTTTTCAACAAGTTCTCTAGTAGATTTAATTCAGAGCTGGCATCCATATTTCCAAAAATATTTTAATTTTCCTATCTGATAAGTGGTCACAAATGTGGTATAATTATTTGTGAACCCAACTTATCTCGAGGTCTTGTTATAGGTCATGGAGTTTATAGATGCTGGTCCATTCTTATTTCTTCCATTTTTAGGTTTGGATGGTCCTCGGCTAGTTCTATTGTCTACTTTCAGGGCTATAGAATCAATGTTAATGTCTTTATTAGATTTCATGAAATATTTTAATGCCAAACTATTAAATCCGCCTTATTCAATGGGGATATTAATATTTCCTCCCATTTTGGCCCAAATCAAGATCCCAATACATGAGCTCAAAGTTTGGAAGAACATAAAACGTGATAAATATCATGTAGAGGTAGTCAAATTCACAACCTATATGGTATTTTGAGGTAAAGCTTTAGCATTTCCAAAACTAGATTGAGCTCTCATGAGAGTGATTATATGGACAATGCGAGGAAGGCTAGATAGTATCTATGTTTCAATGTCATTGAGTGATATGAAAACTAGGCTCTAAGGGGCAATTGGTAGTAGGTCAAAGGATATTATCACAACTCTACCTAATGCAAACCTAGAAGTAGTGGAGGTAGAGGTAAAAGTATAAAATAACATTGTTCAAGTCCTTTATTCTCATCATTTTTTATTTCTTACTTTTTGCTTCTCTTCTACTTGATATTTATATTATAATCCTTTGGTATTAAGTAGTTTTGTAGACTATTATTTTAAGGCTTATAAGTTAGTTGGCTTTGCTTATCTTTTGGATGACCTTAAAATTACCTATTGACAATCTTCTAGTAGGTCATTTTTATAAATATTTTCCTATTTATATAAAAGGCAAGAGACTTGTTTAACCCTAGTACTTATCAAAAAAATATAAAATATTATACATATATACTTCTATAATATTATAATTTCATATCTAGAGAAAAAAATCAATATTCCAAAAACCTATATAATAAACTAAGATAATTAAACACAATATTTTATAATATGTTATATAAATGAATATAAAATCAAATTCATTAGTTATAATTATTAAATCAAGTGTGCATTGTAAAATGATAAAGAACTAAAGCACAAGCAATATTTAATACAAATACAAGGACTAGAAACTATACTAATCGAGTAAGATTATAAAAATATATTAAAAAATTGCATGTCTTAATAATAACCTTCGATATCATTAAATAGTTATAGTTTCAAAAATGGTTAATCTTTTTTATTTACATCAAACAAGAAATAAGATCTTCTGAATTCAAAATGTTTTGAGCTATAAACATGTTTCACTAATTGGAAATAATTGATTGAATACCAATCATTGGAAGATAAGCAACTTAAAATGAAATTTGAAAGACACTAACAACAATCAACATTTTTACTATGTTTAATTTTAGCAATACATTCTACCACATGTCAAACAACACACGATACATGACAAAAAGTTTCCCCTGATGATGCCAATTAGTTAGCCCTAACATAACATACAAATGAATCTCTCTATAATAATGTATTATATAATATTTTGAATGATCTAGTATGTTACTATTAACATCTTCAACTCTCTATGTTATAATAGCGATTGTTGCTCTCATTGACTATTGCAACAAGCCTATTTGTAAATTTATATGCACATTTCACTTTGAATAATTTATGATACAAAATCTCTAACACATAGCTCCACTTCCTTGAATCTCATGTTCACCATCAATAAATTTTTTTGAAAACACATATTCTTATCCATATCTAAATAAAGCACCATGAATTTCCTCTAGTTTACCTAGTAATTACTTAATCAACTTTCATTTTGCAAAATTGGAGATAGCTTCCAACATCATTATAAATTCATAATAATGCTATTACTAGAGGTAATTACTAGCCACTATGCGACCCTTGTTTGACAAAGCAATACACATTTATTTTAATTAAAAGGGGGTTAAAAATTTATTAATAAAAGACCCGAAGCTGGGAAATTACAACGCCATATCCTGATCAACAAGTTGAGCCATCTTGACAATGAAACTCAAGGGAAACATCTTCTAATCATAAATACACTAACTCGGCCCATACTCAGAGGCCCATTTAGCCAAACAGTCAGCTACTCCATTCCACTCATAGGGAATGTGCTTAAAGGATACTGAATCCAAAGAAGTACTTAGCTGAAGGATTTGTTAAAAAACTGCAACCAACTGCCAATCCACGTTATCAAAAATATGTTTACTCAGCAAGTTAACTACCACCTACAAATTTGACTCATAAATAATGCTATGACAGCCATGTTGACAACAAATTTGCATTGCCTCTAGGATAGCCATGGTCTCCATAAGATTGTTAGTATGGTGGCCCTTATAAATAGAAAAAAGGAAATGAATCTCCCCAAAATTGTCACGCCCAATGCCACCTATCCGAGCATCCCCTGGATTCCCCCTTGAGGAGCTGTTAGTATTAATCTTAATAACTCCATCCATGGGAGGAGTCCAGTGTCCCATTCAGTTGACCAGTCACGTCTGTTGCCTAGTCCCCTTCATAGGGTGCATGTGATTAGCGAGGGAGGATACAGTGAACGAAATAGGGGAAAAACATGCATAAATCATAGAATCTTTAGGGTCTAAAACCTCAGTATTGTCACACTTAGCCTGGAGAGTTTCTTAAAGTGTGTTGAGGATTTTTGCCCATAATGCCCTGAGCTCTAAATGGATGTCTTGGAAAATCCTCTTATTCCTCTCAATCCATAAATTCCAAAGAATAAAGGAAGGACTGATTGCCCAAGTAGTTTGAAGGATAGAGGCCTTGGAAGGAGGACATCCCAGGCGCTCCCAAAAATATACCAAGGAAGAAACATGCCAGCAAGGGTAGCCCCAAGCATCCCACCACAGGTGCCATATCCGTCTAGCAAAAGAACATTGGAAGAAAAGGTGAGACCCAGTCTCTTCACTGCTACAACATAGGACACATATGGACGGACCCTAAAATCCTCTTCTGCAAAGATTGTCCCATGTCAGACAGCAGTTGTAAGTAAGAACCCATAGAAAGAAGTTACATTTCAGCCATGAAAAATAATTCCAAATTTTCTTCCCCCATAAGAAGTCTGCCTCACCAAAACATTACTTTATCAGCTCAAGGTAATCGGAAGACACAGAGTACTGACCAGTGGAGTCACCTCCCCAGGCCAGAACATCCTTCGCCTATAGGGAGCTACAACCTCTAGCAGTGAGAATCTGTGATAACTCTAGCCGGTCCTCCACAGTCCCTCCCAGTGGCCAATCAAAAGATTTCTTCCATCAAAATCCAATAGTCATGCCCAGATTAAAACCTTATTTATAATGATCCACTGTATCCCATCCAACAAAAAGAAAGGATTCACAAAGAGGCTACAAATGTAGGTTTGAGGATAAGAGGGGAGGAGCTCCATCCTAGGAATCTCCCCAAAAGAGCGCCTCTGCACCACTATTACAAATCCAAAAGAGGCTATGTTGCACCAGATTTCTTCCATCGAAATCCAATAGTCGTGCCCAGATTAAAACCTTATTTATAATGATCCACTGTATCCCATCCAACAAAAAGAAAGGATTCACAAAGAGGCTACAAATGTAGGTTTGAGGATAAGAGGGGAGGAGCTCCATCCCAGGAATCTCCCCAAAAGAGCGCCTCTACACCACTATTACAAATCCAAAAGAGGCTACGTTGCACCAGGTGAGCTCCAAGCTTGAGGGTATTCCACACCATAGACCCTCTTCCCACAATAGGAAGCCTGGGAATATCAGACGGAGTGACTCCCGAGAAATACTTAAAAGACAGGATACGGGCCCAAAGGTGAGATTGATTGGAGCACCAACGCCAATAAAGTTTGGCAGCAAGAGCTTGACTAGACAAAATAGCAGAGTGCAGGCTGAGGCCTCCTTCCCTCTTTGGCTTGCATACAGTATTCTAATTGATGAGACTCTATTTGGAATTCTATAAATTGTCGCTCTAAAGAAATTGCTAGGATAGGGCATCATATTCTCTGAGAAAATACATCAGAGCAGCCTGAACCATACTGTAGTATATGGGTAGTGCTTGAATCATGGAATGTAGAAGTGTCACCCTACCAGCAGTAGAGAGCCATCTTTGGGACTAATGATTGACTTTTTACCTTAATTTGTTGAGAACATTTTGCCAAAAAATCTTGGGCTATCTTCCAACCACTATGGGAATCCCCAAATAAGTCACCGGGAGAGATTGAGTATGAAACCTTAAGGTAGTAGCAATCCTCCACTGGATGGACTCCAAAGTGTTGAATAAAAATATGGAGGATTTGTGCTCATTAATTTTTTGCCTTGACGTAACTAAATAAGTATCCAAGGTAACCTGAAAAGCTTCCACTTCCCTAATCTGGGCTCTCCCTGCCAATATTATATCATCAACAAATTGGAGATGGGTCAACTTGGTTAGCCTATGTCCCCACTACCAGCCATACAACATGTTCTGAGAAGCCTAAAATTTGATGAGCCGACCCAGCTCCTCAGCCATAATAATAAACAAGTAAGGTGAGAGCAAATCTCCTTGGCGAAGACCTCTAGAGGTGCCAAAAAGCTTGGATGGCTCCCCGTTAATAAGGACTAAAAAAGAAGGCATAGTGACACAGCTTAGGACCCAACGGATCTATGCCTGATTAAAACCAAAACCCAGAAGGATTTTTTGTAGAAAGCCCCAATTGGCTCTATCATAAGCCTTAGCCAAATCGAGCTTAATAAACATATCATGTTCTTGAGACATACTCATAGAGTGAATTGCTTCAGAGGCAATCACCACCCCATCCAAAATTTGTTTCCTAGCAATAAAGCCCCCTTGTTCCTTTGAGATAACCGTGGGGAGCCATACTTTGAGCCACCCTATAAAGAGCTTGGTAATCATTTTGTAGACCAAATTACAGAGCGCAATGGGCCTAAAATGGTCCAACTGATTAGCTTGTTCCTTCTTCAGGATTAGGACAAGGAAAGTTACATTAAGTGCCTTGAGCATTTCTTTGCTAGAGTAAGATTCCTGCACCACATCCAAGAGATCCTGACTGATAATATCCCAAAAATCTTTAAAGAATTTAGCTAGGAAGCCATTCGGCCCTGGTGCTTTGCCTCTGTGCATGCTGAACACTACTTCTTCCACTTTTGACTTACCAATTGGCCTCATAAGCGATTCATTCATATCTGGTGTCACAACAGAAGGAATGCAAGACAAGACAATATTTTCCTCCCATTCAGTAGGAGGTGGGTTGCCTAATAAAAGCACAGAATAAAATCAGACTGCTTCCTCAAATATGGCAAAGGAGAACGTTAGGCAAGTCCCATCCGAGATGACAAGAGAAGAAATATAGTTCCTATTGCGTCACTCCTGAACAGACTTATGAAAGAATGCTGTGTTCTTGTCACCTTCCTAGAGCTAGTCAATTCAGGCCTTCTATTTCTAGTAGATTTCTTCCTGAAGTTCCCACTCAGCTAGAGCATTTGAAGCTTGAGATTCTGCACTGCAGAGGTCTTCTAACAGTCTAAGGTCACGAATCTATCTAGTAGCTGTGTCTAACAGATCTTGAGCCCTTTTCTTCATAGAATGGAGATTACCAAAGTAGTTTTTGTTCCAGTCTTGCAGCTTCCTTTTCACATACTGAAGTTTCTTGGCAAAGGAAAACATAACAGTGCCATAATTGGGCCCTCCCTGTCTCCACCATTGAGTCAACAAGCCATGGAGGGATGAGTCACGAAGCCACATCAGCTAGAACTTAAAAGGAGGTTTCTTGGGCCTAGCGATATGATTGGTAGTGTGCTTAATGGGCCAATGGTTGGACCCTTTCCAATCCAAAATTTTAGAAGCAAGAGAGATTGCGTTAGAGTTCCAAAAATAGGAAATAAGGAACCTATCCAAGCACTCAGAGATGGCAGCCTTACATGACCTTCTGTAGTTCTAGGTGAAGAGTCCATTAAGAGGTTTAGCATTTGAAAGGTGAAGCAGGTCAATATTATGTTAAAGAAGCCCAGACACAGGGCCTAAATGTGCTAACCCACCCCTCTTTTCCTCCAAGCAAAGAATGAAATTATAATCTCTAGACATGATCCAAAGCAGGAAAGGATGACAACTCCTAACATGTCGTAAGTGTTCCCATAGCTTGAGCTGCCCAGGGATGTCAATAGGTGCATATACAATGGTGACCAAAATCAGCTCCCCGATTTCAAGAGAGGAGGCAACCATGGAGAGAGCTGAGAAACTAGCCATCTAATAGAGTGGCATGAGCTTCCTAGGATCCCAATAGATGGCCACACCCCCAACACTTCCCAATGCACCCACACACTGGCATTGGCCAAAGAACCAAAATTTAGGCATACAGGTAAATAGAGCATCAACAGACAGCTTGGTCTCCTGAATACAGAGAATATCAAGAGAGTGATCAATGACCAACTTATGCATAGCTTTTTGTCTAGGGGTACCATTCAACCCCTTTACATTCCATGACAACACAATCATTAAGTAGAGTGAGGGAAGTGTTCATCTAGGGTCTTTACCACTCCTGACTCTACCAATAAGTCCCTTGTGAGTTTGATTTTGTCTTGATCCTTCTTATGCCCCACTTTAGATGGTGTGGTAAAGGAAACTTTCTTGAAAGGTCTTTGTATTAGGCTCAGAATAGACGACGATCCCTTTTCCTTCTTGAAGACATCTGTGTCTTTAACCAAGTCTGCCCAACTGACATCCTTGTCGTACTGGCCTGGGAATACTACAAGGGCCCCCTCTTCTAGGGTAGGGGAGGTATCCCGAATTGACTGGATCACCATATCATGAGACTCATTGAGGAAAGAGCTCTTCTCTTCACATTCTGAAGACCCCCCTGCTCTGCAAATGAAATTCCATCTTTAATGGCCATGCTATCTAGAGTCTCAAAATGGTTGAAACCCAGCTCCACTTGCCTATCAGGATTCATGTGCTTCTGCCCATGGCCCTTCACATGGCGTCAGACTTGGGTAAATCCATAAATGTCAGGGCCATTATAATCAACTGGACCTTGCATCACATTAACAAAATTTGAGTGGCCTTTCCCTTTTATTACACTGATGGGCTGAACATTTGTATTTTTTGTATGTACCGATTGGCCTTTCCCTTTGCCACTATTGGCAACCATCCCATTAGCTCTAGAAGCCTGAGGGCATTGACGGTGTAGATGTCCATACACATGACAAATTTGACAGTGAAAGGGGATAGATTCATAGTCAATTTGTTGGACCCAAGATGAAGAGCCCAAGCAGATTTCCATATAATCTGGTAGGGGGTTGTTTAAGTCAATATCAACACAAATACGGGCATATGAGATAACCTTCTTGTCCAAAGTTTGATGCGCTATAGCAATTGGTGTTCCCAGCATAGTAGCTATTTGATGCAAGATATCTTCATGCCAAAATTCTAGAGGAAGTCTCGAGAGGCAGACCCAAATAGGTACACAGGCTGGAAGGTCCTCTGCCAAATTAAACCCTGCATGCCTGGGTTTGAGAAACAAGCCAATACGGTCATAGAAGTAAGGTCCTCCCTCAAATATCTGATTTCAATCAGATATAGAGGAGAAGTTCACCATAAAATAGCTATTTCTAGCCAGCATAATATCGAGGTCCCCCTCAACCTGCCAAGAGCGGCAGATCTAGGCTTCTAAGGCCGACAGGGAGATTCGGATACCCAAGAACTTACAAATCAAAGCATGAGTGGATAGATACTCTACATCCTCCTTTATAGCTTTTGGAGGGATTACCAACATAGGCCGGTCCTGAATCCACGAGAGATAGCCATTCATCTTTTTAAGCTTGGTGCACTCACTAACATAAAAAGACTCCTTCCCCTGAGAAAATGCCTCAGACATAAGATGGACTTCTCCAGAAGCCCCACCAGGGCCAACGTTCCTTGTTTTTCCACTTGCAGCCATCATTATAATAAAAAATCCATTAGCAATACACATTTATTGTACCCATATGTTTTTCACATTTCTCATTTACTGATATGAAACTAAATAGTTCAATTTTTGGTTGTATATAGGATAATATTATTTTAGTTTTCAATTGAGTGATTTTTTTGATATATTATAATATTTTTAAAGTTTCAATAAGAAAGAATTTAGATAGAATGCCAAGATTGATGTTATGAACTATGCTTGTAAACTAACATTTTCCCCTAAAGATCTATGTACATAATGATAGTGAAAGGAAGGGGAATGAATAATGCTTTGATGGGTCTCCATACCCTATTCTAAAGATGTCTTTTTGAAACATGGTGGGAGTAGAATGGTGATAAAGATAGATTTATGATGTTGGTTTTAAATAAATAAATTAATGAATTATTTATCTCTATTTTAACTATGATTAGCTAAACCCAAACCAAAACTTAACACAAATTTATGATCTATGAAAAAAATCCTTTAATAGTGTATTTTCAATCCTTTCCCTCTTTAAAAAATCATAACATTATAAGTCCCATTAGTTTTTTGAAAGCATGGCATAATTTCCACCTCAAATATTCATTACTCATATAAAAAATTAAAATAGACATGCAATGATTTTCATGCTTGGATTCCTGATTCCCACTTAAAATAAACAAAGGCAATATTTACATTAATAAAGAGGGCATGATAACAAGAAACTTTAGAACTCCATTCTGAGTGCACAATAAGATAAAGGTTATAACAACTCATAAGTATACATATGTTTAGAATTCAAGATTAAAATACATTCTACAAAAAATGTAATAGTTTAAAAATATTAATAAATTAATCTAAGAATAGGAAGATATATAATTTTGGATTTTATATATATATATATATATATATATATATATATATATATATATATATATATATATATATATATATATATATATATATATATATATAGTAACAACTTGCCTAAAAATTATACTTTATCGAAATTGAAAATAGAGTTAATAGTTATTTGATACCATATTCAAGTTGGATTTTGAAAGTGTCTATGATGGAATAAAATTTTATCTTAACCATGATAAAGGCTCTTGGTTTTATTATTTATTTATTTTCATAGTCAAAATTTTATTAGCAATTACCTCTACCTACCTCTAGCAATTTTGATAGTATTTACCTTGAGTGCTCCATTCAAAAAGGTTTCCCTCTTACTTTATCCTTGTATATCCTTTCTATAGAATATTTAGGATGTTTTCTTGCCTCTAGAGTTTACTAGGACCATTTTTAGGGTAAATGTTTACTTAACCAATCTTCTTGGCCCATGAATGGGCACATTATTGATGATACCTTCCTCATGCTTGAAGAACAAGATTTTTTTCTAAGAAGCAATGAAATGTCTTGATATATTATGTTTAGCCTTTGGGTCTATCTTAAAGTGGATTAAGACTCAAATATTTATACAAATCATTATGCCCATGCCTGATTGGCATCTCCAATATGAATAGATTGGATTAATAGTGGAGATCAATTCAAATTTCTTGGCATTTCATTTACCTTCAATAGTTCTCATGTATATTTTTGGTAGTATGTCATCAACCATTTGGAGAATCAGATTGATTATTATATTAACAAGTCACTCTCTTTAGTAGGGAAATTATAGGTTTGCACCAAAAAATTAGCGCTATCCATGACTATTACTCCTCCTACTGATTTCCCTCCAAGGCCTCCTTTGATAGGTTGGCTAAACTTCTCATGGATTTATTTTGTTCCAATTCCAAACAAATGATGGGATTACATCGATTTGATTTTTACATATGTTTCCTTCTTTGGGACAATATAGGCATGGAAATTATTGATATTTATAATCAAAGCACAGGGTTGCATGATAAATAGGTTTCTAGTGACATTAAAGGTAAGTAATCCTTGAAAATGATTCTAAGGCATTGTATATCTTTAATATCCCACTACCAATAGCTCCTCACGAATAAGCTCTCTTAACAATATTTTTACTTTTTAGGTATGTCTATTCATTAATACGTGTCTAAATCATGAAACAATTTCTTACTTTTAATTCAATCACTTATGAAAAAGTTTATTACGTTTGCTAAAATGTAGAATAAAATAAGAGACTATATTTGAATATTTTGAGTGGATATTGTAACGCATTTTACTCTTCATAA
>JARHVA010008290.1:80000-127500 GCA_037957365.1 Torreya grandis
TGTGGTTTGGATTTAATTTTTAAAATATATGATACTAATAAAACTAAATCTATATCCACTTATTTACCTTGATAGAATGAACTCTATATTGTAGTTGGTTCTTAAAATAAATAAAATTTAGGCTCTTCTTCAATGTTCCAAGTAATAGTATTCTTAGGCAGGGCAATTATTCTTATATATTAGATAATACATGTTCTTATCCTTAAATTCATTATTGTACTTTTGTATTAATTATTAATACATTTTTTTCTTTCTCCATGATGGGTAACTAATTAAATTTGATTTCTCATTAAACTCACTACAATGCTTATTGGTGCATATGTAAATAGCTCAAAGGTATAACTTTACAGCTATTCAGTGTTTAATTTAAATTGTAACGTAAGAAATTAATTGCTCATTTGAAAATATAATTATAAATATAAAGGTGGTTAATGGATTATAATTGTAAAGGGATAATTTATGAATAAATAGTATAATGATAAAAAAATTAACCACATGATCTAGTTAAGAAAACTATTAAAGTTCATTTATTGGTTATGAATAATTAGCCATTACTCCTTTGACATAGATTATTAATTTATTTCTATTTATTTTTTATTTCTCCTTACCTAACATGTAATCTTTAAATATACTTAACATTAAAAATTTATAGACAAAGTAATCTTTAAATATTTTTTTCTATTGAGACAAAGACTAGTTTCTATGTGACTCTGATTAGTCTAGTCTTATTTATAATAAAATAAATATAGATATTACTTTGTGAAAAAATAGCTATGCATGAGAAAACATTATAAGTTTAAATATTCAAAATTAATAAATATACAAGGATATTTTCATTCACATGATCAAAGGATTGTTCAATAATTCAAAGAAAATTTTTAGAATATAAATAAAATTTTAAAAAAGATGAATTTGAAACATTAAAAATATTTTTTTAAACCTATTTTTATCGAGAAAAATTACCTTTTTTAAGAAAATGAAATTTATAAAATAAAATAAAATTTAATGTTTCTAATAAATATTTATTCCTGACAAACTTTATTGTGAAGTAGATCAATAGCCTAAATCAAAAACATTTTGTGGTAAACAAATTTGTAAAATGTTTGATAATTTAATGAACTTGAGGAGTACCATTTCCAAATAAATTTCTATTTTATTAATTAATTGAAAATTAACAATTGGATACTTTTTCATTACTTCATTTTCATCATGTTTAAATATAAAAAAAATATTATAAAAAAAATATAGTGTCAATATGTATAGGTTAATCTATCAGAAGGAAATGAATTTGTAAATTTATTATACATTGGCATGGGACATATTTGTAGAATTTGTATGAATTTAATTTTTTTGAAGAGTTTGAGTATGAATAATTTATCCAGAGGATGGTAATATTGATGTTGATTTAAAAATAGTTTTAATATGATTATACATATATTAGATATGAATTTAAAAATTATTATAAGTGACTAATTTAGTAAATTGGGAAGGTCAGATACATAGAAAATAAATGCATTAAAAATGTAAATAAGAGTCATCTATGTGCATAAATATTTTAAGGTAAAGATAGGCCAAAAATAACATTATCAAATATTTAATATTATATTTTAATATTTACAAATACTCATTTTTAATTTTCATATTGGAATGAAACATGATAATAATGTAAAAATACTAAGAGATGTGCATGAATATATAAAATATGTTATCTTTAGGAAGAGGCTTTGAATGTGCAACTTTCCCTTATAACAAAATAAATATATGAAAAAATAGGATATTTTTATAAATATTTATATATTTGAGAAGTATTTTTAAATTATTTATAAAATATAAATTATGATAAGAATTTAAATATTAAAATATTTAAAAAACTTAATAAAATTATTATATTCATTAATGCTTGACATATTATAAAATAAACCAATTAATATATATATATATATATATATATATATATATATATATATATATATATATATATAATGAACCTGAAAACTATTAAGACAATAAAATTACCAATAGGCTAAGATCTGAATAATACTGAGAATTGATTCATATTGATTAACTTGAAATAATTAAAAACTAAACCGTGCTTAAATAAGCCTCAACTCAAAATTAGAGTTGAAATGCAAATTTTCAAAAAAAACTAAAATCTTAAAAAAATGTTATTTTTAGTAGGTTCTATTTTTAGTAAGTTTTACATGGTACCTCTAAAAATGTTTTGAAATACTCTAAACACTAAAATTAGTCTATGGGATGAAATTCAACTAAATTTGATGGCTGATCCTAAAATTACACAATTTTTATAAATAGAAAATTCTCAAAAAAATCATTAAATGATAATTTTGGACTCACAGATGATAACGTATGGCCTCTATAAAATATCAAAATCAACTCTACATGAATATATTAGATTTAGGAAGTAAAATTTTTCTTGAGAGGGTCATTTTTTCATGTGGAAGAGATTAAATAGAGCTATGGATAAAAATTTATGGCCTTCAAAAGGTTGGCCTTTTTTTGCATCATTCTCCTCTAGTTAAAAACAACTCAACTCCTACGAGTTACCCTAATTGTACTGATGCTATTTTTATGTGTCAATATTCTTCATCTCCCATTCTATAATCAAAGTGTTGTCTTATTTTTGCAATCCTTCCCACTATACCAAATAACTTTTATAGTTTTATTGCCTTGTACTCACTGTCTTCATATCCAAAACTTGCACTATCTTTTCCGTCTTCTTTGGAACCTACTGCTATTAATTTACTTCTTCATCTTCATCACCTTCACCATCTTCTATATGGAATTCATATAAATATAAAATATTAAATACTGAAAATATATAAAAATTATGTGGTAAACTCACCTCATAAGCATTGTCATTGATGTTCTTCACAATTTTGCATGGCCCAATTTTCTTATACTTCAACTTGTTATAATACTTTTATGAAATATTCCTTTCCTCAAGTAAACCATTACCAATTCTCCTTGTTCAAATACCTTGAGTATTTTTTTGACATATGTTGATGCTTTATATTTATCATTACTTTCCTACAAGCTTCTTCTTACTCCTTACAACTGGTGTATATGCTCTATAAACATTTTTGCATCATCACTAATTCGATCTATAATTGGTAATTATACCAAATATAAAATACCCATAGAATTTCTTCCATAAATAATTTGAAATGGTGATTTTTATATTAATATATTCACTAAAATGTTATATGCGAACTCAGCTTGTGGTAAAGCCAAGTCTCACTAAATGGGCTTCTCTCCCACTATGCATCTCAAAAATTTCCCAAGATCTTATTCAAAAATTTTATCTTTCTATCTATTTTTGGGTGATATGCACTACTGAATTACTTCTTGCTACCCATATTATTCCATAAAATCTTCCAAAAATGACTTAGAAACTTTTTGTCCCTATCTAAATAAATACTTTTTGGGACACCATGCAATCTCAAAATATCCTCAAAAAATAATTTATAACTCTAGTGGCATCATTGGTATTTTTACATGTAATTAAATGAACTATTTTAGAAAATATATCTACAATAATAAAAATTAAATCATTACCTCTCTATGTGTTTAGTAATCCCAACACAAAATTTATACTCTAATCTATCAATAGTCCTCTTAAAACTGGTAATGACATGTATAGTCTAGTATTTTGTATATGTCATTTAGCCTCCTAACATATCTTTCACCTTGAAACATACCTTGTCACATCTCTCTTCATCTTTGGCCAAAAATGCTTTCCTCTAGTAAATCTATTGTCTTCATCTTACCAAAATGTCCAACCAAACCTCCATTATGTAATTATCTTATTATATGATCTCCTAGAGACCCAACTGGAATGCTTAATTGTTTTCATTTAAAGATATAACCTTATTGTATAAGATACTCATCATGAATAGTATCTGTCCCACCTATTAATGGATTCCTACACTGCTAAACTACATATTAAAAATATGGATCAATATCATATAATTCTTTGATAGATTCAAATATAACTACTTCACTCACCATAGTAGTTAATAATTCTACTCTCCTATTTAATACATCAGCTACTTGATTCTATTTTCCTGATTTATGTTTCAACATAAAAGTATACCCCTAATAAAAATAAATTGACTTGCATGCCTACTATTCAATTTCTTTTATGTATTCACATAATTCAAAGCCTTGTAATCTCCAAATTGGATAAAATCTTTAGGCACAGGCAATGCCTCCAATGTCTTAATGCTTATATAATTGCATAAAGTTCAACATCATAAGTAGAATATTTTGCTCTTACCTCATTCAATTTATGAGTAAAATATGTTATCGACTTTTCTTATTAACTCAACACAACACCTATTTCTAAAAATGAACCATTACAATCAACCTCAAACACTTTGTTAAAATATGGTAATGCTAAAATTGGTCTCTCTATAATATTTTTCTTCAAAAGTTCAAAGCTTTCTCTACCTACCCTAGTTCATGCAAGTTACTTCCTTCTCATGCAATCTATTATTGGTGCCACAATACTACTGAAATTTTTATTAATTTCTTAGTAATTTTTTTTTAAACTATGCAAACTTCATACTTATATAATGATTTTTGGAATAGGCCACTCAATAATTGCCTTTATCTTTTCTTCATTCATTCTCATACCATTTGCTGAAACTACAAATCCAAAAAATACTAAACTATTCTACATGGAAGTGCACATAGCTCCAAAAATATCCCAAAATACTCTAAACACTAAAATTAGCCTATGGAACAAAATTGAACTGAATTTGACATCCAATCCTAAAAATATATAATTTTTAAAAATAGGAAATTCCAAAAAAAATCACTAAATGGTAATTTTGGACCCTCAGATGATCATGTATGGCCTCTCAAATATATCAAAATAAACTCTAAGTGGATAGAGTAGCTTTGGATAGCAACAAATTTTTTGAGATGGTCATTTTTGTATGTGGAAGATCTCAAACAAAGCTACGGGTCAAAAGTTATGGCCTCTAGAATGTTTATTTTTATTTTTATGCATAATTATGTATGAGAATGAATATGAAATTTAAATTTTATATAGTTATAAATATCACTAAACACATACTTTACCATTCTAAATTAAATTGGACTCTTTAATACATTTCAAATTACTTGTATGACCTTAAAATTCTTTTTTTCCATAAAAACTATCATAATTATTTGAAACTACAAGTAACATAGATGGTCCACATATTTTTTGATCACTACAACATAAAATTTCCTCAAGAAATTAGTAGTTTATTCTTTTTTTTTTTAGAAAGTCCTATTCCACAAATAATTTGTAAATTCTCATTCAACACCTGAGCATAGAAAGAGGGCATCTAAATACTTGGAATTTGGTGAGAAGTTACCTATAAATGAAATTGATTTACATCAAACACCCCTGAAAAGTGATGAAGAATCTAAAGAGGTTATTGAACTCACTCTAAAAGTTTATTTGTGCAGTGCATTAATAGAGAGTTAGTTGAATATGGATCCATTTTATACAACCTTGTTGATCAATAGTATTGTTTTCCACAATTGCATGTTTGATTTAAGTGCTTCTTGTAATGCAATGCCACTGGGTGTCTTAAATGAGCTCAAATTTAAGATTACATTAGGCCTTTGGTAATTGTTTTGTCATGGATTGGAAAGAAGTTCCATTTTTTGGACAAGTCAAGGGGTTGGTAGTGAAATTGGTAGTGTATCTAGGTAAGTATTTGAATGTGGATGTGGTTCTTGTAGACTTCCTGCCTAAGTGGGGGATGTTGCTATCATGTAAATGGGCTGCTAGCATGGATGGAATTGTACAAATATATCTTTCTTATGCCTCTATTTCATTAAAGGGTCAGATGGTCAAAATTTATAGAGAGTTAAAGATGCTACATGTAATTGAAGATCCAAAACGTACTCAAAATGAAGTATTTTACATAGACATTGGGCTTGGTAACTTCATTGGGAATGTTGACACTAGTTAATAACCTAATGCTCTATTGAATTTGATAATGAAGGTGTAGTTTAGAAGGCATTTTTTGATGGGGCTTGATCAAATCTTAGAAATAGAATAGGGGTTGTATTATGTGCCACCAATGGTAAGTGTTTCATGCTTTATTTTCAACTATCCTTTGAGTACACAAATACTATTCCTAAGTATAATGGACTATTGCTTGGTTTACAAATTGACCCCAAACATAGAATTAAAACCTTGATTGCCAAGGGTGATTCTGAGATAGTGGTAAAGTAAGTCTGTAATGCTTACACAACCAA
This sequence comes from Torreya grandis, assembly GCA_037957365.1. Classification (NCBI taxonomy): domain Eukaryota; kingdom Viridiplantae; phylum Streptophyta; class Pinopsida; order Cupressales; family Taxaceae; genus Torreya; species Torreya grandis. The sequence continues at coordinate 86,283 of JARHVA010008290.1, forward strand.
AAATAAAAGGTTAAAAGAATATCATAATGTTTTTTGATATTTTCTTGAATTCTTTGACATATTCAATCTTTGTTATCATGATATAAGTTTCAATGAAGATGATAGACTTACAGGGTTAGGTGCTCAATTTGACATTACAAATAAAATCTGTCATTATCAGTATTAAGTGGAGGTGATTTTTAGGAATTCAATCCCAAATAAAGTTCACCATTGATAGGTGTTTGATGATGATGAAAATATTAAGAGGTTTCTAAATTATGAAGCTAAGTTCTATGATCAACTCATAGAATTAGAATATATGGTTGAGGTTTGTGATAGAAAATAAACTTTGTTTAGGAAGGACATTATCTAATTGAAGACAAACATGCTCCATATAGGATTGGTAAGTTTAGAAGCGTCTTTTGATGGAGTGGATATAATTAAGACTCAATACTCATTTATTTCAAAGGATGTGATTGAGTGTAATTTGGATTCTCATGAGAATCGAAGGAAGGTTTGGCTAGGTACTCATCTAAGTGTAGTTGAGAAGCTAGTTTACATGTAACTACTAAGAAAATACCATGATTATTTAACATAGTCTTGTTCTAAGTTAAAAGCATATAGGGAAGACTTGTTCCAACATGTCATCCCATTGCATCTTTATAGCAAGACTTTTAGGTAAAAATAGAGACTTATTAACACCATCTTGGCCACTAAGATGTGAGATGAATTAAATAAAATAAGGGATGGTGGTATCATTCATCCCATTAGGTATTAATCATGGGTTGAAAATTTAATCCATATGAAAAATTAAAATGGTGACATATGTTTATGTGTACATTCATGAAATTTGAATAAAGCTTATTTAAAATACAATTATCCCCTACCCAATATGGAAAACTTATTATAATGTGTTATAGGATCAAAGATGTTGTCTACTTTAGATAGCTTCTTAGGATATAGCCAGGTTGTGGTGAAGGAATTTGAGAGACTCAAAACTACATTTACAATGCTTTAGGACATGTATGTATAGATGAGAATGCCTTTTGGGTTAATGAATGTTGGTACAACATTTTAGCAAGCTATGAACATTGCTTATATAGGGGTGATTCAAAAGTTTATAGTTATGTATCAAGATGATTTTACTATGTACAATAAGATTAGAGAAGAACATTCGGATCATCTAGAGAAATTGTTGATCAAATGTAGGGAGTTTTGCATTTTTCTCAATCCAGAGAAATGAAACTTTGGAGAATAAAAGTCCAAATTATTGGGGTGTATAGTATCTAAGGATGGTGTCATGATTGACCTAGAGAGGGTAGAATCCATTGACAAAGTGTCCATCCCATAGTCCAAGAAGGGAATTAAGTCTTTCTTTGGATAGATCAATTTCATAAGGAGGTTTGTGTCAAAATTTGAAGAGAATACTTTGCCTATCACCTCTATGTTGAAGAAGGACCAAGCCATGAAGTGGGAAGGGAATGTCATGTAAGTGTTCAATGACATCAAGGGAGATTTAAAGTATGATCCTATTTTGGCCAGCCCTAATTACACTAAGACATTTTAGATATTCTATTTTGTATCATATAATACTGTTGTTGTTGTCTTTTTGTAAAAGAATGAAGACTGTCACGAGCAACATATAAATTTATTTAGAAAATCTATTCAAGGTCATGAAATGAATTACACTATCATGGAAAACCAAGTATTCACTCTCTTAAAGGATATTAAATCATTTAGATCTTATATTCTGAGCATAAAGAATGTTACTTGTGTTTTGTATACCATGTTGAAGGACATTTTAACTTAGACTGAAGTATCTAGCAAGAGATATTGGTAGGTAAACAAGTTACAAGAGTATGACATGAATATTCAGAAGACCAATTTAGTGTGAGGGATGGATCTTTCTAATCTCATGGATGGAACCAATATGTAAGTTGTTGAGGTAAATACTACTATTTTTAATGTTGATGATTGCTTTAGTTAATTTATCATGTCTCCATGATATAAAAAATTATCTATTGCTTGAAAAATTTGAATTGTCTCCATAATTTGGATAAGAATCAAAGGAGGAATCTTAAGCTTATTTCCCAAAAGTACCTCTTGACTTCAAAAAGACTTGCATGGAAGAATCCAGATGGGGTTTTCCTAAGATTTATGCTAGAAGAATAAACTACTGATTTGATTGAATATTTTCATAGTGGAGTATGTTGTAACTATTTTGCACCTAAAGTCATAGCTCATAAAATTTTGAGATCTGGTTATTGGTGGTCATCAGTATTCAAAGATGTTGCTTAGAAAGTTAGAAAGTGTGAGAAATGTTAACGTTTTGCTAGGAGGATAAAAGCTTTAGGTTATCTTCCTCTACAACCTTTGACAATTCAAGGCCCATTCAGACATTGGGGAATGGATTTCATTTGATAAATTATTAATTCATTAAGCACTAGACATAGATGGATTCTATTTGTAACTAACTACTTCATAAAATGGGTTGAGGTAGTACCTACCAAGAAGGCTACACGCCATGTGGTTATAGATTATATGCTAAATCAGTTTATTTATAGATTTTATGTGCCTATAAAAGTTATTTATAATAATGCCATGTGTTTCAAATATAAACCTTTAGTGTCATTGTACAAAGATTATAGGATTGAATTGACCTATGCTTCTAATTACAACACTCAGGGAAATGGGCAAGCAGAATCTAGTAAAAACAACTTCCTCAAAATCATTAGACAAACATTATAAAGAAATAAAAAGTAGGGTGAACAAATGACTTTTTCTTTGTGGGATGATAGGATCACACCCAATAGAACTAGAGGCAAAATCCATTTTGAGCTTATATATGGAGCTCAAGTAGTTTTGCTTATGAATTTGTAGTTACCAACCTATCAACTCCTATAAAAACTATAAGATGAAGAAAAAATCAACCACTAAGAACTCAGTATGAAAAAAGTTATTGAGATTGATGAAATTCAAAGATAAGATCATGAAAGACACCTCGATTTCAAGGAAAATCTGAAAATGATATTTGATAGGAAGGTCACTCCAAGAACCTTTCGAGTAGGTGATCTGGTTCTACTTTAAGACAACACACATGAAGAGAAAGGTAAGTATGGAAAATTTTATGCCTTGTCGATGGGTACCTATTCCTTTAACTATCATATTGGGGAAGACACTTTTTTTCTAGAAGACTTAGATGGTGAAATACTAGATCTTCCAATCAACGGTAGACATTCAAAACACTTCCTTGATTGAGTCTACAACTATGCATATAATTGTATAGTGTATAGTCTTGTTTTTTTTGTTTCTTTGTTGTGCCCTTAATTTGGGACTTTATTGTATAATTTCATTTTATATTTTTATATTGTATAATTTCCTTTTATTGTATAATTTCCTTTTATCCTAATCTATTTTTTTAGTCTACCTTATTTTATTGAGCTTTCATACGTTTTTATTGATATAAATTGACTAAGTGTTGACTCTGTGACCCAATGGATTGGCACCTAGTCTTATTTTATGTGGTTCTCTTTACACCTATAGTGGGTGTACATACCTGGTTGATATCTAGTGTTAGTTACCAAAATTTCACTAAAGCAATTGAGCCCTTTATAAGTATAAATGCCTAATTTGTTTATCTCACTTCGTATTTGAAGTGTTCATCAAATGTCAAGTGTCCTATAATAGATTAAATAACTTTCATTTTGATCCTAGAGGTAGGTTATTTATGAAGTTAGTGTAAGGATTTATATTAGTTTCTTTCTTGATTCAATTTGTCCTTTCTAAGACAATATTTAGGTTCTAAATTCACCAAACTGCTCAAAAAACTTCACAATTCAAAAATATAGGTTGTCAATCTAATGGAGTCTATTTGGTATGGAAAATGTTTGGGTTAAAATATTTCATGTTAATTATGTCTTTAATATCCTTTGGTCTATCAAAATATAAGTTGAATTCATGTTTGAGAATCTTAAAACCCTTTTTCCAATTACCCTAGCTTAGGACTTTTGATCTAGATTCAAATTTGGTAGGATCAATTTATGAAGGAAAGATTTAAAAATTTCATGGACTTAGTTTAATTTTTATACTAAGATTTAGTCATGTTTATTAACATGACTGCTATATATCACACCTCTTTCCATGAAGTTTTCATATTTGCATGATTCTCTACTAGGCATTAGGGTTTTTAATAACTACATCTCATTTATGAGATGTTTTATATAAATATGGGTAGGACCCCGTTGCACATTTAAATTTTTTAATCTTACAAATATTATTATATATTTTGAGTATCTTTTCTACATGATGTAACTTGGAGAATGAGAAATAATTAAAGATTTGTCTTTTTTGTTTGATAAAACCCTATGTATGCAAACATATTTGAATATTTATGGATGTTTTAATTATTATTTTGAGTTACAATATTTAATTTGTGGTATTTTATACCCTTTTAGAATAATGTTTGATTAAAATAAAATAGTCTTGTCCCTTCTATGAAAAAAAGCAAATAGTGCTTTTAATTTCCCATTTGCATGAGTTTGTGATTCTACAAATTTTAATATATTTTTTGTTTTATTATGTTTACTAAATTAAGCATTAAAATCCAATATAAAAATATTTGGTGCAATCACCATTATTAATTTTGAAAATTTCATTCTTGAACTCTTTTCCCAGTCAAACCCTAGTTTAGAAGAAAAAACACTAAAGGAGCAAAATTATATAAAGCTAGTAAATTATAAATTCTACCAAGTTTAGTGAAAGGATGTCAGTATTCTTTAGAGGTTCACCTCAATTCTCTAAGGTCTTACAACTTGTAGGTTTTTCCATTGTATCATTATATTCTAGCACATCAATAAATGGGTGTAAAATGTATGTGATAATAATTTTTGGTATGCCCAGTGAGACTTGAAAATTAAAAAGATATTGGTTCTATTCTTACTTAACATTGTACAATCTTTGTACAAATTTAAAAAGAACCTGGCAACTCCACTATCTTAAAAATCTAGAATTTCCAAGTTTACATATGTAAAGCAAACAAACAAGATCATCTTCTAAAGGTAAGAGAGATATTTTTTTGGAATTATCATTTCCATCTTAAAAGAGATCAAAATCAATGGTACCTTGCCCTAGCATATATCCTATAATTTTATTTCATCTCCTCCAAGTAGTCATATTAGTTTTATACATCCCATAATGGCTAGAAATTTGAATTTTGTAGCTTCTAATGAAGGCAACACACTCTAGTTGGACCAATATGATGATATACCTACCTCAAATTTAAAAATATTTATATATTTTACTGGTGAAACTTACACCACTCCTATGGAACACATAAAAGATATTGCTAATATGTGTTTAGTCCATAATTTGGTACAAGATAATGTTGCAATCAGGCTCTTAGTCTCATTTTTCAAATGTAAAGCCTTATAGTGGTATAGAGATCTTCCTTCCAATTCCATCATTGTTTGGGATGACTTAGGAACTGCACTATGTAGTCAATTTGAATACAAGAGTGACCAACTTTTCCTGGTTGAAAAGTTAACTACTATTAAATGGGGTCCTCATAAGCACATGACTGACTTCAATTTCCATTCTCAAAATACATGAAATAAAATTCCATTATTGGTCACACTAACTCCAAATAATGCTTTTTTATATTACTTCAGAGCCTTGAATAGTGATATAGTTGTTATGATTCAGTCAATGAGTGGCACCACACTTCCTACTGCCTATGAAATTGTAATAAGGGTAGAAAATTATTTAATTCAAGTAGGAAAATTTTCCCCAAAGCCATCATTGCCTCTATTTATATAAATACCTCCTACACAAACACCTATAATTGCTCCAATTCCCACCACAATAAAATCACCAGTTTTAACTCTCATACCTACAAATGATTTATATGAGGTTAAGTCACTAATCAAGAGCTTCATCAATGATTTATTAGCAATGAAGAGGTAGTATTCGCAGAATTACATGCCTTATCAGTAAGTTAACCAAGCATACCAACCCAATAAGCAACCATACCAAGCTAATTCATAGCTATAGGGTCATATTATGAAAGTAAAACCTCCAAACATCTATGCTCTACCTACACTAGGTGCTACCAAAGCAATTGTTCTTATTTAGAACAACCTAGATTAGAAGTATGAATGGTGTTATCCTTATTCTCAGCTTCATAACCAAAATACTTATCCTAATGGTATTATTATTCAAGATTTTATGGTGAAAAACATATAAAATACACAAGGATAGCAATAAGAATCCACTTTCCAATAAGCAAATACATGAAAACCTACTTAAGGTGAGTCTACCCTTCTAAACTAATAATGGGAGGACTTTTTTCATGTAAATCAAGAGGAGATATTGTTCACTGGTGGATATTTGGTGGAATCCAATACACATTAAAATAAAATATAAATATAAAGTGATCAAACCCCTAAGGTGGAACAATCTATAACTTCCAAAGGTGTATAAGAACCTGCAAAGAGCCATGCAGTATAAAAGACAACCTTGGTACTTATGGGCCAACCCAAAGCAAAAGTGCTAAATTTGAATCTTGTAAAATGATAAATAACTCCCACAAAGGCACCAAAAAAGATTGGTAATATTCCTTTCAACATTATTGAGTAAATGAATAATACCAATCTCAATGTTACTATGTGTAAAGCACTATCCATTCCCATGCAAAGGGATTTGCTAGAAGAGGCTTTGAAAAACTTCTAAGTAACTGACAATGTTCCAACCAAGGGTTCTAATGTTATAATTAATTTGTGTCAACTAAAAACTAACACTAAAATAAGCAAAAATGGTAAGCCTCCTTCTTTCTATATTTCATTTATAGTATGGAAACATCTCATTCATAATTGCATGGTAGATTCAAGAGCTAGTAGTTCAGTGATGCCCAAGAAAATAACTGATGCCATTGTTGTAAAATATACATCTATAAGTAAAGGTGTGGTTCAATTGGATGGGATTGTTATTCAAATAGTAGGAATAATAAAAGAGCTAAATATCACTAGTCACGCATGCTCAAGTTTGTCAATCTCCAAAAATATCTCAGTCATTGATCTCTCCCCTTATTTTGCCATTTGTCTTTCATGAGACTTCACTAAAAAAATGGGGGAAATCTATTTTTATATTAATCTCACATGTTTCTTATGATGAGATATGGAACTATAGTAACAATAAGATTTGAGCCAATCTCAAAAGACTATATTGATCTATATAATCATATCCATGTAGACATGAATTGCATATTACAAGATTAGGAAGAAGAAGAGGATCATGAAGTTGCAACCCCTATAAAAGAGATTCTAGACACTCATATACATGAATGGGCATCAACCCTTTAATTTTATCCTTATGACTATGTACAATAAATAAGGTTGGGTACATATTTCATTCATGAAAATTATACAATTATCTCAAACCTAGTAAAACCAACTAAAGATCTTAAAGGAATGTGGAAATGTTTATTCGATGGTTTGAGTAGAAGGAATGGTGTAGGTACAGGTTTTGTTTTGATCTCTTTGTAAAAAGAGAGATATTTCTATTCATTTAGACATCAATTGAGCTACACAAATAATGTGGTTGAGTATGAAGATTTGATTTGAGGCCTACAATTGACTAAGGAGAGAGGGATAAAATCCATAAAATTTTTTGGTGACAGTGAATTGATTGTTCACCAAGTAAGATCTAAAAGCACAACTAAGAATAATTTGTTAAGATATTACAAACATAGGGTTTGGGACATATTAGCATACTTTACCTTTTTGAATATTCAAGTGGTACTAAGAGAACAAAACAAAGATAATGAGCTTATGGCCTCGATAAGCTACCTATATATTCTACCAGATGAAATAAAGAAGAAAAACATCTAACATGTAAGGTTGATATTAAGACCCTCTACTCTACATAATGTAACTAATTCTCAAGTATTTAATAATGATCAACAAATTATCAAATTTCTAAGAGAAGAAGATGAATTATCAAATAAGAACCAATTAAGACTCAAATATCAGTATGGAGATTAGATCATCTAGTTGAAGACAAAAAAGATACCTATGGGTATAGTTACTCTAGAGAATATCTTCAATTTAAATGATCAGTTGAAAGGAAAAAAGAGAAACATCATGGTGAATGAAGAAGACTCCAAAGTTATTAGAACATGAACATTCATGTGGGCCAAAGAAGATCTAGTATCCTTGATCCTAAGTACCTCTCCTATGGATTTAAAAGCATGGGGAAGAAAATTATACAATTGAAGATAAACATTTTCAATATCCATCCATCTGTAGGCCACTTTAAAAACTAAATATAACAATCCAAATTGGGGTTGCAGGGGAGTGCTTTAAACATAGATTGAGATGCATTCCATAGGGGTTTGTTAATAACTCTTCTCTATATATTGTAATTTCTAAAATGGACCAAGAAAACCCATTTTTTAAATATTCTTCTAGAATTAACATATATTCCCATTTTCTTACCCCAAGCCAAATTAAGAAAGTTATAAAAAAATCCTTGAAGAAAGGGAAATTTTATTCAAATAGATACAAAAAAACCCCAATAGTTTACAACTAAGTTTCTTCTCTATGCAAATATGTTTCCATGGATGAATTAAGAAGTAAAGAAAGGGTTTTACCAGATTTAGGGCATGTACCATATCATCCTTCACTGCTACTTCTTGCTCCATCCTCAGATATCTTGCTCAAACTAATACTAAAATTTGCACCTTGTGAATGTTTGTAAAATTCTTACTACCAAATAACTTCACTGAAAGTATTCCTAGGGCCACCCTTTTACTTACCACCCTTATCATAAATAAATTTCGTGCCACTTGATTTAGGGAACATTTTACCTAAAACTACATGGCATCTAATTCAATTAATACTACCATCAAAATCACTACCCACATGATTCAATTTCAATTTGCCCATCCTCCTCTATAAGCCACAAAAATTAATTATGAATACTTATAATACCAAACATGTACCAACGTAATAGGAACTAGGGAGGAGGGCACACAAAATAAGGAACCAAGTGGAAAACGTAGCCTAAATACTTAGCAAAAAATAAAACATATAAAAAAAACAATAAACATAAAAGAAAGAAAGACCCAGATTAGAACCATAACCATAAAGCACCATTGACAACAAAGAAACATTCCACCATATATGCACCAATAAAGCAAAGGTAACTAAGAGACAAGAAATAAATAATGAAACACCATCTATGGAGGGTGACTATTAGTCTCCACATTGTAGAGCTCCACCTTACTCTAAAGAAATGTCAGCTCTAGGATTTATTCAAAACAAATGTGTATTTACCAGGGGAATTGGAACAATGTTTTTCAATAGTAATAATTATGCAGTGGAAGGGACATTCCCTATTATTTAGGTAGAGTATAAGTGATTTGATTTTCATTAAAACTATGTCTTTTTAGATTTCCATTGAGTTAGATGCTTGTATAATTTGAAATTCAGCATGAGTCCTTTGCAATAAAAAATTATCAAATCACCATGTAATATGTGCTCAATATTTAAAAAAATTAATATGAGTGGTAAGAGTAAAGAAATATTTTAAACCTTCCATATTTGTAAATGATAACAACCATATCCCTTTTGTGAAGTTAGGGATATGTGGCTAGTTAATACTTGTGCTAGCAAGTCCAGATGAAAGTTTTTACTCATAATTTACCTTCCTTGTAGATTAGTCTCATAAGCCATCAAATGGGAAATTATGAATAAATTTTAGTTCAAAAATATTAAATGAGTATCAACATAAAATTTAGGAAAATATAGATGGCACCTAGATAATAATTATGTACGAGTGGGTAAAATTCTATATTTATATTTCCATTTGTCAGAGGTAAAAGGATAGATTTCACATCCCATTAAACTCATTACTAGTTGCCTTTTATAACTAATAACAATTGTATTTATTTTATATGAATTTATATGCAATTCTTAACATTACAAATCTACTCAATTTTTAACCCAAAAAATATGAGAATTGATTGGGAAGGTTTGCGGGTGTTATTCTAAATCCCAACAATTCAAATAAAAAACCATTTATAAAAAATAATATATTAAAAAAAATTATTTTCATTACACAAGTAGGCATTTAAATAACAATATAACATCTCTTATTTAATACAATTTAGTTTTAATTAATAAACAAGTGTAAAATATGATATGTGTTGGTAGATTGGAGACAGTTGAGTAGAGATTGCACATACAAAAACTTTATTGATTTATTCAAAAAAAAGGATCTGAATAAATACATCAAAGATGCAACTAAAAACATGAGATAACACTATATAATTTGGGGAGTTATAACAACTAAAAATAATGTAATACTTTTAACTATCTACCTATTATGCTAACATTCCCCCCCTTATTACATTATTTTCACAAACATCATATCCCTGATAGTGGACCCCCTTATTTCAAACATGGTAAAATGTTTTTTTTACACTCTCTCTGTATCCTGTTCACTTTCTAAGGTTGCATGCCATCTTCATGGCTTCATGGTCCTAGGTGGCAACTTGTTTTTTCCTTGCAAGATTACCATATTGCACAATAAACCACACCATGCATAACATAAAACAAACACTCTAAAAAATTTCACCATATTAATTATGTGACCCCATCATAGGTGAATCATTAGACGATGCCAATTATTCTTCAACTTTCATGTATCCTCTCGCCTCCAGTTAGTTTTTGCTTATTCAACAGGTTTGGCTTTGAGGCTCAGCTTTATAATGATGGATGTTGTGTACCAGTGATATTGCATCCATATAATTTTTTTATTCTATATGATACAACAAACATTTTGATGAAATTATTTGACCCAAAAAATGACCCTTGACTCTATTTATGTCTTTTGACATTTTTAATTTTTTTTATAATTGATAATGAACCCAAAATAAGAATAGACTTTTATAAAAGACAAATAATTGACTATAAACTTTGAACATAACATTATACAAAACCCAAACCTAAAAATATTGAAAGACTCATCTATTATTATTTTTTAACATGCATTTAAAAAAATATGACATGACACAAGACTTATTTTAAATATCTAAACAATACAACATATAAAAACTATAATGCTATCGACAAAAAATAAAACTAACAAACCATAAAACAAAACAAAAAAAATTGCGTATTTTATTGGATGGTCAACGTATATCAAAACAAGTCAAGTGGGACAGAAAGAGTGGAAGACATCTTATCGAAATGGTGATAATTCATGACTTTACAAGAGAACAACCAGGATGTTTACAATAGACTTTAAAACATATAATACATAGATCTAGATTGATAAAAAACCTAGCAAAATTTATGGGCAAAGAGGATGTATGGCAAAACGTGTTGTCACCTTGTTTTGATGTTATGCCAATATTGAATGTTATGTGGAAGTCTCATAACATTCCTAATGCCAAAAGTCTCAGCATCTAAAAGCAAACTACCAGTAAACATAGTAGATCAATGAACTTTAGATCCTTCTTTAGGCTGATAATGACACATCCAAACCAGCTATATATATTCGACAAAGTTTTTTTATCTTTAGCCTACACGGATTCGGCAACTTCTCAATCTTCCACTACATGTGTCCACAATCTTTCACTAGATATGTGCGTAGTGTCCACAATTTTGAGGGGATATATAGTCTTTATTGAATATTATGATCACCGTGATTAAAATTACCAATCTCTAATCATCAATGTGATTTCACACTAGATCTCCATTTTATATAGATACCATGCATCTGATACTCAGAGCTGTAGGGTTAGCAATTCACTTTCACCAAAAAAAACATCAAGCACGAGTCTAAGATTAGCGCAATTGTCCTTGACCAACCCATATACCGTCTAGTCATCCAAGTAGACTTGGAGGAGTTTATGAATGAAAGATTTAAAAGCTTCAAGTACTATATGTGAAAACATTGTTGGGGAATTTTTCAACCCAAAAGGCATAACAGTATAGGCAAAAAATCCTAATTCTATAGCAAAAGTTGTTTTGGACTGGTCTTTCTCAGCTATTTGGACTTGGTGGTAGCCTGAAAATCCATTCGTAGAAGAGTATACTTCACAACCAACAACACCTTCAAGGATCTCCTCTGTGAAGGGCATTAGAAAGGGGTTTGACACATATGATGCATTTAACATGTGGTAATCCACACAAATACAAATACACCCATACTTTTTTTATATTGATTACTATGGGTTTGGCCCATTTAGATTCGGTGATGGGAGTAATTACTTTGATGCAGAGCATGCTATCAATCTCTTCTTTCACTCATGCCCAAAGATTGGGGTCACCCTGTATTTTCATTTTTTCATATAGTGAGCATTGTCAATTAGCTTAATGTGCATCTTTCCTTGAGATGGGTGAAATCCCTTCATTTTTTCATAATTTGTTAGAAATACATCCTGATATTCTTTCAACAATTCAAAGATTTTTGAAACCACTGTGTCAATCCAATAGTTTCCAATTATTGCCATCTTTAGCTCTTGTTCCATGCCAATGTTACATTAAATAGTTTGAATAAACCCATGATAGGCATTATCGATTGGAGAATTTGTACCGTGAACTATTCATGAACCAATACTTGTAGAAACATCTAAATGGTTGGTCAAGGGGTTGAATGAAGTAGATCCCTCACCTATGTCAACTTGAAAGATGGGTTTTTGCTTTCCTAGGTGAATTTATTCACATCATGCTTCATTAATAACTAGAGTAGGCACATGAGCTGGAGGTATTGAAGGTTCATTAAACAAGTGTAAAGGTTTCTCAAGTTTCAGATGGATGTTCGACAGGTGGTCTTCTAGAGGATTTGGGTCTTTGAGTACTGCTTCATGCATGGCCTAGAGAGAAAGGTTCAAGTCCATCCTTGGGGAGGAATAGGATAGTGTTAACTTCATGTTTCCCTTTAGTAACTGCTAGAACCTTGTACCTATGTGCCTCTCTTCATGAATGTACCATGTTCGTACCTAACACTGTAAAGTCCCATGGAATGTATATACCTAAAGGTACTCTAGTAATAATGTTTCCTCAGGTTACCATATTATCTCACAAGCCTTAATGTGAGGTTTGGGTGTTTTCACTCCACTTTAACTAATTTTTCCCCTGACCTTATTATCATGGTAAAATTTATGGTGTAGAGTAGCTCATACTTGATCCCTATACAAGAGGTGCTCTTTATGAGTATGCCACCATATGGCAGTGGTACCATAAAAAATGTGATCTAATGACCTCATCTGATCATTATAAATATAAAACTCTTCAAGATGTTAGACAAAGTCACATACCTCCATTTGTCCTTGGAACTATGGGGCTTCATCAAGTCTTTCCAGTAAAGGTCTTATCAGTGGCCTCTCATTTCTAAACCCATGAGGTCAACAAACATGTGACATTTATGGAGTGGGCATAGGTGGCTCTCTTGACTGTTGATGGTGATACATAGTCTCCTAGTGAGATCATAATCACCATAGGCCCAATAATTACATACATTGCTTATACTATCATAAATTGGCTAGATATCTATCTAGCATAGAATACCATCTAGGGTTGGATCACGTTGTTCATCATATCAAGATGTGACATTATATAAATGGTCAATGTCTTCATCCACATTGACAGGTTCTATGTAAGGGTGTCCTTGTGTTTGATCTAGTGGTATTATAACATATTGATCAGTGATTTCAAAGCTAATGTAACATTTTTAAAACTCAGGTTAGCATTATTCTCATAGCACCAAGGCCTTCCTAGTAGAGTAGGGTAATCATCAGCTTTAGCTAACTCTACAACCTCAAAAAATACTTTGAATGCTACCCTAAGTATGTTGACCATGGCCTTCTTGAGGAACCCAATTGGGTGAGCACAAGTCTTATTAGCCATGAATAAGACATGAGGTGACATTTGTAGTGCTAGACTAGACATTTTTCACCAAGTATCCTTAGTGAGGACATTAACTTCTATGTCAATATCCACTAAAATGTCCCTGATTACCCATATGTTGATGGAAACATTAACCAATATTTCTCTATCTTCAAGGGGAGTAGATGAACTAGGAGTGTCTTGATGCTGAGTATGGTTTAAATAGCTATCTTCACTTTGTCAATTTATATGAGGGTGAACTATATTTAATAGTCGGGCTTGACTTTGAAGCCAAGCACTAAGTTGTGGGATGATATCCGCATCCAAGATTTGCTTACATAATTCTTAGAAGTCATCTCAGGCCATCATTTGGAGTTCAGCTTCTCTTTGCAAAATAGTAGACTACATTATATCCCTATCTTTGAGATATTGAATCTCACCTTAGAGCTCTTGTATGAGTGCCATCATATCATAAAGGACATCCTTTTGCTATTGAGCATTAGGGTACTTTTTAGCTCATGGTTCTTCTCATTGTACCTTCTCCACTAGATTAGCTAATTGGGTTTGTCCCCTACTATGGGTGGTAATGTTTACTTGTTGAACAATGGGTATGGTTTCACATGTACACCATTGTGGTTTATCAATTTGAATCATACCAGTGCCATTTTCATTTTTTTCCTTGGTGATAGCCTCATATAGATCAAGACACTCTTCCAACTGATGGTACTTTTTGTAAAATGCACATGTCAGGTACTCTAGGTAGTCTCTTTGATAGTGATCTATAAAACCACATTTATTATAGGTTTTTGGTGGAAACTAACCACTAACTCATGCTCATCATCTTCCTCACCCATAGTAGCCACCATTGTCTTGGGTATTAGAAACTAAAGTTTAGTGTGTGCCGCATGTAAGAGCTTCATGGATATCACTGATCAATCAATAGTCATTGGTTTCATTCATGTAGCCATCACAAATATTACAATACTTAGACGCCTTAATGTTCATATCCCATTAAAAAAGAGGACAAGAATGTTCATGTTCTTCATGGCAGATCTCACATGTTTATTTCAGTACCATGTGAATGTTTTTACATGGCCAATTGTTCCTTGTATGCCCTTCAATTTCACAGTCAGTACATTAGACACCATTAAGTGTCTCATGCACATTGCTTGCTATCAAATTTTCAAGTTATGATTTCATGGATGCTAATTGTGCTTGTATAAAGGTAATAATCTTGGTATCTATGATTCCAACTGCTTCAGCATGGAGGGTAGCTTACAGAGCCTCACATGCATTGGTGAAGGTTCTTTGCGATAGGGTCCATTAGAAAGGTAATGAGAATCCTCCTAAAAACCATTATGCATGTTGAGTAATATTTATTTCAAATGAAATTTTAGGAAGTAAGGTTTTGAATCAAACATCATACTCATGTATCCTTTCTATATGTCCTTTCTTTGTGTCCTTTAGCATCACTATACCTTTCTACTCAAACTCAAGAATGTCAAATTCTTATAGGGACACTACTTTGAGCTGATCATAATTAACCAAAACTTATTTAGGGTTGAAATTTTGATACCATTTATGCATGCATTCCAAAATCATAGTTGCAAATTGTGTATCCTTTCATTTAGAAGATGTGATGCCTCATTCTTTCCAAATTAGTTCATACTTGTGGACATGTTTAGTTACATTCTCTAACCCTCAATATTCAGTCAAGTGCAATATCATCTCATAGTAGACCATAGTGGGTTGTGGTGGTTAAGTGAGTGGTTACTAAGAAGATCCAACTCTTTTTCCTTGAGGAGGGGGTCCATTTCCACTTGTGTCTCATCCTTGTCATCCTTTAACACCTCTAATAGTAGTGCTTGTGTAAAGAGGTGTGGTAGAAGGTTGGTTACCCAAGCTTGGGACTATACTTTGGCCTTGAGGTCTAATTCTACCAAGAATTCCAAGTTGTGCAATAGAATTCTGTTCAGAACAAGATATTTTAAATTTTGAATGAGCATCAAATGGCCTAGTTTCAGTCTCCCTTACCAGTTTAGTTTCTGACTCTAAAGTTTTTGTAATCAAATTACATATATATATTCTATTTGACTCAAGGAAATGATCATGCAATATGGTAGGGGAGTATGGTTGATTTAGTATTAGTTCTCTAAATATTTTAGTCTAGCTCATTTCTCCTTCATAAGATAGAAGTGGCAAAAACATGGTCCAAAAGTGATGGGTTCCTCATGCATGTTCATTTTCCTATAACTCTTCACATCACTCCTAGAGGTTTCCTGGTCTTTTCTTGTGCTTCTAACTCCCATGATTCTCTATTAACCCTCATCATACTTCCATTTTTGTAGTGCTCACTAACTTGCTACCATGTTAGATCCACAATCTTCAATCAACCCCTCATCTCCCCTTCTAAATGGGGCTGATGCATAGAAGAATTTAGGCCACCATGGGTATTATTTCCAACCTGAGATTGAGAAATAATTTTTTTATCTCAAAATAAAAATGCCTAAGATAGTGACCCCTTGGCTTGAAAAAGAAATTGGAATTTATCCTCTTTAGGAAATGAATAAGGAGTCACAACGTACTCTAAAATGTAGTTGTTCTAAACTCCTTTCAACCAAAATTTAATTGTTTGCATCTATGGAACTCCAAGTCATGCTAGAATCCTTTGCCTTTCAACCATCCAAGGCTACCTCCTTCCAATATTTTTGGATCATATTTGAGCATATGTTACTATCTAAGAATGTAATAGAATTGGGACCTCAAAAAAGGTCTAATATAAGGGGCTATAGAGATTATTATCTACCCACTATCGTGCAGAGATTCCTAGTTCAAGATAGGGAACTATAAATTTATCTTCGACACTGATAACCCATTCTTCTATATTCTCCAACATAATGCAATCAAACATTTTCACATGAATATGGTTCAAGTTCTTTGGGTCTTGGCAAGGAACCAAAATGTTGGGTTTTGTTCATTGATTCTAGTTCCAACATCAAAGTCTATCCCAACAAGCTAGCATGATAGCGTTATCATGTGAGAGTTAGGTCTCGCACACTCACCTGAAATGCATAATGAAAGACTGGTTTCTTAAGGTTTTACAACACAATAATGTATGTTTGTTCATCTTCTATTATGTAGCTCTAAAGAATTATTTAATAACATAGATATACTACTACTATCTTTCTTATCCTAGATGTAACTATCACTAACACAAGGATCACCATTATTCTCTAATAATAGACTTAAAAAATAAAAAGATACCAATAAAAATACAAATAACTAAACCATGTCCATTTCCAACACTTAGTTTATTTCATCATTCATAACATAATTTGGTAAAGACTAATATTTCCCATTATATGCATAGTCAATTACAAGACAAGTCTCTATTATCTATTCTCTAAAAGGACATCCATCACAAATGATTACAATCGAGGTATTTATACATGTTTCTTCCTGACCAAGTGTTACTTGTCATTAATGTAAAATCAAATGGCACACATACTCCCAATAAACTGAGGTTCATGGCACTTTACAACAAGTTCTTCTTGAGGACCTAAGGCCCCATGCCCCTAGATCCTTTCTCTATGATATATACTAGTGGTTTTGTGTTTTGTTTCTCTTGAGCTAGTATAAAAACTTTGATCAAAAAGGTCGAAGTGTCCCATATGAATTTTTCTTCTAATAGCTCCTATTTCCCATGCATTTTGATTCTTACATGCTCCACTTTCTATACATTCCACTTTGCACATGATTTCCTAGTCTTTTGCTTTTATTTTGAGTCCTATGTTATCTAGTTCATTGTGATGTTTTATTTTCATTGGGTCCTCTCATGCTGGTACTCCTATGGCATTTTCCTCTCGTACCCATCAATTTTTATAACATGATGCTTCTACACCTATCATCTATGTGTGATGGTCCTCCCATGCCATGGTCCCTCCACATCATGCTAATATTGCACCAAAATGGGACAATGCTCCTTTTGTGTTTTGTTGGTCCCATGTACCAAAACTAGGATAGTACTTAGTCAAAATTTAGCGGCTAACATGACTTGGCACTCTGTACCCTTTTTTAGGTTTATCTCTTATCCTAATGTAATTGTTATAAAAATAAAATAAAAATTAGGCTTCCTAAAATGTCACCTTTAACAAACAAAAAAATATATTTTTTCAAGGTTCAAAGTGATGTTTCTCTAGTATTCAAAACTTCTTGTTTGTTGATCAACATATTTAAATTATCAAAATGTCATATTATCTTATAAATTATTAATTGTTTGTATCCATTATAGCTATATTATCATTCTAGCATCATGTCTCTAAATATTCTTTAGGAGATTGTTATTTCAAATTGATTTTCTATTACTAACTCATGATTCTTGACTAATAATTATAGTCTTATGTTTATAACTTAATGACCATCAAAACTAGCTTAAACTATATACATTATAATCTCATCTTTGGATAATGTGAGGACAAGATATATTGGGACCATATTTTATGGACAAAATAATTTTTATTATTTATTTAAAAGAAAATGTATAAGGAAAAGGCAATCATATTATCATAAAATTAATATTAAAATCAATTTATTACAATATACAAATTAGTATTTCTTGTTAGAGTTTGATATAATTAGAACCTAAGATATTTTAGGTCAATATGCTATTGTTTATTCTAATATGTGTAAATTAAAATGATTAGCTAATACATATAGGAGATCACTTGTGTGAGTATTATATAGAATTAATCATATTTAACTATGGAGTTTTCTTAGAATGCACACTTATCATGTTATCATATTTCTAAAACCTTTTAGCAATATTTATTCTATATGAACAATTGATTACAGATCCCTTATCTCATTTATTACAATCTTTTATAATAGGATTAAGTTTCCAGTGATGACTAGTGTTATTTATACATGCATTTAATATGAGTTTGGATTTTAATTCAACCTCAAGTTTAGTATATCATTTATTATTAAAAAATGTTATTCTAGAGTATTTTTACACCCACCATTACTATTTTGTGCTCTATCTACAAAACTTTGAATTAAAAAAATCCATATATTTGATATTATTATTGTCCTCACTAACATCTCTTTCGTTGGGAATGCTTACATCTGAGGTTTGAATTTAATGTTTAAAATATAGGATATTAGAATTAATACATTTGTATCCACTTAGTTTCCTTGATGGAATGTGTACTCAATGGGAAATGCAACAAATCTATAAATCAATCCTAGCTAGGAGAAGATAAATCCTACTTACACTTCTAATTGTGGATACATTAGATATTTAGGGTCATGATCAAGATGGATCCACTATACCTATCCAAGAGAACTCTTACCATAACAAATTCAATAGGGAGCGTTCCAAATCCTCCAATCAATCAAAACTACAAAATAACCTTAACTAGGTCCTATGTTTTCATATTCACTAAACTAATAACAAGTAAAGCAAAGTCTAATCTAGTGCTCACCAAATCTTGTGGCATAAATTGGAGGTAATAAACATGAAAATTAAACATGCATAATACATTCTTAATTAAGCTATGTATAGTTAAAACCATAATGCATGGAGAGAGTAATATATTCAAAATTCATTACTTATGCTACCTTTATCTATTAAAGAGGAGCAAAGTTAGACGTACTGACCTTGAAGGTGAACTCATTGAGGCTCAATCTCTCCCTTATCCAATGGTGTTTTGAAAGAGATTAATGTGGTTTGTAAAGATCACTAAGAAAGGCCAAAACATTTAAGACTTATCCACAAGACAAGATTATTACCTAAGTAAAAACCTTAAGCTAAGAATCCTCAAGTAGAATGGTGGAAAAACAGATTGTAAAGAAGGAAAAATGAATAATTAGCTCCTGATTTCTTTGTAAAAATGGAGAAATGGATGTGTTTATATAGGTTGATCTAACCCTAATACTTTTTAAAAGTTTAGGCTGACAAGGTCAACCCAGTCGACCTAGTATCATTATTTAAAAAAAACAAATTAAGTCACAGTCTAGTCCACTAGGGTCTGACCTAGACCCTAATAAGTTTTATCAATTAGAGTATAAGGTTGGTGGGTTTGATAGTGTTATGTAAATAGTCAAAAAGGATTTTAGGCTAATAAATGTAAAAAATGACAAGATGAGGGTAAAAAATAGGAGGCAAAGCTTAGGAAGATGTTTTGATGATATGGGTGTGTAAAAAATAAGTGGTAGTAAAGGACAAAAATCCAACAAAGCACTAATGGTCTTCCTACCCCTTTCTCGATGTACCCCTTAAGGCATGCACTCAAAGAGATTGAGACTTGATGGTTTCCTATAAGATAAAAAGCATCGATAATAAATAAAGTTTGAAAATATTATGTGTATGCATATATCCCACTTGAATCTCATCATATGTCATGTAGGCATAATAGGGGATGGTGCTTAGATAAAGAACATAAAAACACATAATGCTGAAGATAAAATATGTTGCAATATTTTAAAGAAAAATAACTGAAATTAAAATTAATTAAATGGAAATAACTAAAAATAAAAGTATGCATACCTTGACTTACCTTTATCCCTTGATGGTTATTTGATGTGTTTGTAATTTTTATCATGAAGGGTGTAGAGACTAGTTTCAACAAACCCAAGGATATAAAAGTAAAGATAAAAAACAAATCAATGTAGGAAAGACAAGATAACTGATGCTAAGTGGATAGGATGTACTTGGAAATTTGGGAAGTTAGAGTGACAAGTTCACTATGTTAGACCAAATGGCCTAGTGAAAGTTTAGAGTAAATTGGGTAATTTAAAATTCAAGGCTACTAAAGACCAAAAAACTCAAACAAGTAAACATAAAGTAAGAAAGTCAAACTCAACAATTCAAACCAAGGACATATGTCAAAAATGATGGTAATCAAACATCAATGTAAAAGTAGTAATAGTCTTTACTTGAACAAATATGGGAAAGAAAAATGGTAAAATAACATTGATGAGCGAGCAGTAACAATCCTTACTCAACCATCAATGGAAAAAGTGCATAAAAATGAAAACAACATTGATGAGTGAGGGGTAACAAGACACCTTCACTCAACAATGGAAAAATAATATGAAATTAGAAATGGATTCAGGTGTCCAAAAAAATGGGTAGTAAAATAGTGGCAAAAGGTAAAAGAAAGACAAGCAATGATAATATTTAAAGTAATGGTGGAAAGAAAGTAATGCATAGTTATTCAAACATATTATTTGGCTCTAAAGATAGATAAAATTGAAACAAAGTAGTGCTAGCATGTTTTTAAGATGTGAGCAAGAGGAAATATAGAAGAATGTAAAATAGAGTGATAATCACACTATGCTATCAAGGGGAAAATTGAAATGGGTAGAGGGTATAATGAAGGAAAAACCAAGGTAGAATAACTATTTATGGAAGTCAAGACACTCAAATTAGGTTTGTCAACATAATATTAATTTTGACCATAATAACTATGAATAAATTATCATATCCACACAAGTCTTAGATTAATAACTACAGTAGGTAGTTCATCCCATGAAGGCCATATTCATGAAAATTAAAATGGACCTACCTTCCCACAACATGTTTCCCATTCCTTAGGGCCCCTTATAGAGCCATCAATCTACTATGAAGATTGTGTACTTGTGTGAGAAAGTAGGTAGAACCATAGAGTTTTTTGAATTTTTCTATTCCAATCTATTGACCTACCACACCCCAATGGACCTTAGATCTATCATGAGGCCAACTATGGAGTTTGAGATTTGATTGGAGATAGGATTTGTGCTTGTAATCATGAATTTTGATGTAATTTTGAATTTTAAAATTTGTATGTTGCCCTTTTTTATATATCATTTCATTTTGTTTTAAATATTTTTGATTTTAACTTTATTGATGAGTTTTTATATTCTTCTTCCATATGATTTGCAAAACCAAACATGGGTGTTAAAGATGACTTTTATTTAAATACTTAGGACTTGGTTGCCAAGAGAGAGAACTTATAGAGTATGGTGTCTAAGATTCTTGTTAATGTAGGTAAAATAGAAGTTCTATCTTGACTTCAACCTTGGTTTTATCCATTATGGAGTGAAAAGAAAGAAAATCAAGAGGAATGAAACATGAAATAATTTGAATTATTTCAAATTGCAAAAATGTGACGAAGGGAAAAAAAGGGATACAATGACATTAAAGTGTGATTACTTATCATAATAATGAAGTGTAGGAAAACACGCTAGCAAAATTTTTTGTGCAAATTTTATTTATCAAAGAAGAAAAAGACAAAGTTGAGAACAAGGATCACAAACTTGGAACCAGTGCCAAACACATTCAAGAAAAATAACACTGATTGAATGATGGTGATTTTATGAGAAAGGCTAGGTCCTATCCATGGTCTTACACTACAATTCATAAAAGAAAAACCCATGAGGGTGCAAAAAGTATGTAAAAAGTAAATGGGATAAAGATGGTATTTTGTGAGGAAGGTTAGGTCCTATCCATGGTCTTACACTACAAATCACAAAAGATAAACCCAAGGGGTGCAAAAAAGTATTTAAAAAATATGAAAACAAGAAGGAGAAAAGGAAGTGTTTAGAAATATCAGGTCCGATACGTCATTTTACAATACAATTATTGAGAAAAAGGGAAAATAAAAAACTAAAAGACCAAAAGGAAGGACTAAGGTTTGTGAAAAAGAGAGAACTATTGTAGAGGGTGAGACCCATGTAAGTATCATGTAAAAAAGTGTTGGATAGATAACAAATAGAAAGTATCAAAATAAGGTAAGGATTTAGGCAAAGTACTTATTGAATAATTGTGTATTAGTGGGCTCTTTAAAAATATGGACTTCATTATTTTGAAGGCAATAGGTGCTTAGACAAATAATGTCTTGGACTAAATAAGGGCCTCACCATTTTTAGGCTTATTTACCTTATTTATCATGGGTTTAGTCTAATTTAAGGATAATATCACCAACATTAAAAGTGTGAGCTTTAACATGTTTGTTAGGTGGTTCGGAAATATGTGCCTTGTATTGGTGATTGTGTTACAAATTAGAAATATGGTGTTCATAAAGGAGATCAAGGGCATGAAGGTGAGATTCACATAATTATTCATTAGGTATGATACAATGAAGAGAGATTTTGAGAGAGTTAATCTCAACTTCTAAGGGGAGGATTGATTCAGAACTATAGACTAGCAAAAATGATATTACCCCAGTGGTAGTGCATATGCTAGTGTGATAATCCCAAAGAGTGGGATATAAATGAAGATGATAATCAATTCAGGTTTCATAAATTATCTTATGGATAATTTTATTAAGAATTTTATTTTTAGCCTTGACTTAGCCATTACATTGTGGATGGTAGGGTATGAAAAATTTATGATTAATTTTAAATTTAGCATAGATTTATTTATCTTTATTTTTGAAGTTACCCATTGTCTTAAATGATAGTATGAGAGATACCAAAGTGGAAAATGATTTGATTAAGGATGAATATATAAATGGTGGTGCCAATGAGAGTGATAAGGGTCATAACCTCTACCCACTTGGTAAAATATTCTATCTTTATGATTATAAAGGCATGCCCATCTTGAGATCGAAGTAATTTGCCTATGAGATCTAATCCCCACATAGAGAATGGCTAGGGAGATGCCACATTTTAAAGCTCGATTGGAGGTGCATGAGTTAGATCATCATGCAACTGGTAAGGAGTACACTTCTTATCAAAATTTATGTTATCCTTTTTAAGAGTGGACAAAAGTATCCAATATGTAAGCATTTACAAGTGATATCATGTCCTCTATAGTCAAAATCATAAATTCCCCCACGTGTTTGTTTAATAAGAGGAAGAACTTCTTATTTCATAACATAATGGATCAATGTACCTTCAACATTGAAATAATATAGGATGTTGTATCTAAAGACATACCTAAAATATTGTTTGTGAATATGAGTATTTTCATTGGAATCAATGTTTGGAGGATAAGTTTAGTGTTTAATAAATTGAATAATATCTATGTACCACAAGGTTTGGTGAATAGTAAAAGCCTTAATGTGGAAAATGAGTGGATCATGTGGTTAAAGAGAAGAAGGGGATTTTATTATTTGGATAAGAAAAGTAGGATTGGTAAGAACTTGGTGTGTATGAAAAAGAGATGTTGAAGAAGAAAGTGAATCAATAATAGAATTTTGATATCATGGGATGGGATCAATGGTAAAATAAGTAAAATATTTAGCATGGGTAGTTTTGATTTGATGATAATAAATGATATTTTTTTCTTTTGTATTGATAATCACCTTTGAATTGGTGGTAAATGAGTTGAGAGTCACCTAAAGCATGTAAATATGCGATATATAAATCCAGGGTTGCTTTCATGCCTAGGATTAAAGCTTCATACTTTGCCATGTTATTAGTGACATCAAATGTAAGGTGAAATGCCAAATCGATAATTTTTCCAAGAGGGCTCCTGAGGATACAACGTGCCTCAGCTCCTTGAAGACATTTAGTGCCATGAAAATGAAGGGTCTAAGTATCCTCATGTAAATCAACATTAATTTCAAGAACTTATTTGATAATTAATCTGGGTTAAATAGTATGAGGGAAGATAGAGAACTATTATAGATTTTTTGCTTCAAGGTCAACAATGAGTTTATGGAAGCAATATTTAAGATATATGGCTTGGTTAAGACATTCAACATAGATAATATTATCATCAAGAATATTGACTTGAAGGTGATTGGTAACTGAAATTAGAGTGGTGAAAAGTTGATCAACAATGATTTGTCATTTGACATCATTTTGTGTAATAATTTAGATTTAAAATTCCATGAGAAAGACCATTCACTTTCCAATTCTATCACCAATAAGAAAGGCTTTGGAGAATAAGTGATGAAGGGGATCAAAATGAATGATAATGTAAGTGGTTTGATAAAGCATATAATGCCAGAGCTTTTTAGCAGTGAAATATATGGTGACACAATCATGTTCAACTTTTGTATACTGTTTCTCATAGTGGATAAGACTTTAGATAATATAATAGATGGCATATTCCCTCCTAGTATCATCTTACTGGTCAAGCATTGCCCCAACTGATATGGGTGTGGAAGAGGTATATAAGATTAATGAATGATCATTTGAAGGTGGACGAAGAGTAGGTAGGTGAAGTAAGGATTTTTTAAATTATCAAATGTTTTTTAATAAGGATTTGTCCATTATAGGGCATTACCTTTCTTAAGGAGAGAATTGATAGAATAGATATGGTAAGCCATTTCAGGGATAAACTGTTGAATTTCCCCAAGTTTACGAAGGTATGTGTGAATGTTTGGAATGGAATGAGGGAGTGGCATATCGATGATATCATTGATCTTGGCAGGATAAACATCAATGAAATGAAGAGAGAATAAGAATCCTAATAGTTTGCTAGATGTGACACCAAAAACATATTTGTAGGGATTTAGTCTAACTTTATATTTAACAAGGCAATTAAAGATAGCAACAAGATTAAAGAGATGAGTCTTTTAGATTTTATATTTGTAATTGATGTCATCCACATAGTTCCCTATAATCTTATGAAAAATAACATGAAATATGTGAGTCATTGCCAATTGATAGGTAGCTCTAGTATTTTTGAGGCTGAAAGGCATTTTAACATAGCAATATGAGTCCCATTCTATGGTGAAAGTTGTCTTATGTTGGTATTTAGGTGCAATGTGAGTTTGGTTATAACCCAAGGAACCATCCATAAGGGACAACATTTCATAACCAGTAGTGGAATCAATGATGGCATTGATAGAAGGTAGAGATAAAATGTGTTTAAGACAAACAAGATTAAGATTATGGAATTAATGGAGATGCAAAAGATCATAGTGAATTTATGTCAAATAGGGATAATGTTAGAGATCCATTCAAAATAGTCCATGGGAATTTTGATGAACTTAGCATCGATAAAATTGATAATTTATTTATGGCATAAAGTTGAAACTTCAAGTGGAAATTTCCATTACTTTTACTGCACTAGTTTAGCATTAAGATAAGTGATAATAATGTGCACCATGATGATAAGATCAATACCAGGCATGTCCTCATAGGAGCAACAAAAAGTCTCACAATATTTATTGAATCATAAGCTAAATTTATCATGTTCCATTGGTGTGAGTTCATAGGACACTATAATTGGTCGAGGGCATGATGGGGTACCATATTCAATGCAAGTCATTTCTTCAATAAGCATAGCATTGCCATATTGGAAATGATAGGGTACATTAGGTAAAGAGAAGATTGGATTTATTGTAGGGTTGATGATAGTGATGAATTTGATCAAACAAGGGGTTTTATTTTTGAAATTCTTGAGTTTGTGAAGTTTTTGAGGGATTAGAGGTTCTCAGGAATGAATAAATTAAAGAATGGCTTCATCTCTAGGCAAACTTAGAAGAAGAACATAATATTCAACATCTACTTCAATATTGAGAATTTGATTACCATGGTGGTCGTATTCAAAAAGTATGTGACAACATCTATGACTTCAGAATCTAATGTAATCTTAGGAGTAGGAGAGTAAGGGAATAAGGTTGATTGGATTTAAATGGTTTGTCATTAATGTTACTGATAGGGGAAAATTTAGATGTAAGAATTGAAGATATAGATGTTATAGAAGACACAAGAATTACTAGTTATTTGGAAATTAGTATTTGTTTTACCAACCAAGAAGTAATAATAATTGAAGAATTAACAGGAGGTACATGATTGTTAAGGGCTAATTCAACATTAATGGAAATGATATGAAAATCATGGATGGAATCATGCATTTGGGATAAAGTTTTCTGATATTTATGGACATCTAAGTCTCAGGATTGAGCTTAGGTCATGATGTAGTTATCATCATAGGTTGGATAAATTGTACATATTTGAGATTCATGGGGAGTTTTAGAAGGGCAAATAATTGGATCATTGAATTTATGTGGAGACAGGATTAAAAGATCTTAGAATGATTTGTCCACTCTATAATCATTGCATGTGAAGGAATATTCTAGGTAAGAGGCATCCTGAGCATTGTATGGAAGGGGAAAATCAATATCTCATCAATCAGAGGGATAACATGATCATGAGGTAATAAATCAGGAGGAAGCCAATCTGATATGTAAGGAGGGAACTTAGTATTATTGTAAGTATGTTACAAGTCATTAGGTTCATCATCATCTGAATCATCCAGAGTGACATGTAATTCTAGATTTATGTTGATAAATCTAGGTAAGGGAAAACTATTGATTGTTGGAATGGTGGGAATGTGATATTGAGATTTAGGAATGGGAAGTTGAATAATCTAAGGAATGAGATCAGTCTCATGTTTATAGATTTTGATATTATGTAATAACTTGATGGATTGGATACCATAAGAGGATATGTCCCTCACTCTATGATTCCATGGTTGTCTTAGGAGTATATTGTAAGATAGGGGAATATCAATGACAATAAGCTTCATTCCAATAGTCTTAAGTCTGATTGTAAAGGGGATCTAAATAAAACCAAGTGGATTTTGATTAATTTTACCAAATGAAAGATGGAAAGTAATTACATTAGCAAGAGCACTACAAGAGGTACATATTTATACATCAACAAGTGATATTAAATCTCCTAATCTGTAGGTGATTAAGCCTCATAATGTAACTAATCACACATAGAAAATAACACACTTAATTAACCTATGATATATGTCAATTGAAAGTATAAATACACCATATGACATTTATTACATATAGGCTAGGATAAATTAATTATTCTAACATTCCCCCACTTATTTGATCATAGCTTAAAGAGAAGAGGAGAGAATTTTTGAATACCTCAAGCCTATCATGTGCAAGTGACTTCATGAAGACATATGTACACTAATCCTGATTGGGGAAATACTAGAGATGTATGTTGTGTTATTGAATATGTTTATGTATGAAATGAATCTAAACCTAAATGTGATTGGTTATTTCATGAAACATTGTATTGAAAATAAGACGTAGAACACCTTGATTATCATAATACAGAACTATAGGTTGAATCCGTGGAAATCTAAGTCTTGAAAGAATGTGACATGTCTATATCACTTTGTAAATAAATCCTACCATAGCACGATATTATACCTTTATATAAGATCTAAAAACATATTTTTTCTTCTTTCTTCCCCATGAAATTGGACAAAATCCTAGAATGGACACAAATCTAGAAGTGGATTTTCTATCATCAATAGAAGATGCATGATCTACATCTATGTATCCTATCAAAAATAACTTATTATTCTTCTTGTACTTTAGGCCATACTAAACTATACCTCTGATGTATCTCAATACCCACTTTACTTCTTTCTAATGTATCACCTTTATTTCCTACATGAATCAATAAAGATAGATGATATCATAACTAATATCTAGCCTGGTATATGTCAAATAAATGAGACTCCCAATCAACTACCAATAGAGAGTTTCATTTACTTCTAGTGATAGATTTGTATGAGACAACTGAAGTCTTGTCTTCATAAGTGTTGTAATAGGCTTGTAGTCCATCATATTGATTTTTCAAGCAATATCTTGGTGTATTTTATCTATGAGGTAAATTTTTAATGTTTTTTATACCATACCTATAAACTAAGAAAATAGTTTAGTAGCTTGAGATCTATCATGTCAAATGATCTGTTGAGATCATTCTTAGTTGCATTGATCATCTTCACTAAACCACCAGTGATGACTATATTATCGACATAAACAATCACTATAAAAACCTCCCCACCATGTTCTTTGAGGTAAAAACTAGGATCATATAGACTCCTATTGAATCCATGTTAAACGAGATTCTCATCAATATTCATGTAGCTAGCTAAAGGAGCCTATTTTATCCCATAGAGAGACTTGATAAGATTACACACCTTTTATTCCTAATCAGGTACCATAAATCTTTTTGGTTTAGTCATGTATACTTCTTCTTGAAAATGTCAATTCAGAAAGGCATTTTTTATGTCCATTTGATGAAATTTCCATCCAAACCATGCATCCATAGGAAAAACCATTCTAATAATTTTTATCTTAGCCATGGGAGTAAAATTTTCCTCATAGTCAATACCTTCTTTTTTAGCATACCCTTTTGCAAAACTCCTTGCCTTTTACTTATCCATAATTCCATATAGTTTTTAATTGGTATTAAAGAGCCATTTTTATCTTATACATTTATTCCCTAGTGAAATATCAACAAGATACCAAGTGTTATTCTTCATTAGTGACTGATATTTTGCATCCCTGGTATCTTTCCAAGGTTTTGACTGTAGGGATTATATTACTATTGAGGGCTCATAATTTTATTCAAAAATAATCATAAGGGACATATTAACCTTTTCTTGAGCCATGATTTGAGTCCTCAATCTTGAAGTGGATGTACCTAGTACTTCATTCAAGTTAGCATCTCATATAGTGCTTGTTTACCACTTAGACATATGTTGAGTTGTAAGTGGTGGTGTTGGAGGTCATGTTTGACTATCTTCCTTTTCACCTTCACCATAATTATCTCAAAATATTAGAAGAATTTTTATTGTATCATTTGCCTATGTATAAGGTGTATTTATTCCAATCTTTTCATCAAACACTACATCTACTCTGATTAGTACCATCTTTATATTTCGATCAAGGAGCCTGTATGATTTTGATTATGCATTATATCCCACAAAAATACATTCCTTTATTTTCTTATCCAACCTATTCCTTTTCTTCTTAGGAACATGCATGTATGACTTGAAACCAAATAGTTGAAGGTGAGTAACCTTTGGTTTATTCCTGGTCTAAGATTAAAGTGGTGTGTTTCCATCAAGAGCTTTGGTGGGTGACTTATTCAACAAGTAGACTGTAGTGTGAAAAGTTTCTACCCAATATGTATTAGAAAATTTTTCATCCTCAACCACGCTAAAAAATATTTTCATAATAATTATGTTACATGATTATGTAACTCCATTCTACTAAGGTGAATATAGAGCTATCAATCACCAACTGATTCCATTCAAACTGAGATAGGTTGAGAATTATTTACTAGTGTATTCCCCCATGATCTAAGTAGAGATTATTTATTTTCCTAATATTTTAATTTTCAACCATGATCTTGAATTCTTTGAATACTTGAAAATCTTGATCCTTAGTCTTCAATAAATATACCCATATTTTTTATGAGTAATCATCAACAAAAGGATGAAAACATTTTTACCTTTTTATACAAGTAGTAAAATGTCTACATAGATTGGTGTGTACAAAGTCCAACTTACCAAGTGATCGATATTCAATCTTTTCAAAGGGATCTTTTCTTTATTTTTGTACTAAGAAACTAGTACATATATCAGAAGATCTCTTGAGTTTGTGAAGACCATGAACCATATATTTTTATTCAATTCAATCAAATAAGCATAACTCAAGTGTTCATATATTATATGCCATAAGTTACCTATTTTTATATTTTTGACCACAAGTTTTTGATGATTATTTTGAATAAAATAAAGATGAAACATTTTTCCAATGTCGTAATCCTTGGTAATCACTTTGAAGTGCCTAGACTTGTCTTTGATGTGTCAAATGTTTTGACCATTTTGGTGATCAAATTCAACCACGAGATTATGGTTAAGTAGTTGATTAATAGATAACATATATTTTATAAGTCTTAGAATATAGGACATTTGAAATGTTACAATTCTTGTTTCTAGTTTGAATTTAGATGTCACCACTACCTTGTACTCTATATAAGGTGTCATCTCCAAGTGATACATTTCCTTTTGATTATGTTTTATTCAATGTATAAAATAATTCTTTTCTCCCTATCATGTGTTTGGTTTCTCCTAAATCAACATACTAAATTGCACTTGGATGATTGGTAGACTCTTGTGCTTGAGTAGCTAAACCATATTCCTCATTTGAAGAATCATAATTGTCATCAACATATCCATGTTGTTTAGGCTTGGAATTTTTTTGTTTCCACTTATTTTGTTTTTGTGATTTCTTCCTTTTTATTTGTGGTGAATTGTTGAAAGAGGGATTCTTGATAGATGATCCCTTTTGAAATGTGTTGTACCAACAGTGGTTTAAGTCACATCCTTGTTTTCCATAAATTTGAAATTATTTAGAAGAACATGATTTGTTCCCTTGTTGGTTTTGTTGATTATTATGCTTTGGAGATTAAATCTTACCCTTCACGGGTTTTTTCCCCTTTTGATTTGATGTGAGTGCATGATCATAATTTGTTTCCATAAAATTATGAAAAATTTACCCTTGTTGTAATAAATTTACCAATACTTTAAAGTTTTTTTTTTCTTTTGTGACATTCAAAGTGGTCACAAGAATCTTGTATGTGGGTGGCAATAGTCTAAGGACCATAGGGACCATAAAATCATCTATCACTAGTTTACCAAAAGATTGAAGTGAACCCTACAAACTTGAAACCATTCTAAGGAATGATTTTACTTTTTCATCGAATTTGAGATTTAGAGTGTGTAATTGGCTCTGAATATGGAAGATTTAATTTTGATTCTTTGTTTCATATACTATTTTAAGATTATCTAAAGCATCTTTTGTAGTTTTAATCACTTTGAATATGAGGTTTTACCTCATCAAACTCTTAACATGATTATTGAATTATCTTTTTTAATAGCTTTGTCATATTTATACTACTAATCAACATCTATTTCATATCATACCCATGTGCCTTCTATAACTGACCAAATATCTTAAAAATCTAAATGTGTTTGCATTTTTGGTTTCCAATTAGTTTAGTGCATAAAATGAGGTCTAAAACAAGACATCATGAAATGCAAATTTACATATGATAAGAAAGTAAAAGTGTGTTGTAAGTGCATTAAAAAATGTGTGGAAATAGAATTAGCAAATTCTCACACAATGAAAATAAATTGCACACAAAGGATGTCAGACACTACCAAAAATGTGTCCTGAAATGTAATGGAAAACTAATGAATCTGGATGTCAGTTTCAACCAAAAATGTATCTGAGATGTTTACAAATTAATTTTCCCATTGTAAGATAATTTTAGGGTAGTGAGAAAATAAAATCTCCACTCTTTTGTGGTCTTTACAATTGCTTAAAAATAGTTTGTCTTGTCAAAAAGCATCTTGGGCTAGACAATTCACCAAAAAATAATGGCTTTTCACCTTACAATATTCACTATTGTGATGAATTAATAAATTTAAAAAATGAATTTTACTATATGATATATAATAAAAATAAATAAATGGTACATCTATGAAAAGCATAGAAAAACATGCACTTTCAAAAATTCTAGCATGAAAATTGAGTTACCAATAGAAATTTATGGCCTCTTAAAGGTCCAAAATACATGAACTAGCTAGCTAAATTAGCATGAAACCAAAATTTTTGGAAATATGGGTGATCAAAAATGTATAAACATCCATTCTAATGTATATATCTCAAAAAAATAGCCAAGGTGAAAAACATTCACCTTCCTAGTCTTCATAGATCAAAATATATGCACCTTAGCAGAAAAGATCTTCAAAGATGGCTCATAGTGGTGAAGGACAAGACCTCAATGGATAAAAACACTCAAGAGGTGGTCATATGGCATGAATAGTGGCTAAAAATTGTTGGTGGCATGATGGTGGTGTTGTTACTAGAAGTGGTAGAAATAGGTGGTGATCCACCTAAAAAAGTGACATTGCACCAAATGAAGACTTCTAAATTGCCCTCTACCTTCAAACTTTCACCACGGGTGCCTCGATGCTCCATTTAAAAAAAAAATCAAAAAGATCTCATTGAGAGGAATTTAGTGATATAATATTTGATCCATGATTTCAAAAAAAATTTAGAAAAACCACTATATTTTTGTTGTTCCTTGTTTGTACTATTAAATAAAAAATTTTAAAATATCATATAAAATCATGAAAAGCTCTAAAAATTCTAATTTTTCTTTAAAATTCATATTTTTATGATTAAAATTTATAAAAAAATATAGGATCAGTTCTAGAAATTTTATATTTTTCTAGATAATTAAAAAACTAAAAAATGGCCTTAAAAAAGATTAGATCTAATACATCGAGTTGGGATTTAAGATTGACAGATCTACATGAACTTTTTCCTTCCATAATTTATCAAATTTTTATCATGGGATGGAAGAAATTAGAGCAACACGCTGCTATCATGGCTATCATGAACTTATCTCTCGATCTCCACCTTATCTCTACCACTTTTAAATCTCCTCAAGATTACCTACTCTGTTACCAAATGAAAGATGAAAAGGAATTGCATTAGCAAGAGTAGTACAAGAGGTGATTATTTATACATTAACAAGTGAGATTATATATCCTAATATATATGTGATAAAGACTCACATTGCAGCTAATCACATATAAGAAATATCACACTTAACTAAACTATGTTATGTCAGTCAAAGATGTAACTACACCATTTGACATTTATTACATATAGACTAAGGTCTGAGGAGTATGTTGTAAGATAGGGTCAAATCAAGGACCATAATATTGGTTCCAATAGTCTTAGGTCTGATTGGAAGGGAGAGCCAAATACAACCAAGTGGATTTTGACTAGTTTTATCAAATCCATAGTAGGTTAGGTAGGTTTGCTTGAGATGATCCTTATTGTAGCCAAGTTTTTGAATGAGACATAAATATGTCACATTAATATTGGACCTTTTATCAACTAAATATTTACAAATAAGGGTGGTATTAATGGATATTTTAATGAATAAGGGTGGATCATCAACATGAAAAATGACCTCATCATTAATCATGTCTTCTTAAAGGAATTCAATGGAAGGTTTGGAATAAGGACAAATAGATTCAATGGTATGTATATTAGTAGGTTGAGGCTCAAGATATGGAGGTTATTCTTATATAGAAGATAAATAATCAATTTATTGTAATTATTGCATGAGGAACTTGTGATGATAAGGAGAGGTGAGAACTAACTCCATAAGAGGAATCTCTCAAGATATAGATTTGATGTCTTCTAATAAGTTCCAATGGGATTTAAAAGAAGAACTAGTCCAAGGTTTAGAAAATAATATATATTTTGTAAGAATCGAAGTGGTTAGAGGTTCCGAACAAAAATATGGTTCCTCATTAACTTTTGAAACTAGATGAGTGGTTATAGTATCTTTGAGAAATTTCTCTTCTAAATATGGCTTCTCAGATTTCATATAGGATCTTTGTGAGCTAGTTTGTGATGATAATTAACCTTATCTATATTAACATATTGAGAATTGTTTTAATATTGGTCATAGTCAACATCAATGCCACAAACATCTTTCATAGTTTATTAAGCGTCAGATGTGGAAAAAGCTTTTTGGTTATTAGAATAAGAAGCTTTGACAACTTGTCATTTTTTAGAAGTAGTGTGGTATTATTTATGATGGATTTATACCATGTATTTGTGATTGAATGAATCACTAAGCATATAGGAGTCACAAAATCTTGTAAGCCCTCTACAAGTTTCATGAGAATGACCAATGTCTACATGGAACCAACAAAATTGGTTAGAATCATACGATTTAGGAGGATTATTAGGATATGTAAATGGTTTAAAGGGTGATAATAATTTTTTTTATTACTAAAAAATTAATGGTATATTAGAATATGGGGGATTATCAGTGTTGGCAACTCTTGGTTTAGTTTGATGAGTATTACCAGTGATTACGTTAGTATAAGTTTGAAAATATCCCTGAAGGAATTTAGTATTAGGTTCAAACTGATTCATAAAGAAGTATTGATGCTTAGCTTGGTCAATATATTCATTAAGCATCTGAGGCGTGAAATTTTGAACCTTATATTGAAGATAAGGATTTAAAGTAGTTATAAAGAGTTTAAACAAATTATCATCAGTCATGTTATAGTCGGCATTATGGGACATAAATTTTCATCATTTGCTAAAATCATGAGTTAATTGAAGGGGAGATTATTTAGCATTGATAAAATGTCTAAGGGAAGTTTCATGAAGGTCATTGTGTTAAAATTACTTAGCTAAAGGATTGACTAAATCCTCTAGTTGTCAGATGGAATGTTGGGGAAGTTCATTATACCATCCAGTACATTACAAATGAAGGTTTTAATTAGAATTTTAGTGGTGACAAAATTATTTGTTTTGGATCCACTCTTTGTAAATATTTCCAAATGCCTTAAAAATATATGTCAGGTCTTTAGTCTCATCATAGTTGATAGTTGGAGATATATTACCAATGTAAATGGAAATGATGAAAGGAACTAAAGGCTTATTTTAGATGTTTTGAAGCATCTTGTTATTCATTATAGTTTATAAAATGACATTTACTATAAAACATCACTAAAATGTAGAGGAATAAAGTTTTGATTAATTTAAGGTATTAGAATTGGATGTTGATTAAGCCATATTGATCAAAATTCTATAATTACATCATTTTGGATGTATTAGATGTTTGCATTAAGTTCATTTATTTCAATATATATGCAAGAATTTGAGTTGTATTAATTAGTGGGTTGGAATTTTAAAGAGGACTCCCCAAATTGGTATTAAGGAGAGGGTTATTAAGAGGTAGATTACCAATGTGGTTGTTAGATAGACTTATGTCCATTACTCCCATATTGTGTTGAGATGCTTGAAGATATAAATTGTCTTTATAGGTAAAAAAATGATTGGATCCACCTACTACATCTTGGGTCATGATTTGAACCATGTTACAATCCATATATGAGTGAGGGGAAGAAGTACTCTAAGAGTAAGAGTTCTCTTGGGAGGCAAATAAAGGGAGAAAAATACCATAAATAGTGTCTAAATGGAGTCTAAGAAGATTGTAATAGGGTATTCATGATGATTGAGTAAAGGAACTTTATTTTAATAAAAGAGAGATAAGAGATATATAATTAATTGTGTCAAATAAAAAAAATGTTAGTCAATAGGTACAGAGTTGATTAGGTCAACTGTGAACTGCTAAACAGAGGCTAAAAAGACTAAAATATCGACTACGTCAACTATGCATGACTTGATAGATGGAAGAAATGAGTAAAGAGTTGATTGGGTCGACTATGTATTACTAGAAAAAGGGCAAGATAGAAAGATACAATACATAGTTGTGATGGTTGACTGTTTACTTTAGGTAGGAGAAGGAATAATCTATAATAGACTATATCAACTAAAATGATGTTGTTTTAAAATAGGGCAAAAGTATTGAAAGATAAGTGAAATAAGAATGAAATTAAGCACACAATAAATTAGATAGATGTGAGTGATTCAATTGGGGTACATAGCATAAAACCTTGCACCAATGTTGACTAATGCTTGTTTTTACAATACAACACATAATGACCAAAGAACAAGTAATCAACTAAAAAGTAAATTATAACTAAGTGGTTAGCCTACGTATTGTTAAGTTATATTAAGGTTTATAATTAATGTGAGAGAGAGTTGCCTATAAGAAGGAACTAAAAAGGCAATCTATGGATGGTTTTAAGACATTTGGGTTGAAAGAGATCTGTGTTGGTAATGGTAGTGGCTTGGTATTGAGGTCTACCCCCTCACTTAATAATCCTATAGAAATTAGTGTGTTGGGTGTTTTTCCAATATATACCATTAACCAAATATTTATATTGGGCCAGAAAACCAAGTTGGCTTCCCCTTGGTATTGAAATCGAAGTAGGTAGTCCTTAAGAAGACTAGTATTTATATGTATTTTGAATGTTATGTGATTTGGTTATGAGTATAAAAGAGTAAAATAGTATAACTAAAATGGTAATTGAAAAACCATGCATTTAAATAATATGAGTTACTCCAAGCATGAAAATAACTAAAAAAGCAATGTGAATCAATTAGTAGAAAATAATTGTTAATTCCTTGATTGAGAATTGTATAGATTTGATTTAGATGACACTCTATGCAAATAATATAGAACATAGTCAGCTGGGTCACTACTATTTTGTATAAGTAATGTCTTTAAGAACACAGTCGAATAGGTCAACTATGTCTCTCAAGCAGAAGACATAGTACAAAACTAAGTCAACCAAGTCGACTTAGTTGGCTGTAAGGTTGTTATTTTTAATACTAATAATTTGTTAAAAATAGAATTGAAGAAAGTACTAAAATTATAGAGAGGGGAAAGAGAGGAACCTTGATGGGCTTGAAGATGGTTAAGATTGCAAATTTTATGCTAAAGTGTCTGAATTATTGCTTTCAAATTTTGCAAGTAAGTTGACTGGTTCAACCAAGTTATGCAAAACCTTGTGTGCTGAAGAATAATAAGATGACAAACTTGACCTATTTTATAGTGTTTTTTGACTTGTATGCTAGTATAAATAATAAGATGACAAATTCAACTTGGTAGAGAGTGTTTATTAACCTATGTGCTGACATAAAATATAAGATTACAAAGTCAACCTACTCGACTAGGTATGCTAGTCTAAAACTAAAGAAGATTACCATATTGACCTATTTGATTAATTAACCTATATTTTATGAAGACCTACATAGACAGAACATAGTCATTTTGATGTGGCTGTGTTTTAAACTAGTGCACAAAAAGTTAAAACTATACTAACTAGTTTGATATAGTACTATAAATATAGAAAAATATGAAACTATGATAGAAATGATGGCATGAAAGAAAAATACAATGGTTAGATTCATGTTGGGTTCAAAAGAATATATGTAATGGAAAATATATTAGATTTATAAATCAATCATTGCTCAAAGAAGATAAATCCTATTTACACTTTTGATTATATATACATTATATATTTAGGGTCATGATCAAGATGAATCTACTAAACCTATCCAAGGGATATTTTACCATAATAAATTCGTTAGGGGGGTTTCAAAGCCTCCAATCAAGTAAAACTATGAAATAAATGTAACCAAGTCTTATGTTTTCATATTCACTAAACTAATAACAAGTAAAGCAAAGTCTAATCTAGCGCTCACCAAAGGTTATGGCACAATGTGGAGGTAATAAACATGAAAATTAAACATGAAAAATATAATCCTAATTAAGCTATTTATAGGTAAAACCCTAATGCATGGAGAGAGCAATATATTCAAAAGCCATTACTTATGCTACATTTATATACTAAAGAGAGGAACAAAGTTAGAGATACTTACCTTGAAGGTGAATCTATCAAGACTCAATCTCTCCTTTGGTGAAAGGTGATTCACAAGAGGTTATTATGGTTTGTAAGGATCATTACTAAATAACAAATCATATAACACTTCTCCATAAGACAATATTTTTCTCCGAGTAGAAACATTAAGCTAAGACTCCTCAAGTAGAATGGTAGAAGAGCAAATTATAAACAATTAAAAATTAATAATTAACTCTTGATTTATCCCTAAGAATGGTGAAATGGATGTGTTTATATAGATGGATCTAACTTTCATCCTTTCCTAAAATTTAGTTCGACAAGGTCGACCCAGTCGACCTAGTATCATTATTGACAAAAATAATCTAGGTCGCAATCTAGGTCAAACAGGTGTTAACCCAAACCTTAATAAGTTTTATCAAATAGAGTGCAAGGTTGATGGGTCCAATAGTGTAACACAAATCATTAAAATGATTTTAGATGAGGTAATGGCTAATGAAGGTGACAAATGACTAGAGGAGGTTGTAAAAAAGGAGATAAAGCTTAGGCGAATGTTTTTAAGATATGGGAATGTATGTTAAAAGTGTTAGTAAGTCACAAAAATCTTATGAAGCACCAATGATGTGCCTACCCCTTTACTGATTCATGCCATAAGGCATGCACTGAGAGAAATTGAGACTCGAGATAGGTTCCTATAAGATAAAAAATATTAGTAATTGATAAAGTTTGAAAATATTATGTGTATATAGAATTAACTCTTTGTTGTAATTAGTTCTTAAAATAAAGAAATTTGAAGCTCTTCTTAAACATTTAAATCACTATTATTCTTAGGCAATATCGGTTATTCTTATATATCAGATAATACATGTGCCTATCCTTAAATTTAATATCATGCTTTTGTATTCCTTCTAAATACACTTTTCATTTTCTCCATGATAGATCATCTAATTAAATTTTATTTCTCATTAAACTCACTACAACACTTATCGGTGTATATGTAAATAGCTCAAAGGTATAGCCTTGCCGTCTTCATTGTCTGATTTAAATTGTAAGGTACACCATTCATTGCTCATTTGAAAATCCAATTATAAATATAATTATGGTCAATAGAATATAGTTACAAAGGGATTACTTATGAATAAATACTACTAATGATAGGAAACTTAATCACATGGTCTAGTTAAGACAATTTTTAAAGTTCATTTATTTATTATGAATAATTAACCATTACTTATTTGACATAGACTATTAACTTATTATTATTTATTTTTATTGATCCTTACTTAACAATCACTCTTTTAATATATATAACATTAAAAATGTATAGACAAAGTGAAATATAAACAATTTTTTCTATTTAGATAGAGACTAACCACTACGTAGCCCTTGTTAATCTAGTATTGTGTATGATAAATTGAATATAAAGATAACTTTGTAAAAAAACGTATGCATGAGAAATAATTATAAATTTCAATATTCATAATGAATAAATATACGAGGATGTTGTCATTCACATAATCAAGGGATCATTTGATAGTTCAAAGAAAAACTCTAAAATATAAATGAAATTTTAAATAAGATGAATTTGAACCATTACAAATATTTTTTTAAAACTTAGTTTAATTGAGAAAATTTACTTTTTTAAGATTATGAAATTAATAAAATAAAAAATATATAAAATTAAAAAATAAAATAAAATAAAATGTATTGTTTTACTAATAAATATTTAACCCTGACAACCTTTATAGTGAAGTGGATCAATAGCCTAAATCAAAAACATTTTATCGTAAACGAAATTTTAAAATGTTTGATAATTTAATGAACTTGAAGAGTACCATTTATTTTTAAATTTTTATTCTCTCAATGAATTGAAAAGTAATAATTGGATACTTTCATTTCCATCATGTTTAAATATAAAAATAATATTATTAAAATATGTAATGTCAATACGTATTTGAAAATTTATCGTTGGTCAGTACAGGATATATTTAAAGAGTTTATATGAATATGTCATTCTTGAATAGTCTGAGTTTGAAGAATTTGTCCAAAAAATAGTAATATTGATTTGATGATTTGAAGTCTTAATATAATTTAGAATATGTTATATACAAAATAAGCAATTATTAAAGGTGATTAATTTAGTAAATTGGAAAGATACAACACATAAAAAAAAAAGATGTAAGAGAAAGGCAAATAAAAGTCATATGTGTATGCACAAATTTTATAATTTAAAAATAGGTCAAAAATAACATTACCAAATATTTAATATCATATTTTAATTCCTACAAATACTCTCTTTAATTTTAATATTGAAATGAAATACAATAATAATAATGTAAAAAAAAAAAAAATGTGTATGTACGGGTACAAACCATTTTATTTTAAAGAAGAGACATTGAATGTGCAATTTTTTTAATAATGAAATAATTATGATTTTTTTTATATATTTGATAAATACTTTTCAATTATTTATAAAATATAAATTATAATGAAAATTTAAATATTTTAAAAAACTTTGTGTGTGTGTGTGTGCACGTGTGTGTAGATATATGTGTGTGTGTGTGTGTGTGTGTGTGTGTGTGTGTGTGTGTGTGTGTGTGTGTGTGTGTGTGTGTGTGTGTGTGTGTGTGTGTGTGTGTGTGTGTGTGTGTGTGTCTATATATATATATACACACACATATATGTATATGTATGTGTGTGTGTGTGTGTGTGTGTGTGTGTGTGTGTGTGTGTGTGTGTGTGTGTGTGTGTGTGTGTGTGTGTGTGTGTGTGTGTGTGTGTGTGTGTGTGTGTGTGTGTGTGTGTGTGTGTGTGTGTGTGTGTGTGTGTGTGTGTGTGTGTGTGTGTGTGTGTGTGTGTGTGTGTGTGTGTGTGTGTGTATAGACACACACACACACACACACACACACACACACACACACACACACACACACACACACACACACACACACACACACACACACACACACACACACATATGTATATACATGTGTGTATATATATATATATATATACACATATATGTATATGTATATGTGTGTGTATATATGTGTGTGTGTGTGTGTGTGTGTCTATATATATATATATATATATATATATATATATATTTGTGTGTGTGTGTGTGTGTGTGTGTCTGTGTATGTATATGTATATGTATATCTCTGTGTGTGTGTATGTATGTATATATGTACATATACTTTACCATTCCAAATTAAATTGGACTCTTTAATACATCTTTAAATTATTTGTGTAACCCTAAAATGAT